>CM017326.1:10601551-10708044 GCA_006937295.1 Carpinus fangiana | reverse complement strand
CCCCCCCCCCCCCCCCCATTTGTTTTTAAAGTCTCCTTTTCCATTTTTTTTTTTTCTAAGCATAATTGGGTTTTGTTTCTGGTTGTTGTTCACTTTTCCTATATTGGGACCATACTTCTTCGTATGATAAAGAAGGCTTCTCGACACCCCCTTTGTTTTCTCTTCTTTTTTTCTTTTTTTTAAATGTATATTTTATATTTAGTGTTTTAATTTTTAAAAAATAATTTGTTACATTATAAGTAACGCACGTCACAATATGATTGGTATTGATGTGGCACATTAAAGAATTTTATTAACTTTTCTAATGGCATGAATTCTATTTTATTCTTGCTTACCCAAGAGTATTTGGTCACTTTTTAAACCCTGGTGAGCTATTTGTCACAACCCCAAACCACAAGGACCAATTTTGTATTTATCCCAAAAATAAATAATTAAGTCAACCATAAGGGAAGATTTTGAAGAAGGAAAGAAAGTAGGAAACAATTACACTTTGTCACCAAAGAAATATTGTACAGATGATAAGTACAAGTTTCATCATGAAGGACAGAGCGTACAGCTCAAGTATGAGGGAATTACACAAAAGGACCCTAAAGAGCTAAAACCTAAAATCTGAAAAAATAAGAGAATCCTGAAGCCGATATCAAACCAAGAGACAATCTCAAAAGCCAAAGGTTAAACTCATAGCATTAGAGCTCAAAACCATTAAAACTTGGGCTATAAATTTCATCAAACACACAACTGCAGCAAATACACTGCTATTATAGCAAAATGATACACTTAAGAAACCTAAATCATAAAGAATCCAATATATTTCAACATTGGATGGCAAACTGAAGCAACATTTATGGCAGTGGAGAAACTAACATACCTTTTCAATGAGATCAAGAATATCCTGGTTGTCAATGAATTCTATATAACTCCAGTCAATTTCTTCTTTTGTATACTCTTCTTGCTCCATCTTGAAAACATGCTGTAAAACACAAATTGATGTTAAATTAAGTTAGAAGTAACTTAGGAGATCCAGAAATACTAAAGAACACTTGGCATATGTTTCATCCTCAAACCTGGTTGAAATGTTGCTGCAGTTTTTCATTCGTCAAATTGATACAAAATTGCTCAAAGCTGCACAAATCAAATTAACATTTACACACTGCCAAACTCAAAATATGACAAACATCACATCATAAAACTGTAACTACATATCTATACAACAGAACATAAACAAATCATTCATAATTAACATATCCATGCCATTAGCCACCATCCAAACAAATGCCACACATATAGTGGTTGTTTAACAAGAAATATGATGAGTAACCAAATTAACATACAAATGTCATCAAGGCCACAAAGTTTAACTATCCTAGTTAGGCATCCCCATCAGATCATCACTGGGATTTCCAGCTGTTGCTTTGCAACAAATTAACCTCCGTGAATAACAAAAATAAAAGCGTACCGGTTAAGCACCTGTTTGTCTTGAAACTCTCAAATCCGTAAATATCGAGAACCCCAATCAAGTTTTTTGAATCAGGATCTTGACCGATAGAATTATTAATCTTGTTCACAAGCCTGGGTCAACAAGTGCTCAAAACATTTAATCAAAAAGATAAACTAACTGATAGAATAGATCATTCATGATGAAGCTATGAAGTATATTGCAACCTACCAATCAAATAACCTTGAATAAACAATTTTTGCCAAAGCATCTCTACTGAGTGCTGCAGACTCTGGATCAATCCATTTTGTTATGGTCTCATCGCGCGTCACAATCACACGTTTGCATAATGAGTCTTCAAGAGACTTCTCATCACACCTAAACAAAAAATGCAGATTACGGATTAGCGTTCACATTCTAGACATTACTGTAAACAATTATCCCCTTAGAAATTACCAAGAACTTCATTGCCACTAGTGATGAAGAATCACATACATGAAAAGTTCAGCTGCTGTTTTGAGATGGAACCGAGATTTATCATCTTTGGGTTCAGAAGAATCTATTTCTTTCCCCTTTGCAAACTCAACGTTGCCCAAATGGAGTATTGCAGCTACAACTCGGAATATTGCATCCTAAGAACAAGAAATTCTAGTATGGTTTCTTGTATAAATATTTCCTGTTAAAAAACTAATAAGAAATACTACCTGCTCATCAGAACCAATCCCAACAACATCCATAGCTTTTCTAGTTGCAAGGTACTCCTTAGAATCATCCACTCCATCCAGCTCATAGCAATTTGATTGATTTAGATAATGGAATGTTCTTGGGTTGCCCAATTTGTACTTCTCAACATCCTAATAGCAGAGACACAATGAAACATGTGAGAAATTCAAATAATTTTGATTATTTAATTTAGAGTTAAACAGAGCAGGCAACCAACTTGACATAAAATTTAAAGTTAGTGCGTCATAGTTTCTAATAACATAAGCCGTAAATGCCACCACAGAAACTCTTTTTCTGTGTAGGAAATGGAATCAAACTTAGGGTCCAACCAATCCAAAAGAGAACAAATTATAGCATGAATTGTGGCGCTAAGAAAATCCACGTATTTCACTTTTTTCCATTTCCCTGCCTCTTGAGAATTAGATAACCCTTCACTTGATGAATGTTCGATAAGCAAACTATAAATTTATACCGACAACAAGGATGCTTGCTCAATCAAAGGGTGATAAAATAGCCTTTTATCATTTCTCAGGTCTGTTAGGGAAGCTTATTCTAATGAGACTAAAACTCCGACTCGGGGGGATTAAAAAGGCTTGACATGAGCAATGCAACCTCTGAAGGAAATTTATAACACAGACAAATAAGAAGACCTAGAGGGCCTTCAGAAGTGCTCCTTAACTCAAAATATCAGATAGATGAGCAACCCATGCAGGACACAAGAAGCTCAAAAAAATAAAAAAGGAAAAGCAAGCTTAGAACTAAAGAATATTGATTAAGATTAATTTCAATTTGTTAGGCCTAATACATTATCTCCATAGGCTATTCTTAGTTTTAAGCTTGGTTCTAGAACTTCCTGTACTAGTCTTAAATCCTACTAGGATCAGGAGTACAAGAAGTCTATAAATATTGATGTAACTCTTACAAATGAGGGAAATGTTTATAATGAAGTTTCAGCGTGGTTTGCTCCCCTTTTAATAATGAGACTCCATGAAAATTTTCTAGATGACTCCTAAAAGACCTTGGTGAGATTCAGAGGTTTTGTATATCTTCTTTCAACTTGTTCTTCTCATTTTTCCTTCAACCTAATCAACAACCAGAACTTGTCTTGAACCTTTATCAAGCATAGTTTCTCCTAGTAAACCTATTTATAATTTCCAACATAGCCACAATAAATTAGCAAAAGAAACCCCAAAAAGATCAAGTTACTATTCACGGGAACTGTTCACAACCCCCAGACAGCACCTTTGATGCTTATTTTTCTTATATTATTCAATTCCAAAACCTTCCTTAATCCTTAAGCTAGCCTTCCAATCAACAAACCTGAAAATCTAAAACCTTGTAGCTCACCTATATTGAGAAAAACTAATATCCAAATTAAAGGGCTGTCCTATAGCAGTTTTGGTATCAGAACAGATTATGACACTTTCTCAAAACATGGGATATCTTACATGCCCAGAATAGTAAAATTAGGGGTGGGCAGAACCCGCCCGATCCGACCAACCCGCCCCGCCCCGCTCTGAACCGCCCCGATCCGGACGGTTTTTGTGTCTTATTTCGCGGGTTCGGGTTGAATTTTCTCAAACCCGGTCGGATCGGGTCGGTCCACGGATTCCTTTTTTTAAAAAGGGCGGATACCCGCCCCGCCCCGCCTAATAACTAAAGGAAAAAAAAAAAAAAACCCTAGATTCCTAAGTTCCTCACCCTCACTTCCTCTTTCTTTTTCTTTTTTTTTCACTCAGCCGCACACCCTCCTCCTTCTTCAAAGAACCCTATCTCCTCCTCCTTCAAACAACCCTCATGTGGACCACACCGGCATCTTCGTCTTGTCCCCACTGGCCTCTTGGACCACACGAAGCTCGTGGAGGTCAAGGCTCGAAGCCAGAACGAGATGAAGAAGACGCTCTACTGGTGGGACCTCATGTGGTTCGGCATCGGCGCCGGCATCTTCGTCCTCACCGGCCTCGAGGCCCGCGGCTTTGCTCTCCATCTTCTGCTACACTGAATTCGCCGTGGAGATCCCTGTAGCCGGTACATACCCAAAGCAAATTCTGATTTTTTTTTTCCCCCCCTAATTCGCCGTGGATCCTCAAATTTATGTTTCTCTCTAGTTCTTTATTATGTTTTTGTTTGAATCGTGGTTGGAAATCACCTAGAAACCCGACCCGCCCGACTAACCCGACCAAAAAAACCCGAGCCGAACCGCCCGATACCCGCCGGTTTTCCACATTTGCATTACTGTCACGGGTTGGAATTTCAAATACCCGAGGGGCACGGGTCGGGTGGCCGAACGGGCCGAAACCCACCCGAACCGACCCGTGCCCAGCCCTAAGTAGAATGACTTGGGAGCAATTTAGCACTTATCAAATAAGAAATCCCTCTAGAAGATACTCAAGATGATCTTTCTCTGATCGTTTCGACAAATATGTCTGACTGATTGCCCAAGAAAGTTCATGAGTTAAACATTACTGTGGTTTGGGGACTCTTCATGAGTTCGCACATTGATCATTGTTTTGGTTTTAACCTAAATTAAAAGTTTTCACTCAAAGAAGAATTAGGTATACAACATCCAATACAGATCATGGCAGCAGACTTTAATTTCTCCACAAACAGAATTCCATACACATTCAAGAGACCAATTTACCTCTGGTGGTGCAGCACAAAGCATATAAAAGCAATGATAATTTCGCTCAGGATCAGACACTTGACAAACACGAGATCGTTCTAGTAAATAAGTTCTGATGGCAGCTCCAGAAATTTTGCCTCTTTGGTTGAACTGAATCTCCACAAACTTGCCAAATCGACTGCAAATGTGTTACACTTAATTTAGGGCAGAATTTAACCAATCAAATAGACTATATAATAGATCATAAAAGTAGAAGGAACAAAAAATGTATGAATGATTTGAGCAATAGATTTCCCACCTTGAATTATTGTTTCTGACCGTCTTTGCGTTACCAAATGCTTCTAGAACAGGATTGGACTGCCAAACAAAAAAGAAGAAAAACAGAAAACATACTAGAATTTATAACTCGAAGATCCTTTTCAAAGGAAGAGTCATGACACCCCAGAATGCAACATCAGAAGTATCACCTTAGACACACCTATTTGGATAAGTAAATTACCTCTAGAACTTGCTGCTCCACAGACCGTCGTCCCTCAGCTGCAGCTTTGCCTCCCATATAGGCAAGATAACGCATAAGCATTTTTGTACTTTCTGTTTTACCAGCTCCACTTTCCCCACTAACCAAAATTGACTGGCTTATTCCCTCATTCATCATCAATCTGCATTTAAAATTATTTTATTTTGTAGGCCCATTAAATATCATCAAGAACTCCAACAATTTTTGACACCAGTATAGGACAAATACCTGTATGCAGCATCCGCAATAGCAAAAGGATGTGGACTCAGCTCACCTATAGCCGCCCCTTTATACTGTTCCATCATATGCGTATCATATAAATGAGGTAGCCTTCGAAACGGGTTAACAGCTATCAATATGTTTCCTGTGTAAGTCTGCAAACACCACAAGACAGATTAGCTTTCTACAGCTTTTTTTTTTTTTTTTTTTTTGATAAGTAATAACCAGTTTTATTAAATAGCTTTCTACACTTGAACTCCCAGAGATATAATTCTGAAAATCAGATAGGAAAAAAATAAGTTGACAGATATGATGTGAACAGAAAATAAGTATACACAACCACACTTCTTAGACACAATATAAAGATGACCAAGGAATGCATTATTATGGAAACAACTTGAAGCAGCTGATCTCAATAAAGAAGCATCCGTTTCAACATGAATATAGCCACAATAAAAGCAGGAGGAGAAGAGTGGGAACATGAAACTTATGATTAATACTCACATATATTTCATTTATATCATAGCGACATCTTAAATTCTGCAGAACCCCTGGTTCATGCAGATAAGCCAGCCTCGTCATGTCATCAACACCACATGGAGGAAATTCAGGATCCTTTGGATAGACATTGGATGCTTTAGCCACAGCCTACAACATAAACAAATAGTAACACTAAAGACTTTATCTCAATCTTTTATATAGAGTAATTATGAAGAAGAAAAAAAAAACCACCAACAGGGCAAAAAAAAATACAAAATACAAAATATAAGGATGCAGGCACTGTATTACATAAACATACAATGAACCCTGTTAAGATTACGGAGAGACAAACTTCAAATGAACATCATAATTTTGATGCAGATATGCTCAGTCTAAAATACTTGGGCAAAATAAGAAGAATGAGAAGTGGGCAACAAGAATATTTCCAGGACAGTAGCCTCCCAAGAGAAGAAATGAAAACTGCTTTTCTTAGTATATGGAGATTTCAGGTCGCTTTTCTCTTGCACTGGAAAGATGATAGGCAATGTAAGAACTTTTTAGACCTACGTTTAAGAGCTAATTTCTTAGTCACAAACAAAACTGCAATGGAGAACTTTACAGTTAAATTGAATTCTTCAAAAGTAATAAATGACAAAGAATATAGCCACGAAAAGTAAACGGAAGGGACAACTTGCTGACACCATCTTAAAATAAGCAATATATAGCCACCATTGTGAAATATCACCTTGGCATGTTTTTAATAAGCAATCAAGACATCATTATAAGTGTAAGATGCCCCATGTACACAGAAAGTATACAAGACAAGCCACCTAACTATTAGAGACAAAATAAATAAATCATGATAACTAATCACCACAGAAGAAACATAAGCAACTGTCCAAAGATTCAAAGTGTTGAAAAATAAACATTTAATCTCCTCCAAAGTCCTCTTGTGGTCCTCAAAACTGACACCACAAAAGGCACAAAGGCACTATCTTCCATACAACAGCACTCTAAGTGTTGTCGGTGGTCCACCAACAAGCATACAAATCGATTGCTCATCTAAGCATAAAACCAAGACAACCCAAATCGACTAAGGAAAACATTTCAAATAGCACAAACAACCTCACAATGAAGAAGAAGATGGTCTGCGGACTCCCCATCCCTTTTGCACATACAACACTTATCAACCATAATGACGCGCCGCTTCCAAAGATTATCCATGCTAAGGATCCTTCCTAGGGCCACCAACCACACAAAAAAGGCCACTCTCAACGGAACCTTAGTCTGCCAAACATTCTGCCAATGAAAACGGAAGCCATCATGACAACTCATGACACTGTAGAAGGATTTAATACCATACAACCCTCTTTTGGAAGTGGTCCACCACAACTTGACTTCTCCTTCCCGTCTCATTCTCACTAAATACAGCATCTTGAAGAACAAACCAAGGCATCCACCTCCCAATCATGAGCTGCTCTAGCAAAGCTCATGTACCACTTAATAGCACCTCCAGAAAATTCAAAGTGAGCCGCAACAAAAGTGTCCTTTGCACAAGCAATACCAAATAAAACTGGAAAGACATCCCTAAGGGCCATATCCCCACACCAAAGATCATGCCATAATCTAACCTTTGATCCATCTCCCACCTCAAATATGGTATCTCTCTCACCTTGGCATTTTGACAACTATGAATTAATTTTTCTAACCTTAAGAGTTCTGGTCGAGTATAATTGCTACCCCAAACATTTCTTAAACTTCAAGTAAATGTTTCCCTGGAATGTGTCTTATACCACTCAGTTGGTACTTACCCAGTAAATGCACAAATAAATCAGTGTCAATTATCCCTTGCAGATTTTAAGCATGTGGATAAACTCAGATAAAAACAACAAACGCTACAAGATAATGAAATCAAAATTTCTTATCGATAAACAAAAATCCCACAGTTCTAAGACTAACTTTATAGATTATAAGAAGCAGCACTCACCGTCCTCCCTGATGTACAGTTTGTTTTTAAATCTTCACCATTAACTTCCACAACTTCACCATCTATCCAAGATACCTCAGGATCCTCCACCCAAACAAGAGATCCAACCACTAAATTGGCTCGAGTAACCTGTGTGGTCAATTACATCATCAGCACATCTATTGAAAAGAGCAGACTGTGAAGATAGCAAATTTCCAAGATGGACAATGGCATCAAATATGAGTTGGATGCAAGCAAGCAACATGTGAGGATAGCAGCAAGAAAGAAACCAAGAATGTATAGGAATCCAAATTCATACAAAACTGGAGATTCCATTTGCCTCCCTCAGCAAAATTAACAAAAACACTTACCATAATTTGACTGATGGTTAATCATTATCAAATGAGACTTTTTGCAAGATAAAATAATTTCAAAGCAGCCTATTAAAGGTTTGCTTTTCTAAACATCTCATTACATAATCAGCTAAAATAAATATAACAATAAAATATGAGTCCTGAAGTATTTTCTCACTTGACTTTTGCCCCTTATGGCACATTAGATGAAATCATTATGCATTATAAAGAAAAATTTGAGGAAAAAAAAAATGCAGTTCCACATTCAAAGGAAATCGTCTTAAACCAGGTAAACCAAAGTATGATGCAGCTTGCCATGGAACACTTCAGCACTATCAATGCTAATGCTGTTAATAAATCACTTTGTCAATTGTTCTTAGTATTTAAGTTTATAGCAAAGTCCACAGATGGCTAGGCACTTCAAGGAAACGCTAGTGCAATACGCTCTTTCCATGTTGATGTAAGGTATACCAAATCCAAATATCTGCAGCAGCAACAACAATGCAGATTCTATATACACAACTTTCAACAAGAACCATAGAATCACACCAAATGCTACCCAATGCGATTAAACAAGACGTATCATCAAACCCAACATATGCCAGAACTAAATAGCATTATTTGTCACAACAAGAAAGGGGGAAAACAGCACTGTTTGATACTGAATAGACATTTAGCTCCCCGACTACTATCTGATAATTTTACACTTGGGTAACTCTTTTTCTGTAATGTAAAAATAAAAATTTAAAAATTATAAAAATAAAATAAAAAAATAAAAAAGATATGTCTTAATTTTGTAAGCATATAAATATATCAAAAATTTCCACACACAAACCACATTTCTTTTTCTTTTTCTTTCTTTTTTAACATACAGATATATCAGCTTTCTCAATGCCTATAGCTATGAACTTGGTCGTCATTTCTGCCAACTAATCACAGAAACAATTCAAACTTAAGCATAGATTGGTCATTCTAAGCTAAGACAAATAACATAAATTAATGCAAACAAATAAAAGACGTATAAAATTCAACAAAAATAAGAAACAAACTGAAAACTTGGAGAGGAAGATAATGCCAAGAAGCTAGAGAGACGAATACCATTTGCGTACGAAAACTTAACGAGACAGAGATCCAAGGCTCAGCTAATAAACCCTAAATTCCCTTAACAACAACAACCACCACCCAATGCGACTAAAACCATAAATCCCTCCAATCCAAACAAACTCGATCCAATCTTGGTCTCAATTGCCCGAAACCTTCCTTGAATTTGGAGTCGCACCAGGCACGAGTGCTATTGCTCCGCTTTCTCGCTCTAGCTGTACGGGCTTCCGCGCTTTCCCGCCGTATGATAAAAACTTGTTTGGAGGCTGCTAATAAATGATGGGAATGAGGTCAAATGGAGAAATGTGGTTGCAGAGGGTTAAGCAATTGGCGGGAAGAAGATCGGGAACGACAACAAGCCTTCCTCTGCAACAATTTTCCCTCTGGAGTTTCACGCACTTTCTCTCCCTCGGTTCTCTCTGTGTGTGTACGTTTTTGGCTTCCCTATCAAGAGCACGCAACGAGAACTTGAACGCGCAAAACCCAACAATTTTTACTCCTTACGGATTTCCCCACGACTTTTTGTTTTATTTTCGGGTACTGCCATTCTTTGAGCTACTGTTTTTTAAGAAACCTTGGACTAAACTTTAGCTGCGGGTTGGCTACTTACGTTTATCAATGAGAAGGTGGTCTGATTCGGCGCAGCACGTGACCATTTTCCTCGGACTGCCCGCGCTGGAAACGGATCCTCTCCATTTCACTCTAATGAAATGGAGAGGTCCATTTAATGTATTTAGAGGGGCATAGTTGTCCATTTAATTTTTGAACAAATTTTTTTGGACAACTATGCCCTCTTAAATAAATTNGAGAACTTGAACGCGCAAAACCCAACAATTTTTACTCCTTACGGATTTCCCCACGACTTTTTGTTTTATTTTCGGGTACTGCCATTCTTTGAGCTACTGTTTTTTAAGAAACCTTGGACTAAACTTTAGCTGCGGGTTGGCTACTTACGTTTATCAATGAGAAGGTGGTCTGATTCGGCGCAGCACGTGACCATTTTCCTCGGACTGCCCGCGCTGGAAACGGATCCTCTCCATTTCACTTTAATGAAATGGAGAGGTCCATTTAATGTATTTAGAGGGGCATAGTTGTCCATTTAATTTTTGAACAAATTTTTTTGGACAACTATGCCCTCTTAAATAAACTAAATGGGTCCCCAAAAAATAGCTTAATCGGCTATAAACTATGTCTAATAAAACAAAGGTCACAAGTTCGAATTCTCTCTCTTTCCTTGTGTGGACACGTAAAAAAAAAAAAGAAAAACACTAAATGGACATCTCCATTTTATGTGAAATGGAAAGGATCCTTATCTGCCCATGCTATCGTTGTAACTCTTCAACGTCGTGTCATGAAAACTGGTCCGGTCTGTATGTCCATGGTTGGACTCACCGGTTCATCATGCTATCTTAGGAGGTGACTTCACTTACTCTTATGAATTTATTAAAATACCTTTATTTTTTATTAAAAAATCATTTAAAACAAAAAAATCTTGATCAGAGGGGTAAATTTGGAATTTAAAACAAATTAAGAATATAAAGGTCTTTTACTTATTTTACTGTTTAATTTAACTGCAATATTTAACGATATAAGGTATATAAAACGAAATGAAAATTCGATATACTAAAATAAAAAACTTAAAATATTAAAAAGTGTTTGTAAAAAGTACGTACATGAAGATAACTAAAATTACTCCTATTTATTAAATATTATTGTGTTTGGAAACAGGTAAACAAGATAGCAAAATTCAATTTTCAAAAAGTATTTTTGGCTCGTGAAGCATCTTTCAAACGTCATTTAGCTAATTGATTAAAGAAATGACATAATTATTGAACTGGAACGCTCGATGGTTAACGAGTCTGGCTAGAGTGAGACAAGAGCAAATAAAAGCTGGAGAGAGAGAGAGAGAGAGAGAGAGAGAAAGGAGAGGGAGAGAGAATGTTCATATACTTTAATGGCTTTTGTCACCAATTTGCAGAGACTAATTGGATAGCTTTTTATACCCCTCTTCTAACATTTTGGCTTTTTTTACTGGGCTGCTATATATAAATGCTTACAAGAATAAAATTGTCCATTCATGATCATCATCATCTGTAGCTCCTCATGCTACTACGTGTTACCACTCACATTTGCGATATTATTCTAAAAAAATTAATTAATTTAGAATTTCTTTAAAATTTATTATAAAGTTCAGTTTTACTTAATAACTAAACAATATATGACTTAGTACTCATAACTATTTTTATAAACCATCTATTTTATCTGGGTTTTTTTTCATCTTCTCAATATGAGATCGGGATGTTACACTACGATACTATATTAATTCACGTAAGGTATGTTAATCTCATTATTGTGAAATTTTCTTCAACACATTCTAATAAATGTCAAGTGTTTTATAATATGTAAGATGCAGATATTGGAGTTATCCCACATCAGTTGTGGAAGGAGCCTGGTGGTCAGTTTATATATATAAGGATAAATCTCATATCTTGAATTAGCTTTTAGAGTTGAGAAATGCCCAAGATTACTTAACAATGGTATCAGAGCTCAAATTTACTAACAAATCTTGGTCCAACAGTTCATGGGATAAACAGGTTGTCGCTACTTCGACCTAAGGCCTAATGTGTAAGGGGGAGATTGTTGGGCTTATCCAACATCGGTTGTAGAAGGGGTTAGTGGTCATTTTATAAATATAAGCTAACTTTTAGAGTTGAGAGAAGCCCAAAATTACTCAACAATTTTTGAGAAATTCAAACTTGTTAGAAGATATTTGACAATTATTAAAGTAAGTTAAAAGAAATTTCATCCAAACTAGAATGCCCTAATAAGTGTTACTTCATTTTTCGTATTAAAGAAAAGTTGTTATATTAGGGAAAATACGTTTTAGCCCCCTCAACTACCATCCATTTACGTTTTAGTCCCATAAACTATCAAAAGTTGTTAAATGGGCCCCCAACTACCAAACAGTTACGTTTGAGCCCCCTCCGTTAGTTTTTGCCGTCAAAGTGGATGGAAAACGACGTAGTTTAGATGATTGCCGTCAAGTTACGAAGCATCCAAAACGACGTAGTTTGGTAGTTGGAGGGGCCATTTAACAACTTTTGATAGTTCATGGGGCTAAAACGTAAATGGGTGATAGTTGAGGGGGTTAAAACATATTTTTCCCTTGTTATATTTTATCAATTTTTATTATTATTATTTTTTTTTGGAACAATTAATTAAGGGAAAGATGTGCTAAGACTCTATGTGTTTCACGTCATTTTGATATTAATTAAGACCCTAGTTTTTAATTTTTATAAATTTAATACCTTAGTTTAAGAAGATTTTAAATCTTAATACTTCCCCCATTTTTTTTTTTCAAATAGATAACAAAAAGGACATAAAATATAAACATGCCATTCTTATTAAAGGTAATGAATGCCCCATCACCAATGAGCTCTATTTCGGTCCAACCATGAATGTCTCAATATAATGGTAATGTCCCCACATCACACCACACCACTCCAAAGTGACACCCTCAGTCTCATTCATGTCCTTACTATTGAAAAGTTAATTGATAGATAAAGTTGAATTTACCAAAAAGCATCAAATAGAATGATGATTCATACGTTACACACAGGCCCGGCTCAATGGTCTAGGCAACAGTTGCCTAGAGCCCCAAGCAATAAGGCCTAAATTTTTTTTTAATAAGGTCTCAAAATTTTTTAAATAAGACTTTTAAATTTTTTTGGATAAGGCCCAAAATAATTTTTAATTTTATTTTAACTTAAGGCCTAATTTTTTTAAATAAGGCCCAAATATTTTTCTCATAAAAACTTAAGGCCTCTAAAATAAGGCTCCAATATAATAAGCTCATGGTAAAATAAGACAAATTTATCCAAAAAAAAACAATTAATAAGCCCATTTTTTTTTATCTTTTTCCCTCACACAAATCTAAAAAAGTAAAAAGAGTCATTCTCCTCTCTCTCCTCTCTTTGAGTATCGGTAAAGTCTATTTCTCCCATTTGAGCTCTCTCTCTCTCTCTCTCTCTCGTTTCTCTCCTTCCTCTTCTTCCTTTTTTCCTTTATGGTACAGAATGCTTAGAAGTCAAAATCCAATCCAATCACCACCGTTGACAATGAATATTCATTTATCATTAACATCCATGTCAATTTTTAGCTCAATCAGACTACAAACGCTCATCGATCGAATGTGTTTTGTTTGGTAAGTTTTGACAATTTTTAGCTCAATCCCTGCTGATTTCTGACAATTTTTTTGGTGAGTTTGTTTGAAACCAAGAACCTTAAACATACACCCACAAGATACATTAATATAGATTTGTTACTCTAAGAATTAGAAGTTACAGTAAGATACATTGAAAACTCTAAATATAATAATATTAAAAAATCTATTATTTAATTAATTTTTTTTAATTAATATTTAAATATTAAAAAAATAAGGCCTCGCTTAGAAGTTTCGCCTAAGACCCCGAGAAGCATTGAGCTTGCCCCGGTTACACATAGTGACAGATCCAACTTTTAATTTGGGGAGGGATCAATTGACAAAAAATACTTTTTTTTTTCTTGTAATTTGGGGGGGGGACCAGGGCCACTCCCAGTCCCCCCCTAAACCCATCTCTGATAACATTATACATAGTGACGGATCCAGCTTTTAATTTGGAGAGGGACCGAGGGCTAAAAAATTTGTAGGAAGGAATCAATTATCAAAAAATACATTAATTTTTTTTTTCTTGTAATTTGGAGGAGGACCAAGGCCACTCCCTGTCATACATACATACGCACACACAAATTTACATAAACTTTTCTTGTTCACAATTATTAAACAACAAAAATTGGAATTGTCATAGACTCATAGGGAATTTTTTTAGATGAATATCACAGAGGAATACGATTATTTCACATGTTTTATATATAATTATTAATCTATGATATCGTCTGTAAGGAGTAGGTCAATCGGTTGTGAATCACGTCTTATAAAGGCTGATACAATGGAAATTACTAATTCGAATTCTCTCTCCCCCTTTTCTTGTGTGGACATATAAAAAATAAAAACAAAAACAATAATAATAATTAATGCATGATATCCTTTTAAGTGCAAGACATGCAATAATACATTGATACATAAGAAAAAAATAAATAAATAAACATAAACACATTGATACATGGCATGAGATGGATGAGCCATCCTAGACCGTACACAGCTCGTGAAAAGTTGGCAATCTCGTTATTCTCTCACAAAACCCAGGGCATTGCCGGAATCCAAAACCGACACCGTCTCTTGAGGTCTCTTCCACCTGTAGGGGTACAAACTTACACAACTCCTGCCCGCCAGTGAAGCTGACCAGCCATCCCCCACTCCTGAAACCGACGGCCAAGATACTTTCTTCTTACGCGGGCGGGCCCCACAGACTCGTTTAACGCCTTTTGTTTTGTCGGGGGGAAAAAGAAAAAAAAAATTGGAGAAACTTAAGAAAGCTATTTTTAATTTTCAGCGATTTATATAAGATGCTCATGAACGAAAAAAAAAACTCTTATTTATTATTTTGATATTTTGTTTTCTCTCATTTAGAATCTCTAAATCTGAAATTGATGGTTTTGAGCCTCAAAATGATATCCTATTTTAACATCAAAACGATATTATTTTGAGTTGTTTTTAGGCCTTTAAAGGTCTAAAATAAGAGAAAATGAAAGATCAAAAAGGTAAGTGAAATTTTTTTCCCTCATGAGTGTCTTATATAAAAGTTTAGAAGTTGAGGGGTTTTCTGAAATTTTTCCGAAGAAATTCTACTTCAGAGTTCAGATCATGTATTGTTGTTGTTGAGTTTTGACACGTCGTCTTGTCGCCTAGTGACGATGTGTAGCGCCGATCTCTACAATCGACGGCTGTTATTCGATGCGGGGTTCGGTGCGTTATTGGCGATCAGATTGAAAGAAAAGAGATATGGTTGACGTAAAGTCAGAAAATTAGGAATATTGTATAAGGTTTATCTAAAACACCCATAAAAGACAAAGGAGGAAGAGAAAGGCAACAACAAAAAAAAAAAAAGGTTTAATTTACCATTTTTTTTATTATCAAAAGTCTTTTCATATCAATTTTTGAAAACGATTTCTATTTCGTATATTTTCATATTACTTTTATATTTAATATTAGAATATTATGCTCTTATATTTAAATATCCTAATATCCTATTTAGAGTGCGTCCTTTTATTTAACAATAGAAATCTCCCATAAATATCATTAGTAATACTTTCGTTCCAAGTATTATGATATTATTCGCATTCGGTATCATTCCATATAGTTTTATTATTAAATTTACTTCAAAAAAATACTTCTTACCATTTAAAGATAACTTACTCTATATAAACACATTCTATTTTTCACACCCGGGTAACATGCAGCGCCACATAAACCATCACAAAATGAGTATATATCAAATTTTATTTATTTTTGGGACAAATATCTCAAATGTCTTTAAAAAAAAAAAGTTGGATGTATAGTAAAGAATCCACGATTAGACGTGGAAATTTGGCCGGGTGAGGAGAGACGAATAAAGGATGATGGAGGGTTGTGGCCCAAAAGTCCACCAACATTGAGCATTCGATGGCCTAAAAGTCATAATTATTCCACGCCCACGGCCCACCAAAGGCCACCATCAATAGCCTAAAGGCATAGGGATATTCATCCGATGTGGATTATGGGTACCACTCTTAACTCAAAAGGATAAAGAATTTCTTCATGATAACCAAAAGTTGTCGCCTAAAGTAAAGAAACCCATTCATTCTAGTTTCTACCAAAGGAACACGTGACTATTAAGCTAGACAAAAGGTTCACGGAGAGACTAATGTTTTACACTCTTTTCATTTTATTTTATTTTATTTTTATGTGGAGTTTCCTTTCCATGTATTTATTATAGTTTACTCTATTAATTTTTATTTTTTTAAAAAAAAAATTATGTGAAGTGGTCTTTTTTCATGTATTTAGTGCATGAAATATTAATAAAGTAATATATATATATATCACTACTAGTCTATGAAAGGTAAGCCACTAGGCCATGAACACAGTTGATGTGACAATAATTAAAAGTTAGGCCATGAACACAGTTGATGTGACAATAATTAAAAGTTAGGTTTGGCTTAGGTGTTATAAAAGTAATTTTAAAAGTTATGACATTCTTTTTTTATTTTTTGTTATATGTTCACACAAAGGTAGGGAAATGAAAGATTCGAATTAGTGACATCTGTTTTATAAGACGTGATTCACAATTGATTAAACTACCTCTTGGAGATAAGTTACCACATTCTTAAAATATATATATAAAAAAAAAAAAAAGTTACTTCAAAAATTACTCAGAATAAGGAAACAGATCAGCTGCAATCATTCAGATGGGGAGTAATAATAGGAGCAAGGACAAAAGCAGCACATGGAGAATATTATTAGATCATAACTCTTATCTCATCATGTAACTGGAAGTCTGGAAGTCAAATTACAAAATATATTTTAAGCTCTTTCTATCTTATCTATGATGTATTTTTCAATCTGCACTCATTGTAAATGATATATAAATCACAACTTTTTCTTTAAGCCTGGATGGCCTTTCACATTCAATCATATTCTAAATATTGTATTTGCTCATAAAAAAAATTAAAATATTGTAAACATTCTGAATCCCCTATAACTTTTTAATTTTTATGATGGGAATTTTGGGTCGGGATTCTAATGAGAACAAATGCTATACATACTTCTAACTGTTCACTTTTTCACATAATAGCTTTTAGCCTCTTTTTTTTTCCACTTAATAAAGTTGAAATTATGATAATCTCTGATTCATTTAAATAAGATAATATTTAATTAGTTATAATAGAATAATATTTTTGTCTTCTTAAAAAGTGAAAAAATAAAAACACCCTTAAAATATAACTTCATTTGAAGATTGAACTGGAGAAGATCCGGCATCCGGGTATATAAAGCAGTACATGAAATCTTTCAATACTGTTTCAGTAATAATTTGATATATCTCTCTATATGGTAGACTCTAGAGAGAGACAGAGAGAGAGAGATTTGTCCAATGTGGTACTACTTGTGGGCTATCTCTTGAAATGGGCTTACACATTTGCAATTGAGTTTTACCAGCAAAAAAATATTGAATGCCAATTTTATGGACCACTGGGGGTCCTGGATAAATCCAAGGCATTAACTGCAGGTCGTTCTCAGGAAAGGGATCCAAGGATTTATGGCAAGAAATGGATTTGTACAACCCTAATAATTTTGTATGGGTTAGCAATGGAAATTTCCTACGTATAAACAGGGTATTGGAATTTGTTTGTTTTCCAACAATAACAAATAATGAATAAATATCATCTCCCAAAAAGGATAAATAATTTGCATTTTGCAGCGCGAGTTTTTAACTATCTACTTCCTGTTGTGTTTCCCAAGGCTCTGGCTGGTCTAGTCGACCATCATGGCATCCACCGGATGTGGACCGGCAAGATTTTTAAGTACAGACTAGACAGAGATGGCTACTGACTAGTCCATGGTTTTTCAATGTGTGATATTATATATATAGTCCATGCCTAAATCATTTTACTGTTGTTATAAAATATCCTTGGGATTAATATATATATAATATATATACCAAGGAAAAAAGGGAAATGTAATTTTGTTGATTTTTTTTCATGGAGTCAGTCCAAAATGGAAACAAGTTTTTTTGTTTTGGGGAGATCAATTATAGTTATTCTAATTATGCATAACCATAGTAGCACCAGTAAAATTGCGAGGGAAACTTGCTTTTAGGTGAAATACTTTGATTAGCTTTCTCATTAAGCTTATATAAGAAAGAGTTACAATACAAGTAAAACATCAAACTTAACCTGCTAAATTTGATTAGGTAACTATTTAAGTAAACATAGTTACATTAGAACACTAAATATAATAAAGAAGTCTAATAAGAACTAATTACAAAAGAAGTAATTGAATACAAAGAGATGACTTTGTATTCAGTGAAGGATAAGAAGATAAGAAGAAGTAGGTGTCTTATGATGAGTTGTCTCTGTAACTGCGCTTGAGCACACTCGTATTGAAAAGTAGCCGTTGGAGGGCTCAATCACTCTGAGGAATGCACTCAAGCTGGAACATCTGTTGTATCAACAATAGGATCATCAGGAGCAGGAGGCCAGTGTAGTGTGCTTAACATTAACAGCACCAACTCGAAGAAAACTGCTCATGAAAGACTCTAGTGGTGAAAACCATAAATATACTCTTAAAACTAGCCAAGCCGCAGCTTAATCGACAACNAATTTGCATTTTGCAGCGCGAGTTTTTAACTATCTACTTCCTGTTGTGTTTCCCAAGGCTCTGGCTGGTCTAGTCGACCATCATGGCATCCACCGGATGTCGGCCGGCAAGAATTTTAAGTACAGACTAGACAGAGATGACTACTGACTACTCCATGGTTTTTCAATGTGTGATATTATATATATAGTCCATGCCTAAATCATTTTACTGTTGTTATAAAATATCCTTGGGATTAATTTACATATATATATATTATATACCAAGGAAAAAAGGGGAATGTAATTTTGTTGATTTTTTTCATGGAGTCCGTCCAAAATGGAAAGAAGTTTTTATTTTTTATTTTTTGAGAGGA
Organism: Carpinus fangiana; assembly: GCA_006937295.1. Classification (NCBI taxonomy): domain Eukaryota; kingdom Viridiplantae; phylum Streptophyta; class Magnoliopsida; order Fagales; family Betulaceae; genus Carpinus; species Carpinus fangiana. Next base: position 10,688,983 of record CM017326.1, on the reverse strand, counting down.
GACCAATTATGTCTATTTTAGTCATGCGTAACCATAGTAACACTAGTAAAATTGCAAGGGAAACTTGCTTTTAGGCAAAATACTTTGATTAGCCTTCTCATTAAGCTTATATAAGGAAGAGTTACAATACAAGTAAACATCAAACTTAACAAGCTAAGTTTGATTAGGTAACTATCTAAGTAAACATAATTACATTAGAACACTTACTATAATAAAGAAGTCTAATCAGAACTAATTACAAAAGAAGTAATTGAATACAAATAGATGACTTTGTATTAAGTGAAGGATAAGAAGATAAGAAGAAGTAGATGTCTTATGATGAGTTATCTCTGTAACTGCGCTCGAGCACACTCCTATTGATAAGTAGCCATTACTTCTAGCCATTGGAGGGCTCAATCATTCTGAGGAACGTGCTCGAGCTGGAACGTCTACTATATCAACAATAAGATCATCAGGAGCAGGAGGTGTAGTGTGCTTAACATTAACAGCACCAACTCGAAGAAAACTGCTCATGAGAAACTTAAGCGGTAAAAACTGTAGATGCACTCTCAAGACCAGCCAAGCCACATCTTAATCGACCACTCTACCATGACATTGATAGGACTCAAGGAGAATAATACAAATAAGAATGAGAATTCCTAGATTTAGGAGTCAAACTCATGCCCTTACATTATCCAAACTCAGTGAGAATGCTCCTGAAGCCATCGAACCACCGCCACCTGTGGTAATGGAAACAAGTTAAAGCTAGCCTAAAAAGTCTTCTGATTGATTCATGATTTGACCTAATTTAGCAGCAAGCATTAGAAAATAATTATTGAAAGAAGAAATCTGGGCATGTCTTATTAGGTTGATTCATATTTTCTTTTTTATGAGCCTACCTTATTTGACTTGCCTTGTCTTACTTATTTTTTACACCTTTCACATGCCAACGGGTGGGGTGGCTGCAACCACCAAATCGAGTGAGTAAACTTAACAAGAATATTGATAGATATGGTAGGAGATGAAAGATATATTTGATAGGATTTTTGAGAAATTTTAGGCTTCTTACAAGTAGCAGTTAGAGGTGCTCTCAATTCTTACAAACACAAGGTTTGATAATTTTATTGACTGCTTTCTTTAAAGAACATAATACAATAGAAAATAGAGTCCCATAAGAATAGGATCTACGTACATCTGATTCACTACTCAACAATCTAACTTGCTATAACAAAATTCTTAAAAGAAATTAATAAGCCTAATCCTATCCAAATAACAACATAAAAGAGATAAATATGACTTAAACCACAATAGTAAACCAATAAAACAACTATTGAATTGAACAGTTATTAAAACAATGAAACAATAATGAACTGAACAATCCAACAGTAACACCCTTTGCAAGTAGTTGGGGGTGAATGGGTGATGCTTACCACAAGAAGACAAATGAATAGAAATGGTCAATTCCATTCTAATTTCTTGTATTCATAGTAATCCTCATTTCTATTTCCAAGCAATCATCCTTCTGGTGTACCAAAAGTACTCTTACTTTTTTCATGAATATCCCACAATGTAATATAACTATATAATAAAAATATAGCCCTTTGGAGTTTGGACACTTCCAAACGGTGGATATGCATGCCTTTAAGGCCAAACCAGCCACCCAAATCTTTTGTGTTCTCTCCTCCTCTCTTGTTTCCGGCCGGCCCCATTCTTTTCTGATTTTATATTTTACACAAATTTGTATAATAATAATGCAATTTTCACAAGTGCTCATATCATTCGAATTGAGTAGCTGAGAATTGAAAACTTGTTGGGAGGAGAATATTTATTGGTTCATCTACAAAAGTATGGACTGTGGAACAGTGGAAGGATGCTTTTAACTTTGAAGTACAATTCTCCATAATGTAATTGCGAAGAAAGTAATGTAGGGTCCCATTGGAAGCTGGCAATAAATTGGGAAATAATTGGACGAAATCTACCCCACGCTCCTTGACAAAAATTGCGTGTGACTTGGCATGTCCCCATTTATGTTTGGTTGCAGGCCATGTGTGTCAAATCTGTATGAAAAATCATCACAAGATGCCCTTCACGAGCCGCTTTGACACTTCCATTAATGATTTAAGTCTTGTGAGGCTACCAATTAATTGATGAAATAGACCGAGCTCGCTCTATTAATGGAGGAGCTAGCCTTTGGGAACAATTTATGTCATCCGTGCTAGCTCTTCTCCCTCAGTGTAGGAGTGGAGCTAGATGGGTGTGTATGCTAGCAAGAGCAAGAGCAAGAGCAAGAGCAAGATGATCAACGGGAGGAATTTGTGTGACAAAAGGGTTGGTGAGGTGATGGAGAAGGCTGTGTTTCTGCAGAAGGAAGTGAAGGAGATGGTGCATGAGAGGGAGAAGGGGAGCAAGGGTTGTTATGAGCGGGACATGATGGTCTTTGCATTCAAGGAGGCGGAGTGGAAGCAAGAGAGGAAGAGGCTGAGAGAGGAGGTGAAGAGGCTGAGGAAGATGGTGGAAGAGAAAGAAGATAAGATTAGAGGGATGGGGCAGCAGGAGAGTGAGAAAGGGCAAGCGTTAATGTTGAGTACTAGCTTCATGGTGGAGCAAATGAGGGAGGAGAGAGCACGGCGTGATGAGGCTGTGGAGAAGTGGAAGCAGCTCTATCTTGCCATTAAAACTGAGCTTGATCATCTCATTCAAAGAACAGATCGTGGTACATCTCTCTCTCTCTCTAGTGCATGCACATGAATGTTTACTTCCGATTAATATGCTTTCACTCTTTAAACTTCATTTCTCTAGCTCTTGATAGTCATAGAATGGAACAATGTAATTTATACGTACGTAAATGAGGATGAAGTACTTGATTATGATAATGCAATAAAAATAAAGAAAAGAAGCAACAGTGTGTTCTTTTCTATGAAACAGCAAGCTATCTAATAGCTTATAAACACAACAGAAACTAAGAGCTTCAATAATTCTCAATAATTCATCATTAAATGTTGTTCTTTCATTACATTCAACCCTCTTTTTATAATAGCTAGAAAATACAAAGCTTCACAAGAAAAGAACTAGTTAATTTCTACAATTAATCTAACTATGGGTAATTCTGCAACTAATGCTAATCATATCGGTGGATTTAATACCTAAATAAGGATCATGACAATGCCTAGTCTATCATGGAAGTTAATAATGCAAAACAAAGAAAAGAAAATGAGTTGGAATTCTGATTAATCAGGGAAAAGTTCCCATATGTGCACAGCCATCTGCAGGAAATCAAGACATTTTTTTTTTCTTGGGATTCCACAACAATGACAGTAAAAGGATTCTCTGATTGATGTTTATTTGTTTTTTTTTTTAAAAAAAAAATCTTAAGTTTGCTTGCACTGAAAATAGAGGAGGTTGTCTAATATTGTATAGCCAATCTAGATGTAATCTTCAGTATAATTGAGTGGATATGCATATTTTGTTCTTCATAGTTGAAGCAGCTGATCAACAGTGGCCTAGTTATCAAGCAGGACATAGGACAATTTTCCCTCGATAACTGAAGTGGGACATTTGATGAAACTGACACCCACATAATTCTTCCTTGTATTTCGTAAAACTCTGCAATTGCATAATTGTTCGCTGGATCTCTCAAAACTTTTGGGTCCCAATCTTTTTGTGATGCAACAACATACAAGACGTTTAGAGAACAAAAACAGTAGTATCTTGATTCGCTTTATGGGATTGGGAAGATCCTTTTTTCCTTAAAAGTTTGGATAAAACAAACTCACTCCCACATCGTGCAGTGACAGCATGCACTAGGTAGCATTTACCAATAATTTGAGTTAATGGAGGCTTATTATCAGGGTTAACTTTTTGGGCACTTTTGTCTGCAGGGGGGGATGCACAGTATTGGAGAGCAGAGGAAGAGGACATGATAGAGGAGTTACAGAAAGAAGTGGTTGCCAAGGAAGAGACCATCAAAGCCTTGAAAGCGCAGGTAGCTTCCATAGAGCATGAGGATTACAGGAAGGAAAGGGAGATTGATATATTGAGGCAAAGCTTGCGAATCATGAGCAGTAAGAAGATGGCGTCGCGTGCCACCTCCAAGAATCTTCCCTGAAGTTGTTCGTACTTTTGACTATAAAAATCATTACGTTGTCGGTGCGTAGAAAACCACCGTGGTAAAATAGAATAATGCATAATTGGCGTAATTGAAAGTTGAAACAATTTTCTAAGTTTAGTTTAAATTACAGTGTAAAGCACAGTTGGACGAGGTAGTGGATATATAGTCGTCGTGTACATGGGAATAAAATTCTGGTCATATCCTTCAACCAAAGCTTGATTTTCTTTATTTATTTTTTTTAAAAAAAAAAAAAATTGCATAGTATCATTATCAAACCTTTTTTTGTGTGCAGTATTTGGAGACTATTTTTAAGTACATCTTTTTGTTTCTAAAAAAAAAAAGTATATGTTAACTATACACATATTTTAATATATCTTAACTAAATTACAAGCCAAATGAAAAGGCCAACTCTTTTTTTTTTCCTCTATAAGAGAGGAGTAGCTTCTCCAATTATTTGCAGAAAAGGAAAGCAAAACAGAGCAGTAAAATTTTAAAAAATTTGACACATATTTTTGTCCCAAAATTTGTAAAAGGTCAAATTAAGAATTCAACCCATTGTAATATCAAACTTGTCCTCAAAAGATAGCTCAATCGACTGTAGACCACACTTAATAAAGTAAAGGTCACAAATTCGAATCCCCCCTCTCTCTTCCCTTGTGTGGACATGTCAAAAAAAAAAAAATACCAAACTCAATCAATTAACCACCCTCACGTGCCATTGAAGTTAGCACCATATTGTGGGAATAAGATTCTCTTCATTTCAAATGAATTGGATAATATCCAGTTAGTTATAGTGTAAAAATATTTTTGTCTTTTCACCTTTTTAGTAGACAAAAATATCTTTTCACTATGATTAACTAAATATTATCCAATTCATTTGAACTAGAGAGGATCCTAATTCCCTATTTGTGCTACTATTTACAAGTTTTGCATGTGCAATTAAAGTTATTATGACATAGTAATTGATCATGAAAAGAGCCATCAACCCTCATTCATTTTTGGTTTTAGTCAATAATTTAAATGGAAATACACAGACCCTCAAACTATTACAACATTTTCATTTACTCCACCAAAAGTACATGAATACATCAATCTATCATCAATTGTAAAAAAAATCACTCTATCAGCGTTGGACGTTAAAATAAATGGAAAAGTGGTCACGTGTCTCCCACGTGACCTATCAACATTATTGGCATACAGCATTCAGGTTCCACTAGTTTATAAAAAATAAAAAAACAGAGCCAGTGATCTAGTCGACCATATTGAAGTGATGGTCGCTAATTTCTTCAGGAGGTCACACCACGCGGATGGAAATTAGTTTTTACCCCTCAAATTCAAAAGTTGTCTCAAGCCACAATAATCTCAATGGAGATCAACCCCGCGCGCACACAGCCGCAGGCACACAAAGACTTACTGTAGTCTTACAAGCTTATAGAATCCATGGAAACTTGTTAAAACTAAGAGAGGGAGAGAGAGATCCTTTTTTTCTGTCAATCTTCATTTGATGTGAAACAAACAAATACAACTATATTTTTCTGACAGATTGGGCAAGGCACCATCGGCCATTTTCATGTTAGACCAAATCCCTAATGTTACAGACAAGATTCTTGTAACAATACATAAAAAGGGGAAAAGAAAAGAAAAAATTAGCATGAGAGGGAGCATTTGGCAAGCATTGAGGGAAAAAAATAGTGTGGTTTTGAGAGTTTACTATCATGGGTAAACAAAGATTGCCATCCTCGAACCAGTACCCGTGCGAATAAATACATGAGTATGTTGACAAACCTGGAAGCACAGTAACACAATCAACAATCACTCATAAAAAGGCCAGAAGGTAGACCAGTATCTATACTAGCAAAAATGAACAAAAGACATGTCTTGAGATTGAAAGAATAAAAATGAATAGAAGAGGTATCTTAAGATTGTTAGGTTATTTCAACTACGCGAACATAAGTGGAAAGTAGCCATGCACGCAAATGCAATGTAGTGCGGAATCCCTGCTGAGCAACCCATTAAATCTCTCTCTCTCTCCTTCACCTTTGCTCTGCCCGATGAGGCGCCACTCCTACCCCTCATTCTCTTTCCTTCCCTTCCCCTCCTTCTCTTTCTCCCTTTTCCTCTCATTCCCGATTCTCCTTTCCTTCTTCCTCTGCCCATCCCGACCATCATCGCCATCCTCCACCCCCTCCTCCCTCTGATCTGAACTCTCCTTGCCCAAATCTAGCCATCCTCAACCAGATCTATCCCCCCTTCCCTTCCTGCTGCCCTCCACACTTTCTTCCTCCTCCCCTCACTGCCACCTCCTGTCCTTCTCCCCCAGGTCTTGCTCTCCCAATCGCAGATCTCGCCCACTTTCATGCCTTGCCGCCCTACTCTCCCCCCCCCCTCCTCTACCACCATCCCCTCGACAACTGGGGTTTTTTTGGGAAATCACTGCCCTCTTTGGGTAGTGGAAAATAAATTGAATTTTATTTTAGGTATTTTTTCTTTTATTTCAGTCTCTCCTTTAAGGTGTTAGGGCTTTTAGTTCTTGAGGCCACAACCACCAGCTCTAGATCCTCAATGCATTAAGGCACATTCAATTCGCAACACCTAAATAAGGGTAGTCTCCCGTCGCTACGGGCTGGCTCAAGAACAACTAGTATTTTAATATAGCCGGATCCATTGCAGTGAACAAGTTCATCTTGCTCGCTTATGCAATGACCATCCTTGTTTCTAGTAATTCAATCAGAGTTCCTCTCCAATCAGCTACTGCTTCTCGAATCACCAAGTTCTACCATGACCCTTCTACCAGACTGGGCCCATTTCCAGTCATATTGTATGCTACTGACATTGTTTCTTCCGCCCCCCCCCCCCCCCCCCCAAGCTCTAATGAACCTGTCCCCTTTCAAATTTTCCCCCCACATGATGGAGATCTGGACCAGCCATCCAAAATAGACGGTCTAAGCATATTACTTGTTGGAATTATCCAGAAACCTAGCCTTACGAATGAATTTTCCAGAAACAGGCTTACAGAGATCCCTAATTCTCTAGAGGAAGTTTCTTTTTGGATAGCTTTATCAGAGGTTACATTACAATGCATTGTACAAGGGTACACCACATCACAATCAATCACAATTGAACCAAGTCAATTAGGCCCTAGTCCATCACTTACTCGGCTACAAATATCCCATTATGCCACTCAGATCCATATTGAGCCATATCTTCCAGTAAAACCTTGGCAATGTTTTGATGCCTCCACCATTTTCTTTATAATTGTCCTTTGAGACAAGTTCCATTAATTTCAGAGGCACTTTGCAGGTTTTAATTCTTATTTTTGTTTCACTGGGCTTTACTTCAACTGATATTTTAGCGAGCCTCTATGTAACTAACACATTGCAATACTTGAAGAGTGCTTTATTTTATTTAAAAAGTTAGCATCAGAGAAAGATAAAGTCTTGTTAGATATGCTCCTAGTACTGGCTTCTTGTCACTGTCTGCCCCACAAGTCATTTGCAGCAACCCCAAGTTTCTTTTAATTATTCAAATGGTTAGAGAGAGAGCTCAACCAAGTACCATAGTGGGTATGCAAGATAAAAAATGGCATTGAATCTCCAAAAAGGGAGGGTGCTGAAGACAGAAACTGTGCATGTTCTGTTTCTATTTTATGTTCGGTGAGAGAAAATTACTTCAATCAAAATAGTCCAGTTATCATTATATATATACGATCATCATCGGCAGAGAACTATGGAAATCAAGAGATTCCAATAATTCCCATGAATTTATTTTTCGAGCATCATAGTACAAAATCTGTAAATTTTTTGGATTTGAAGTATAAAGTGAAACACTAAACCCAGAACTTTGTTTTTCTAGTCCTTACAGAAGCAATCGGAGACTTTGGTGGACACCAGATTTGTGCCACAGATAGAGCCAGACGGAAACCAGCAGATCAAGCAAGAGCTGGCAAAACGAGAAGACAGATAGGAGGTAGGATGAGGAGAATGCCCTTATTTTATAACCTAGTCCCCAAGCTTCTCAAGGTTGTTTAAGTGATGAAACAAGTCCCTCGCAAAATATTGCTGATAAAATCCTTCATGATACCAGCAGGGGTTTCTTTATTACATTTTTTTGATTCCATTCTTTATTACATATGTAATCCTTTCGGCTACAGCTAAATAAGAAACATGCTGGCAGTGACCTCAATGTCAGATCAAGCTATGATACACTCATATAGCTACCAGCATTATGTTTAGAAATTAAAAACTACTAATACTTTTTAATGACTAATTCCCACCAAAGTAAGCAAATACAAAACGAAAATAAAAAACAAGTCAATAGATGAAGAGCTAGCAATTCAAACTAAGGTAAATTTGGAAAGAGAAGGATACCATTCAAGAGGAGTTGTACAGATCATACGTGGGAAACGATTGCTAGCTATTAGCATTCTAAAGCATATGTTGGGACCTACAATAAAAAGTAAAATCCAAATTACCAAAAGAAAAAGAAAATGGAAAATCCAAATTACAGACTTGTTCAATCCATGATAAGTGAAGCAATTCATTGAGCACAGTTAACAAATCCAACACACAAGCAACTGTCTTGGCATGCCTATGCAATTAGAGAGCTTACAAAATTTTGAATAGTATGTACCAGGTAACCACAATAATCAGGAATTCTCAGCTGATCTGGGCTCCCGTCTCTACCAAGTAATAGCATGTTAATATTTTTTTTTTTTGATAATTAAGTAATAGCATGTTAATATTATTTGACAACTAGGAAAATGACGTAACTAACCATGAATTACGATAACATAAAAAATAGTGTCATAGATATTCTGCAGTTTCAAAGGGACTCCAAGAGTGTGTAATTACTTTATCTTATTTATCTATGTTTCAAAGCCCATTCTCATTCTTTCCCATTTTGTTAATGAAATATACGACATGACTTCACAAGCTGTAAAAGTAATATAAAGAATGCCTTCATTACTTCACGTTTCACGTTTCACTTTTTTTTTTTTTTGATAAATAAATGATTCATTGAAAAGCGCAAAGGGTACTTCAAGTTTCACTTAACAGCCACCCAAAAACGTTTGACTCTTTCCAGAATTCGCCCAAAGAAAAAAGATATAGACTGATCACGAAAGCCAATTTTTATTTTTATTTTTCTGGTTACTTATTTATCACCTTAGCAGCTGGGACTTGAACTGCTTCCGCATCTGGCATTCCCCAATCTTTCCTTTCCTTTTTTTTTTTTTTAATTATTTATTTATAAAATTTTTTCCTTTTTTATTAGTAAAAGAATATCATTGAAAATCACAAAGAAGTACAACCCTATTATACAGGAAGTATACAAAAGAACCCCCTATTTAGGAGAAAAAGAAGAATAGTTCAAAAAATCAGAAAAATTAGAAGGAAAAAAAAATAATAATAACTATTATGTGCTGCTTTTTACTTTCTTTTTTTCACGTGTAATGTAAATGGAATTGAATATAATCTTTTTTAGCTCCACTACTGAAATCTCTCTATCTTCAAAGCTCCGTGCATTCCGTTGTCTTCATATAAACTACATTAAACAAAATGGAGCCAACCTCCAAACTTCCAAAATATTACGACACCCTTCCTGACCTCCCCAACTCACCAAGAACTCTTTCACCCTTTTAGGCATAACCCAAATGACGCCAAACAACTTAAAAAGCGACTTTCATAAATCTCTTACTACTTCACAATGAAGAAGAAGATGATCGATGGATTCCCCACTCTTATTCCTTTACCTCCCCATTCGTAATAACACAAAAACCAATAAAGAGAAAACAGGGGGGCAAAGAGTCCCAAGTAATGAGTGAAAAGTGCCCATCAGTGTTTTGAACTTATTTTAAGAAAGGAAAAATATTTAACATGCAACTGGAACACAAGCAGCAGCATTCAGGCCGCAAAACCTATGTTTCAGACCAATAAACCAATAATATTTATCTACTAAGCACATGATCATACTTAAAGCCTACTAAGTCCATAAAATTTGATGATTGTAAAACATATAAAACCTTTTTTGATAAAATCTTAGGAGCATATAGATAAAAATAATCATAGAGAAACTCCAAAAATGGTAACAAGCAATCAGCTTTCTTATCACAAGAAAAAAAGAAAGTTCAAACCACGTGCTAAAAGCAAAAAGTCCAGTTTTCTTGCCAAAGAATTCCAGATCTACGTCTGTAATTTGTAAACACATAACTTCATTAGAAGAACGACAAGTAGGAAAAACTATGTCAGGCCTAGTTATACCTCAAGCATGTTTTCATCAAGAAAGCGAGATGGTGCACAATTCATGGCATGAGAACTATCACATTGGAGGAGCCTAAGTCTCCCTTCCTGCATTTGACAGCAAACACCATTTAAAAAATGAAAATATCAGGCTCATGACACTCATATATAAAGATGCAAATACCAAAACCTGTTTACCTTAGTCCCATAGACAAGGCCACCTCCAACTGAAGGATGAAAGCAGGCTACGTTGACCTCATCCTCAGCACTAGGAATAACTCTCACAAGTTCCATATCAGACACTCTGTAAACCTGAGTAAAAGAAGTTTTTAATAAAGGGAACTTCATAAACCTGAGTAATGTACATACCAGACAAGAAAGAAGCCAGCAACTGTGCTTTCATTGACTTTCTGCGCATCATATTCTTTGGGGGAGAAGTTCTATAAACATAGGTGGCAAGAGTACAAAAAGAAAGATATGAACTCATTACCTCCAGAATCGTGTAAATGGGTGCTGTTGTCTCTCCATCAATGACAACACTCTTAAGAAGTGAACTATGGCGACGACCATAGGCAAGTAACAAGTGCTCTGATGTGGGAGAGAACTGGGGATATGAAATAATATACATATTTAATACAAGAATATGAAGCAAAGTTCCTGTTAACAGATACATATAATAAATCTTCTTTAATGTATATATAAATATGTCATTATTCTGTCACTACATCAATTGAAATTATAGTATTACCATCATACAAGTCAGACAACTTAATCTTTACTTGGAGCAATGATGTACAAAAAGTTGCAAAAAACTTTCGGGTTGTATAATACTTCTCTTTCATGGCCCTTTGATTGTGAAGAAAAACTGCCAACGATATGCATTTGCAAAATTTAAAAAGAAACACAAAATTCAAGTTGATACAGCAGAGTATGATTTTTATGCACTTTCACATATAACTACTTTTGCAAAATAAGCAAGAATATTTTTTCTTACAGTTGACTTTACCAAACTCAATAAACAATTAGTTATTTTTTGAGTATTCTTTTGAAAACGAAATTTTGAAGGGGAAAGGCCATTTAAATGAAATTAATCTTAAAAAAATAAGAAAACATGCATTTATCTGTTAGAGAAGACAGATAACCGACATCATACAAGACACAAATGAAACTATATTCAAACATTATAGTTTCTTGAATCTCCCAAAAAAAAAAAAACGCCCAAAAAAAGTACCAGAAAGCAACTCACCTGAATTGAAGTTAAACAATGGGCAGCCCGTATTGCCCGAGAAGCCAGCACGGAGCCAAATCTATATAAAAGAAAAAACATAGAACATCAGGAAGATGCATGGAAACGATAGATCAAACTATGAAAATAATTTGACAACATATATAGGTTTAATCTTTACGTTGCCTCCTCAAGGGAATATATCCGAAGCTCATACAGAACTCGGTGAGCTGAAATTGGGTGTCGTGTTGGGGATGTTGCAGCCCCAGAGATGTCATGGTGGAGCTGGCTTTGTGATCCTAGATCAGATTCCAGATGAGGTAACATGCACGCAACACAGGCTGCTAAAAATCTCCCGCAGGGTGAAAAATGAGCACCCATTTCACTGCAATCAAATCCTTACATGTAAACATCCATCAAAATTTGGTTAATGATATTACATAGTCTACACATTAACATGATAAAAAGAAGAAAGGCAGCGCAGTTAACAATTTCTGTAATGGTAAAAGAAAATGAAGAAAGTTAAAATAATTCCAATATCTCTATCTTCAAGCTAAAGTTTGCTCCCATGAAGAGCTATTTCAGATAAGTATAAGTAGTACCAGAAGAAAAAAAAAAAAGAAAGTACTACTTCCCGTATAGGTTTTTGGATGTTCATCAGCTATAGTAATAAGCAAAGAGATACTAATAAGCTAAAGGCAATTCAAAAGGTTGGGATAGCAGGAGAATGCTATTATTTAACATTATAAAATGGTTATACCTACAAAGTACAGCATGTGGTATGGTTAAGCGGCACTTTTCTGCATCTAGAGGAGCACATGGATCTTTTGCATCATGCGGCCATATTCTTAGCTTAACAGTGCAAGGTAACTCTGCAGCAGCAGCTGCAGCCAGTGAGGTTGCAAGTTCAGATTGGATTCTGCTAACAGCAAGTTGAGGATCACCTTCATCACGTGAAATGTGATTGAAGCCAGCACCCTCCCCAGATCCAGTTGTGGACATCAAGCGGGGACGTGAAGAATGCTGCCGCGAACTAGATCTTCCAGTAACCCTAGATTGGCTAACACCAGTGTGCATAACTGAAGAAGCTACAAGATTTTCCATTTCACTAAATGCTGATAAATTCTCATTAGCTGAAGCATTGACTGAACCCATGGTTCGTTGCCCAGCCTGGCTCTGGCCAATTAACCACCCTTGCAAGAAAGGTAATTCCCAATACATTGGATCACCAAAAGGGAAGAAGCGATTATTTCTCTCTTCAGGCTGCACTTCCATGGTCTCCATGGCATCTATAGCAGATTGCGAAATTGCATTATCTGTTTCACTCATTAGAGAATCGTTTCCCATATCTTCTGGCACAGCAGATGAGCTATTAGGATCAATAGGAGACAAAAGAAGTTCATACTGCCCTGATGGAGTAGAATATGTCAGAAGTCGCACTGAAGCAGAAGGATCTGTTCTCTGTTGCGCACCACTTGAACCAACATCCCCATAAGAATGCTGCAAAGATATTCTACCATCATCTCTAGCAAATGAAGGCCACATCAACAAGGGCAAAGGCATTAGAGGAAGTTCATCCGCCAAACAAGGAAGATCATTGGAATGAGCATCAGCCAAGTACACTGTGGGTGGAGGATAGTGCAAGTAACCTGGAGAAGTTGCAAGCGTCATCAAGGAATCTGATGAGTCAAGGTCATTGACCTGCAAATCAGCACAATATTAGAAGCAACACGGAAGAACATGAAAGGCTGAAAGATAGATAGTAATATGATACCATTGAAAAATTTACCTCAGCAGTTAGAAGAAAAGGGGCTGCATGTGGGTGAAAGTGCACAGCCCGAAGAGACCGGCGTGTTTTCAGTACAATGGTTGGTGAGGATGTCTCCCCTCCCCGGTTGTAATGCCATATATAAAGCTAATACAGAAATACCATCAAAAGACATTAAAGAACAAGTCATCCTAAGACAACTGTAAAATTCAAAGGTGAAAAATCCTCACCTTGTGACCTGAAGCCACAGCAAGGAGCTCCCCCTGAGCATGGAAAGCAATAGAAGCGATAGGACGATCTGCATGGAGGAAAGGGAAAGAGCTATCATATCCACCACAGAGATTATATAATTTCAGGATGATATTATTCTCATTTTCTAGATGCATAAATACATAGAGATTATTACAAAAATCACGTGATCCTATACACTCTGCAGTGTTTGCATCCCACAAACGAACTTCATGATCTAAACTTCCACTTGCAAGTATTTCAGGATATAATGGATGAAACCTAACCTGCAAAAGTTCCACAAGAACATGAGAAGAAAATATGCATAGCAGACATAACACGTTCATAGAATAGGTGTATGCTAATATTACAAACATCATATCTAACAATGCATGCAATTTAAAAATGGGTGTGAAAAGGAGCTCATTTGGCAAAGAATTGTTTTCTAACAGGCAATCACCAAATGATACATCCCCATATGGTGCACATTACAGAAACGCCTATTGTAGCAATAACTTTCTTTGTCAAAAGGCCAAAAAACAATATCACAGCAGCAAAACTGTAAACTTTAGGAAGTTTAATGGAATAGATTATACAACATATTCTGTCAGCAGAAAAATGAAAAATATCTTTTTTCTTTTCTTTTATTTGGTAAGTAAAATAAACAAATATGAACAGAGCATATAACATAAACCTACCACCCAAGGGGTTCTCCTGTGACCATTCAAGACCTTTAAGCAGCTCCCAGTTTGGCAATCAATAATCTTCACGGTATGGTCTCCACTGAAAGAACAGAAACACAATGCTATTTGAAAAATGAAGCATCACTAGGCAAATCATTGATCCAAGCGTTGGCATAATCTTAAAGATAGACAAGAAATGGAAACTAACTGCGTAGAAGCAAGCGTCCTCCCATCAGGGCTGAAGGCTGCTGCTATAGTTGACCTAGGAGGTGGCAACAGTGGACAATATTTGGCTGATAGATGCCGCAATGTTTCTGCCTCCACCCTGAAAGAATGACAACAGCTCAGAAGATTATACACATATCCTTATAGCAACAAATCACATAACCAATAACACGTTTAATATGTGTATACACATATTACCTTCTTTGTGCACATGTTGGGATGTTTTAAAAGTGGATATCATGAAGGTTTTTCGTGATAAAATTATTACTAAAATTCTAGCAAACAGGTTTAAGTTGGGGTTGGAGAAAATAATTTCTAAGTCGCATAATGCTTTCATTAGAGGTAGGCAAATCGTAGGTCCTATTCTTATCGCCAATGAATGCCTTGATAGTAGATTAGGATTTGGTAAGCCAGGTGTTATATGCAAAATGGATCTAAAAAAAGCTTATGATCATGTTAATTGTGACTTTCTGTTGTATATGTTGAGAAGGTGTGGTTTTAGGGGGAAATGATGCTCTTCGATAGATCATTGCGTTTCTTGGTTTTGGTGAATAACTCTCCAACAGGTTTTTTCCGTAGCTCCTATGGATTGCGAAAAGGGGGCCCCTTGTCCCCCTTGTTGTTTGTCCTTGTGATGAAGGCATTGGGTAGAATGATTTTTGCTATTGTGAGTGGGGGATTGTTGTCTGGTTTCTTTGTGAGTATGTTGGTGGGTTTGTTTTCTCTCACCTTCTGTTTACTAATGATACTTTGATTTTCTGAGATGCAAATCCAGTTCATCATATATGTTGTTTATTCCTTTGGTTTGAAGCTACTTTGGGTTGAAGATTAACTTGGCTAAGTCAAAACTGGTTCCTATGGGAAATGTTGACAATGTAGAAAATCTGGCTGGTATTCTAAGTAGTGAGGTTTCCTCTTTGCCGATGAAGTATCAGAGCCTACCACTGGGGGCCTCCTATAAAGCCAACCATATTTAAGGCGGTACTATTGAGTAGATAGAGCGTCGGTTAGCTAGTTGGAATTGATAAACTTGTCCAAGGGTGTGGTAGGGTTACCCTTGCCAACTTGCCTACATATTTCATGTCCCTCTTTCCTCTCCCGACGAGTGTTGCAAACCATATTGAGAAGCTCCAACTTGAATTTTTATGTGGTGAGCTAGGGGTAAAGAGTTCAATTATTATCTGGTTAGCTAGTTTCATCACTCTTTGAGGGAAGGTTGAAAATTAGAAATTTGTTGGTGTTCAATCATTTTGAACTGTGTTAGGTTATGCCTAAATGTGTAGTCAATTTTTATGCTTGTTGGTAGACTACCGGCAGTACGCAGGGTGTTGCTGTGTAGAAAATGATGTATGCGTGCCTTTTAAGGTGTTTATGGAGAAAAGAGAATGATAGAAGTTTTGAGGACTGAGAGAGGACTTTAAAGGAGATTAAGTGCTTATTCTTCAAAACTTTGTATCTTTGGACAAATGCTTATGTTTCTCTTGTGACACTTAGTTATAGTGATTTCCTTGTTCTTTTTGCATTTTCTAGCTAGATGCTTTCTTTTGTATACTTCTTGCGTCCTCTTAGGGCCGTCTTACACTTTTAATGATATGTGTCGATTACTTATAAAAAGAGAAAAGTAACCAAACAAAAAAAAAGTTCCTTACCTACCATGAAGTGCGTGTGTGTGTGCGTGTGCGTGTGCGTGTGCGTGTGCGTGTGTGTGCATGTATGTGTGCATGCATGTGTGTGTGCTTGAACATAATAGAAGAACAATGAAGAACCCAGCCCATACCATGAGATAAGACCTCCTCTTGCATCTTGCATTGCTTCACATCTTGACCCAAATAAATCAACTTGCGAGTTAGAAGCTTCTCTCCAAAATCGTTTTGAAGAGTGCTTTGTTCGAGGAGAAACCTCTCTCCGTGCCAAGAGTCGAAACACATTGCCACCACTGGCAAAACTGTGAAAACAATACAGAATTAGCAGAAGCAACACCAAACACACTGAAATTCATTTTGATTGATACAAGTCCCAACGAATAAGAAATGAAAAAATGTCCAACGCGTCAATCAATCAGTCAACATTATTTAACTACATCAGAATAACAAAGCGCTATACTACATTTTTCAGAACTCGATGAGTTTTATGCGGAAATTTGAGCAATACGAAGAATGATAGTAAAGATTTATAACTATCAGTGTATCAATTTCGGAAATTTCACCCAGACAAGATTAAAAACGCAGAAAAGGATATAAAATAATAATAAATAAAAAAACCAGCATCGGCAGCTGATTTATATTTATATTTATGAAATTCAGGTTAATTTGGCGGAAATTTCACGTCAAAAATGAATGATTCACAATTATAGCACTATGTACTAGTAATTCTAAAAATAGTAACGATCGTCATAAGGCTGAATTACATAACTCATGTTGATTTCACCAAAATCTCCAAGATTGCATCGAAATAAGAACTTCGAATCTGATAGAAATTAGAGGAAAAACGGTAATCTAAGAGAGGAAATGAGCATAAATTGGTGATCTCTTAACCTGTGCTTGGAATTCGGGTGGGTCGGCGCAGCCTGAGGGGCGCGAGGCGGTGGACCTGAGGTTGACGGAGCGTTCGCGTTGTCTACATACATAGATCCCCTCATTTTTGCTTCCGACGAGCTCATGGTTGAGAATTTCACAGCATTTTCACGAGAAACCGATGCGCGGGTGAGAAACTTTCCGAGAAAGTTCGAAAGGATGCGATTAGGAGAGGAGGGAGAGAGCAGCGAGGAGGGGCATCGGACTTCTGAAACAAATGATACGTTGTTTTTTCTTCCTTTCTTTCTTTTTTTGTTTTTCCTTTTCTAAAATTCTGTGAATGCTTCCCAATTTGACCGAAATGCCCTAGCATAAGTATAAAATTCTAAAGGCCACGCGTCTGCTCCTGAAGAGACTAGCCGCCTCGCATAATGTCATATAGGGCGGCTTAGTGTTTCTGGTGTTTTTTTTTTTTAATATTATTTAATTAATTTTTTTTTTTTTACATATCCACACAAAAAGGAAAAGAGAATTCNTTTTTTTTTAAAGAAATATTTTTAGTACTTAAAAAGTTATGACAAACAAAAAATTTATCAGTTTGATAAAAAAAATTAAAACACTTTTTCCTTTTTTTTTTTTTTTTCTTTTAAAACCTTTGTTTCACAATTTAATCTCAAGTCTCAACTATGCTCTAAATATCATTACTCTTTTTGTTTGTTTGTTTTCTCTTCTTCCAATTGTTTTTTTATAATATAGTAGCATATCATCCTAATCATCTAATCATAATTATTATTTTCTTATTATACATATTATATTGTTATGATTCGGTTTGTTCTTTTTTAACCTTTTTATACTCTTTTTGTTTTTTTTTTGTTTTAGTAATGCATCTTAAATTTAGGTATCTATTACATGGTATAACGTGCATATTGTAACACTCTCTCGATATATAGGGAATAGATCTGGCTTTTATGCTGTAGTTAAAACTACAGCATACATGCTGTTAAAAAATTGAAATGTGAGGATTTAACTGAATTAATTAAAAGGCACATATATGTTATAATAAATACAAATTTTCTCTTTTATTCATCACTTCATGTATTTATTGGTATTTCTCATAATATATTTGACCTATTCAATTACTTTAAATAATCCTCCCTTCAATTTTTAACAGCATGTATGTTGTAGTTAAGCTAGATCCGTAGGGAACATGATCGTTTTCATTTCATTTAAACTGGTGGATAATAGTCATTTAGTTATAATTGAGGGGTATTTTTGTCTTTTTATTTTTTAAGATGACAAAAATACCCTTCCACTATAACTAACTGGATATTATCCAGTTCAAATGAATTGAAGAGGATCCTAATTCGTTCCCCTACCAGTACATATTTTGGCTGCTTATTCTGTTTGCATCGACATCTATAAAGGGAAAAAAAATAAAATAAAATACATGAATAAGAACTTAATAAGCCCAATCAATTTAAAGAAGGTTAAGTTAAAACATTTGATAATTAAAATACAAGTTCATAAATTTTCATGATATAAGTTTCCTTTCTTATTGATTGAAGGATCTTAGCAGAAAAGGAAGGATTATTTCCCAACCCCTCGTATGCCAGGAGGAAAACCCAATTAAACAGAGGACCTATAAAACAGAGCAGTAGAGCACCCAGAAAAATGGAATCAAAATGGACAAATAAAGAAGCAGATAACATATCCTTAAAACTTTACTTACCTTAACACATGCTTTTTTTTTTCTTTTTTTTCTTCCTTTTTTTTTTTCTTTTTTTCTTTTAACTTCATTTAAACTTTCATTAATCATAATATAGCATGTGAGGAGATAAATTTTATTTCCTCTAAGACTTTCCTTATGTGTGGCACATTGACCCAAAACCATTCCATATCTCTTTCATGATTCAAACTTACTTTCTCACAATGTCATTTGAATCATGAAATCATAAAATAAAACATTTAATGGTGCAATTAGAATGTAACGACTTAAAGAAAACACTAACCATATCTTTGTTATCACTCCAAAGTAACTATCAAGTTATAATTTGAACATATTATGTAAATAGTTATAGATGTATGGATGGATGTTTATGCTTAAAGCTTTAGTGCACTTTGTGAATATTATAGTTTTAATATATATATCTTGTATTGAGATTGACAAGCGATAGACAATAAATAAAAACCAAACATTTATTTCCGTATATAACAATTTTTGTTTGGGACATTACTATTATCCCTCGACATTAAAAACGTAACAAATTTTTTTTATATGTTCGCACAAGAGGGGGAAGGAGATTCGAACTAATGACTTCCATTTTATTAAGCGTGGTCTCTAAGAGATAACTCAATCGACTGGGACCACGCTTAATGAAGCGAAGGTCACTAGTTCAAATCTCTCTCTTTCTCTTATACGAACCTTTAAAAAAAAAAAATAGTTGCATTTTTAATGTCGAGGGATAGTAGTAATGTCCCAAAGAAATTATAAAGTGCATAATTATTAAGGGGAGTTATAGACAGACTGCTAGACACCTGGACCAATAGAGTTCAATTGTAACAACCTAAAACTAAACTATAAACTACCCTAGTTAGGAGGCAGTGCAGTCATAAGTTAAGTTGACCTCCTTTTTTTTTACCGTTTCTTTCCACATTTTGTGTGTTTGCTTAAATAAATATTCAAGCTCATTAACGCTTCAAACAAAATAAGGGAAAGCTCGATTAATTTTGTGGAGATTAAAACTACTAGATGTCATTCATGGAGGTTGAAATTGCCCGAAATTACTCACGCATGGAGATTAAAGAAAAAATGTTACGAGTAATTATATAAATTACATTTTTATCTTATAACTATTGTACAATATTGATATGACAAGGCTAATCAATCATTGTTAATATATATATTTATATATATATGGTTAAGATGAAATTGGCACATGCAACTCTGAGAAAAAGCTCGAAAGACCTTTAACGAAAGGGTACATATACGCGAAACCGACACGATTACCTTTCTCAAATGTTGGTATATGGTCTATTTTAAAGCCTTCTCTCTCTCTCAAAACAAGAAAGCTGCCAGCAAACAAAAACAAACCTTAAAAATTTTGAAAGGGAAAACATGGCGCTTTATACACCACTTGTCCTCTGCGGTCCCCCTCCACCAGTTTTTTCCTAGTAAGGCTCATTGTTTTCTGCTAAATATGGCATAGAACAGACAAGTTTCTTCCAGACATGTTGTGGTAGGTGAATAGGAATATGATTGGTCATTGTTTCCTACCAAACAGGCTCGCTCCATTCTACATTCCTCTGTTTTCCTCCCCTTAACTATTTTTAATGTATCATGTCATTTTGGCTTGGAACAGAGAGGCCCCTGCAATTGAAAGAAAGCCTTGACCTCTCTTTCTATGCTTTATTTCAAATTAAGGATGGCTAATTACTTGCCAATTTTCATATCCCCATTTATAAATAATAATAAAAATTTAAAAAATTAAAAAAAAAAAAGAGGAAAATTTACAGGCTATCCTATTCAACCAACCACAATCTCATAACTTGGTTTAGCAAATACGAAAACAAAACCCCAAGCAACTTGAAGGAGTGATATGTCGTGTGGAAGAAGAGGAGTTTATTTATTTATTTTATTCTGAGCATCAAAGAAGAGGGGTGAACTAATTTTTGCAGTTGACAATTTTTCTAAAGAGTTGGGCTTTTTCAGTTGTCACCCTTTTTTTCAAGCAATATTCTTAGTTTCGATTTTAGAAATGGGAAAAGTGTCAATATATTGGCATTTCAGCCTCCATTTTCAATCTCAAGTGTGTTTACAGATTTTTTTTTTTTTTTTTTTTTAAGAAAACCTTGCATCCAAAGGCTTTCTGAAGAGAGGGAGATAAGACATTAGTATTTAGGGGGTCCATTTCATATGATTGTACTACTCTATAGTAAGTGTGAAATATGCTATTAGTCGTTTCTCGTTTAGCTCTTGCAAATTTACTATTAGATGTAAGACCCAGTTTGTGAGACGTGTTGGGTGGTCTTGGACCTCTCTCAACCCAAAAGCCAATTCAAGAAGTGATGCTTTTCTTCACACTTATAAACTGGCTACCAACCTCTTCCACAACCAATGTGGAATAACCTCAACAACATGCTATTGGTCTTTTCTATTAATATCATATAAATCAATAACAAATTTGCAAGAGTTGGACTGGAGATGACCAACATAGAAAAAAAAGAATCATTTCTCATAGTAGTTTTTAAAATTTTTGGAGGTGATGGACCTCACAAAACAAAGTGTAGTCCTAACCATGGCTGACAATATGAAATTTCATGGAAAGATTTTAGATTGGAGGTGAGCTATGCTTTAGAAGGTTTAAAAATTTATTCAATCATATATATAAAATATATGCCCATGAAAAATAGAATAAAACGTCATTTGATTTTTTTCTCCAATAAATCACTTAGAGCAAATGACGACCTTAATACTATAGGCCACAACGGGTATGATCCAAAGTTGTGTAATAGTGATACCGATTAAGTTCACTGCAACAAAGTTTCGTTTGTTTCAACATAAAATGTTTTTATAAAAAATATTTTATACCACCGTTGTTGCCGTTGCAGTCATTGATTTTTCATAGTTGTTGCCGTTGCAGTCATTGATTTTTCATACGAGTCAAACACCAAAAATTATTTTCAGATGAAACAATTTTCCTAGAAATTTATTTTACTACAAAATTTTTTCAACATAAAATATGTATATTGATTTAGTGATATTATTTGTGAAAAGAAAATGCTAAGAGCACTGGTGGTTTGAAATCTATTATGAAAGAAAACTCTTCCTAAGTTAAAATGACTTCACACTGATGTTTTCAGTTTAAACATATCGTTTACACATGTTTTATTAAAACCTGCATCTGTTTTAAGTAAAGGTTGTTTTATTTTGACAATCTGCCTTTAAGTGAAAAGAGGGTGAATTTTTTTTTTTTTTAACGGAAATATGAGGATTTTATTAATTAAAGATCATGAGCATAAAGCTTTTACAGACTCTGCAAAAATCATAGTTACAAAGTTATAAATACAAACAAAAATTCTTATAATTAGGTGCTATCTATGATTTCAATCTTCCATTAACCCATGTACAAATACAATTAAATAGTAGATCTGCCTTCGAGCGGATTAAATCTAAGATATGAGTAGCCAAATTTTCTAACAAAGATTATTTTAACCGGCCGTGAGAGATAACCTTTACACCTAATTATTCAGAGTGTGATAAATAACCATTTACACCTAATTATTCCTTCACACTCATAAGGGCAAATCTAAAGAGAAGAAACCTCTTATTCAAAACAAAAAACACAAACAAACAATCATCAAGCAGCAACAACAGCCGTGGAAGGAGATGAATGGCATAATATGGTGGAAGGTAGACATACACATATTGGAGAGGCCGAAGTTTTTGATTTGGTCGGAGAATACCAAAAACATAAAGAAAAAAAAGAAAAAGAAAAAACAGACGAGGAGGGAGAAGGGTAGGAGCGGAGAATAGAAGGGGAGAGGAGGAGGAAGCAGTTCGCTTTATGAGTAGAAGGGCCGAGAGACAGCTTCGAAGGTTTAAGGGCCCATGTCAAATTGTCTAGTTTTAAATATAGCTGTCAAAGGGCAAGGAAGAGTTGAAACAATTAATGCCTAGAATATTACCCATAACGTTAGCAGGATGTGGTTGGATTTTTTTTGAAGCCAGCCCTAAAACTGGAAGCTGTCTTTGGCACTTCGGTAAATGTAGCCTGCAATATTTTGTTTAAAATTATGTAATAACTGTGACATTATGTGAGATGTCTATTTCTGATTACACATATGATGTTCAGTTTGTGATTTCAAAGAAAGAAATATCAAAGGGATAAACTATTTTTTCGTTGCACTATTGAAAATGTTGTGTTGAATATGCTAGCTAGTATTCATTGACTTTTAAATTGCTTGAGCGTTACATTGATTGCCTCGTCACGTCGTTGGCAATGCACACTACTTCTTTCGACTAATGAAATCTTCAAGCAACACCAAAAATTATCAGTGACGGAGCCAAAATTTTGAGTTAAAGGGGTCAAAGATTAAAAATGAAAGTTAAATAAAAATATTAAATAATGTAATTAATGAAATGAATAAATAAGTCAATAAAAAATTTAATTATTGTTTAAAAGATATAAATGTAACTTTTGAAATGTTGTGTGCCAACTCATCAACATATTATTTGAACCATGCTAAATTAAAACAACAAAATGCTTTTTCAAATTTGTGAAAAATCATGGTTAACTGGTTAGGATATTTTTAGGGCAAAATTCAGTTTACCCCCCTAAAGTTTCATGGGTTTTTCAATTTGAACCTTAAAATTTTAAAATTGGTAGTTTACCCATTGAAGTTTCAAAAAGTGGCAATTTAAACCTTCCATTAAAATTTTCTGTTAAAATGGATGGAAATTTAAAAAAAAAGCACGAGGGCATTTTCGTCATTTCATAGTTTTCCGTCTAATTTGACGGAAAAAGTTGATGGAAGGTTTAAATTGCCACTTTTAAAAATTTTAGAGAGGTAAATTGTCAATTTTGAAACTTTAGGGCTCAAATTGAAAAACTCCTGAAACTTGAGGAGGGTAAACTGAATTTTCTTCATTTTTTTATTTAAAGCAAGGACTATGAGCAAATTCTTTAAATCTACATCGACATTAGTTCGTTTAGAATTTAATTGAAGTTCAATAAAATTATTGTTGTTCTTCATAATTTTAGGTAACTAGCATTTTATATACCATGCAATTAAACACATGAAACAAAATCTATAAATTTAAATCTAAATATAAAAAAGCTTAATCAATGTAAAAGTATGATTATATATCTGAAACTTTTTAAAAAGAGTATGAAGAAATTGATTTGGATGGTTGAAGGCTTGAAGTAATAAGAACAAATAAGAAGAAATCTCAAATCACAATAAGTTGAATTGTTTAATGGCTTTTGATTCTCTGATTTGTCAAATAACAAGTGTTACTATTTTGAAAATTAGAGTTTTAAATATAAATTAAGTTTAAAGTTGGCATAGATTTTAAGAAGAAAAAAAAAAAAAAAAAAACATAAGTTTGTCTTTTTACTAGGCTTTCTTAGGATATTTTTAAAGTTAGCTTTCTTAAGCTTTTTTTGTTTTTGTTTTTTTAGAAAGGTGTGCTTGCTAGCAATCAGGCTTCTAAACTAGCGTTTGTCCATGTTAGTTAAACGGTGTGTTTTGCATTTATTCAAATCATCTTTTGGAAAAAAGCTGTAATAAATAAAAAAGCTAAAACATGCGTTTTGGGGAAAAAGAAAATGCCAGTTTTCAACCTTCAATTTTTCAAGTTTTCATTGACTCTGACCTAATTGCAGAAACAATGACGAAAAAAAAAAATAACGTTAGCGTGAGTCGTAGATCTTGGTTTCTTTGGGAAAGAGTAGTGATTAGTATACCACTAGCGTAGGTGAACAGTACCCACGCCAGCATTATTTTAATATTATAATCATATTAAATATTTTAATATTAAAATAATACTGGTTACTGTTACCCATGCTAGCGCCCAGCGGTACACTTATCACTATCCTTTAGAAAATATATGCCCCTTGATGAGTGATTGAGAGTGGGCAAACAAGTATAAAAAAATAGGTATTAAGAAAATTTTTTGGGAGATTACTTTCAAAAATACTCTCTCCTCAACCTCTTGATTAAGGAATCATGGGTTACTTATAAAAAAAAAAAAAAAGAATCATGGGTCGCATTATGTTTATATCCATTTCCTTTTTTATTTTAGACTAATTTCTTGCTATTTTTAGAGTGTTGGTTGAAAAAAAAAACACAAAACACATTATGTAGCGCTGGCTGGTTGATCAATCAAGTCTAAACTTTTTTTTTTTTTTTTTGACATGAATCAAGTCTAAACATTATTATGTTGGTTAACTTTTTCAAAGATTGAATGAGAGAAGAACAGTAAAAATCATATTAACATTGAATCGAGCCCACTCCGCCACGTGTCAACAGGGTCTATCTCACCGTTCCTGTCCTCATATCTTCCTTTCGGTTTTCGTGGACGTCAAAGCAGCCGTAGAAACAAAGAGATAAAACGCCTACGCGTAATGAGCCGAAAGGGCAAGACACGTGGTCAGTCCCTTTCTTAAACGTGTCGCCTCGCCAGCTTCCAATCTTTTACACTTTGCTGGAAGCTTCACGCGAAATGACATCTTTACCGTCCATCTTCACGTGCATCGAGTAATCGTAGCCGTCGCCTTCTCGAAAGCGTGGGGCAACACACGTGGCGCAAGAGTGACGGTTGTAAAAAGATTATTTTAAGTATTTTAATCTTATCCGATTTGAGCCTATAAATCCTAGAACTCTTCCTACCTTTCCTCTCGCACATTCAAAATCCCAAAGCTCCAACTACAAAACACAAATCAAACTTCCAATTATTTCAAAGTTCAAACTACGTACAAAGAGAAAAAAAACTTTCCCACGCTTCCTCTCACTTTCTAGCGCTTTCTTGGTTCATTTTCTGTCATACGAATGGCGCTGAGCATGACCCACCAGATCGGAGCCCTCGCAGGAACACCAATTCCGGCGGAGACTGTGACTTCACCCGGCGATTCAATGGCGACAGTGAGCGCGCCGCCGATGTGGAAGTCTCCGGCGTCAACGCTCAGGTGCAGCGTCCAGAAGCCAGATATCGGCGAGGGAGTATCGCCGCCGTTGAGCCCTTGCCGGTCACCGGTTCTAGGGGCGACCCGGCTGGATCTATCGATGGCGTGCCAAGCATTCGCAACGGAGGTGGAGGCGCCGGCGACGGAGAGGGAGTACAGGGAGGGGGTTGCGCATGATAAGGGGAAGGGGGTGCCGGTTTATGTGATGATGCCCTTGGACAGCGTGACGATGAACAACACTGTGAACCGGAGGAAGGCGATGAACGCGAGCTTGCAGGCGCTGAAGAGCGCAGGGGTGGAGGGGATAATGATGGACGTGTGGTGGGGGTTGGTGGAGAGAGACGCGCCGGGCACCTACAACTGGGGTGGCTACACCGAGCTCATCGAGATGGCCAAGAGGCACGGCCTCAAGGTCCAGGCCGTCATGTCCTTTCACCAATGTGGCGGAAACGTCGGCGACTCCGTCACGTGCGTATCGTTTCTTCCACTTTTTTTTTTTTTTCTCTGATCTCACATTTTTAGTATTTTACAATTTTTACTTGGTTTTCCTGTGGGAAGCGTGGGTTACACGCTCTCAGTGTTGGATTTATGGCCTCACACGTGGAGGGTGTGCAGCGCTCACGAGTCACGAGAGCTTACGCAATATATGCGAAAAGTAGATTAGCTTTTTGTTTTTGTTTATATTTTTATGCGTTTAGGGTCCGTTGGTATTTCGTTTTAAATGCGTAAAAATATTTTTAATATTAAAAAAATCGTTGGAAGAAAAAATTATTTATTTGATAAAAAAAATTAAAAATCTTTTTAAGAGTTTAAAAAGTCAAAAAAATAATAAAAAAATATTTTTGATAAAAATTTAAAAATAAAATTTTTGTCTAAAAAGTTTGTTTTTGTTTTTTTTTTTTTACTTAAAAGTTATATTTTTTAAACACAATCTCAAATGATTTGACCTGTACTCGATTTGGTTGACTTTTGAAGAGTTTTCCTAAGTGTACGTAGCTTCAAAGTACTGGGAAATGAAAAACCCACCCGAAATTTGATGGGTTCTTTTACATTACATTTCTATTTTGGTTGTAGACGTTCCCTTATGTAGAATTGCATCTTGGACTGACAATTACTGTTTATAGGAATGAGTATCCTAGATATTGGTTGCATATATCCTCACTTGTGAGTACAAATTAGGGACATGTTTAGGTGAAGTAATTGATTTCTTGATATTGTTATGTGATGATTTATAAGTTTATACGTAGATCTGAATGATTCGTTTCCTCGTGTGCAGTATTCCTCTGCCCAAGTGGGCTATGGAAGAGATTGACAAAGACCCGGACCTTGCGTACACGGATCAATGGGGAAGGAGGAATTATGAATATCTATCACTTGGCTGTGATACCCTCCCAGTCCTTAAGGGCCGCTCACCTGTCCAGTGTTATGCTGATTTCATGCGTGCCTTCAGAGACAACTTCAAGCACGTACTTGGTGACACGATCGTGGTAATTGTTCATCCCTGTAAATTGTTTTAAGTTTAATTCATTTTGGTGGGCGATTGTTCTGGGCTGTGATATGTTCATTGCTGCTGTGAGGTTTAATTGAATTAGATTTCCCTTTGATATGCCATGAAACTAAATGGTCAGCTAAATTGATTGTATTTCGTTCCATTCAGGAAATCCAAGTCGGGATGGGCCCAGCAGGAGAGCTCCGATACCCTTCATACCCAGAGCAGAATGGGACATGGAAATTTCCAGGAATCGGTGCCTTCCAGTGTTATGACAAGGTATATAGAGTCTCTTTCTAATCTTAGAGCCAACAATATGAAGATCTCTAGTTCTTCTCTAATATTAATTACATGATGCAGTATATGCTTAGTAGCTTAAAAGCTGCGGCTGAATCTTCCGGTAAGCCAGAATGGGGTAGCACAGGCCCCACAGATGCTGGCCACTACAACAACTGGCCGGAAGACACCCCTTTTTTCAGAAAAGAAGGTGGCTGGAATAGCACTTACGGTGAATTCTTCCTTAGCTGGTACTCCCAGATGCTAATAGAGCATGGCGAGAGAATACTTACCTCGGCCAAGTCGGTCTTTGACAACACAGGCGTTAAGATTTCGGTCAAGGTTGCTGGCATCCATTGGCACTATGGGACTCGGTCCCACGCCCCTGAGCTCACAGCAGGGTACTATAACACTCGATTCCGAGATGGGTATCTTCCTGTTGCTCAGATGTTGGCACGCCATGATGCTGTATTCAATTTCACTTGCATTGAGATGCGTGATCATGAGCAGCCACAGGATGCCCTCTGTGCACCAGAGAAGCTTGTGAGACAAGTGGCGTTGGCTACCCAGAAAGCACAAGTCCCGCTTGCCGGGGAAAATGCGTTGCCTCGATATGATGAATTTGCGCACGAGCAGATCTTACAAGCATCGTCGTTGAATATAGATGGGAATTCAGATGACAGAGAGATGTGTGCGTTCACGTACTTGCGGATGAACCCGCAGTTATTCCAGGCGGATCACTGGGGACGTTTTGTGGCATTTGTGAAGAAGATGAAGGAAGGGAAGGGTGCTAACAAGTGCAGGGAGCAGGTGGAGCGGGAAACCGAGCATTTTGTGCATGTTAGCCAGCCTTTGGTGCAGGAAGCTGCCGTTGCCCTTACGCACTAAGAGTTTTGGTTAGGCTTTGGGGACTTGGGGGAAAAGTTCATATTTGTGGCAAATAATTGTCTCTGCCATGTTCGTTTTTCTATAGCTCTTTCTTTTATATGCCGTGGCTATGGAAATGTATAATGTTGTGTCATAATGCGGGGATTACAGGGTTGTTTCAATACCCAAATCCTCTTTCTTTCTTCTTGACAGAATAATACAAAACATATTCATTCCTATAATTGTATTATTATATAAATTAAAATTATTATAATTTCCCTCTCTCGTTCTCTTCCCTATGTGTGTGCTAGTGTGACCCATGTGTGTGCATATTTTGACTCAATGATGTCAACTTATCTTTTATTCTATTTCCTTATAGCATTCCCGGCCTTTTATGTAAAATAATTTTTTAAAATTTACTTTATCTACTTTAATTAATAAATTTTTAATTGACTTTTATATCCTATTAGTTTTATTTTTATTTATATTATTTAAATATATATATTTTTTATAAGGATTGTATTTTTTTTAACGGTTAAATACTCTATTAATCCGTAAGATTTGAAAACTTTATTTTTTTCCTCCATAAGATTTGAAAAGTGACCAAATTAGTTATCGTGGTTTTGAAAAGTGACCAAATTAGTCATTCCATCAGTTGATCGTTAATTAATTTAATAAACTGATACGTGAACCAATTAGAAGTTGATATGTGGCCACCTAATTATTATTTTTTTAAAAAAAAAAATTCAGAAAACATATTTTTTTTCAAAAAAAAAAAAAAGAAAAAAGAAAATTAGAGAAAGAAAAACTTGGGGGGGCTACGGCTGGGGGTGGCCGAAACCATCCCCAGTTTTTTCTCTTTTTTTTTTTTAAAAAAAAATAAAAAATAAAAAATTTAATTAGGTGATCACGTGTCAACTTTTAAATATTGGTCTATGTATTAATCCGTTAAGTCATCTAACGAAATGACTAATTTGGTTACTTTTCAAAATCATAAGGACTAATTTGATCACTTTCCAAATCCTAGGGAGGAAAACATAAAGTTTTCAAATCCTATGAACTAATGGAGTATTTAACTCTTTTTTTTAAAAAAAAAAAAAATATTCTATGTTTTAACTTTTGGAAAAAAAGAGATGTGGATAGAGAAATAACAAGAAAGTTTTGGAAAAAGGGAAATGTGAAAGAGAAATAGCAGGAAAAAATTTTAGGAAAATAGAAAAACAGGTGAAAGAAACTATAAAAAATTAAAATGGCTCATTCAAAAGTGCCGCTACATATATATATTTTTTTAGCTCATTCAATAAAATATCTATTTTACCTTCCTTTTTTTTTCTTCTCCAATGTAAGGGGTATTTTACAAATTTAATAAGTCATTTTAGATAAAAGTGCTATTTGGCTCATCCATGAAAATGCTCTATTTTGTGGAATCTTTACTATGGAAAATGTAAAAGGGGAATATTCCGAATGGGTAATTATCCATTCCCCCCATGAACTACCACGCGATTATCTCTCGAACTACCAACTTTACATTTTACATTACACCCCCCATGAACTACTATTTCCTTACCAAAACCCCAATTCCGTTAGTCAAGGTCATTAAGTCAAACAGTCAATCGCATTGTTCATGACACTATTTACAGGTACTATTTACCGACTTAATAACTTTGACTGACGGAATAAGAGTTTTGATAATGAAATGGTAGTTCATGGAAGATGTAATATAAAATTAGTAGTTCATGAAAAAAAAATAATAATAATTACGTGAGGAAAAGAATAACTACCTCTATTCCGAAAATATATAAGCATGAACAGATAGTGGTGCAGGTGTCTCTTAAATGGCGGGGAATAATGGAATAATACGCGTCTCCCCCACCTTGGAGAAACCTCTGGCGTTTTTTGTCTCTGGAATCTGAATGAAACATCTTACTCAGCCCTCATTATAGAATATGGAGGACATGGTGGGTGCAATGACAGCCAAAATTTGTCCATGATGACTACTTGGAGCGTCTCAGGATCTTTCTACACTCTTCTACGGTTCTTCTGTTGTTGGACAGAAAGTGTACAGAAAAAAGATAGTTGTTTCATGGTCCCCCTGGAATATTCCTATCAAATTTGTGGGGCTGGTCGTTGAAGATGTATCTTTGATGTTCCAAGTTCTCCTACTCAGGTTCTCTCGTTGAAAGATGCGGATCACTTTGTTTGGTGGCTAATTTGTTTTTGTTTTTAGTACAAATTCTTATGAAAATTTAGAACTCAATGTCGATTTAAATAACTTTACTTATTTCCTTATGTTCTGTCACTTTTGTAATCATGCCCGTAAAATTTAGAAAGTAGCAATGTCGTCATATTTTAGAAGTTTGCAATTCACCATTTCTGTTAGAAATTATGGCTAAATCAAATGGTTAAGCGGTAAATGTCCTTTATGCCCCAATAAAATTTATAAAATTGCCTTAATTAAATACTTTTAAAAAAAAGTCGTGGGTAGGGTACACCGTGAGACACGGTGGTCGGGTGGTGTGTCAACATGCCACTCAACATTTCGATTATTTTAAATGGGGGCATTTTAGGTATTTCGGTGTTCTTCATTAATATTTAATGAAAAATCTTAATATACTTTTAAAACGTGAAAAACTTTGTATTACAACTTTTTTAAAATTTAGAAGGTATGATTTGAAAAGCGATGAAACATTATGAATAAGTAAAACTATCCTTAAAATTTAAGATCTAAATTTGAGTTCGAGTTCGAGTTCGAGTTCGAGTCCACTTCCATAATATCATTTTGCTTTTAATTTAGCGAAATTAACAATGATGCGAGGGACTTACAAAAAACACAATAATACGAGTGTAGGAGGTTTTCATTTTTAGTTGGTTAGTTTTTTTGTTTTTTTTAAGCAGATGAAGAAAGGGTGACAAGAATAGTTAGTTAAGGTTTATTTTGCTTCTATTGATACTAAGAGCATCTCCAACAAGGATGGCTATTTTAACAGCTTACTATTTACTTTTTTTCATTTTAACTACTAGTTTTTCACTACACACTCCACCAGAACTTCTATTTTAACTATTCCTTTTAATTAAATATAATTTTTTAATATAATTTTATTATTTTTTTATCTTTTCATTTTATTTCCCCTTTCTCTCAACCGCACGTTTTCTTCCCATCTCTCTCTTCCAGAACATCCATTCTTCTTCTCCCATTTCTCTCGCTCGTCTTCTTCCCCAAAAATCACTCCTCCGCACCAAAGAGGAGTGATTTTTCTCACCCCCTCTCTCTCTCGCTCGTCTTCTTCCCCAATGAGTCTGATTCAGATGAAACCGACGAGTTGATTCTTCCCCAATAGCGACGGAAAACGCGTATAGAGATGTTCAAGAAATCTCCAGTTCGTCGACTTCAACAGAGACGGAAACCGACGAGTTGATTCTTCCCCAATACCAGAAATCTCTAGTTCGTCGAGTTGATTCTTCTCCACCATCGCAGCCACTCCTCTTTGGGGAAGAAGACGAGCGAGAGACAGAGAGAGAGAGGGANTTTTTTAAAAAAAAAATAAAAATTCTATGTTTTAACTTTTGGAAAAAAAGAGATGTGGATAGAGAAATAACAAGAAAGTTTTGGAAAAAGGGAAATGTGAAAGAGAAATAGCAGGAAAAAATTTTAGGAAAATAGAAAAACAAGTGAAAGAAACTATAAAAAATTAAAATGGCTCATTCAAAAGTGCCGCTACATATATATATATTTTTAGCTCATTCAATAAAATATCTATTTTACTTTTTTTTTTTTTTTTCTTCTCCAATGTAAGGGGTCTTTTACCAATTTAATAAGTCATTTTAGATAAAAGTGCTATTTGGCTCCTCCATGAAAATGCTCTATTTTGTGGAATCTTTACTATGGAGAATGTAAAAGGGGAATATTCCGAATGGGTAATTATCCATTCCCCCATGAACTACCACGCGATTATCTCTCGAACTACCAACTTTACATTTTACATTACACCCCCATGAACTACTATTTCCTTACCAAAACCCCAATTCCGTTAGTCAAGGTCATTAAGTCAAACAGTCAATCACATTGTTCACGACACTATTTACAGGTACTGTTTACCGACTTAATAACTTTGACTGACGGAATAGGAGTTTTGATAACGAAATGGTAGTTCATGGAAGATGTAATATAAAATTAGTAGTTCATGAAAAAAAATTAATAATAATTACGTGATAATTCATAGGGAAAAGAATAACTACCTCTATTCCGAAAATATATAAGCATGAACAGATAGTGGTGCAGGTGTCTCTTAAATGGCGGGGAATAATGGAATAATACGCGTCTCCCCCACCTTGGAGAAATCTCTGGTGTTTTTTGTCTCTGGAATCTGAATGAAACATCTTACTCAGCCCTCATTATAGAATATGTAGGACATGGTGGGTGCAATGACAGCCAAAATTTGTCGATGATGACTACTTGGAGCGTCTCAGGATCTTTCTACACTCTTCTACGGTTCTTCTGTTGTTGGACAGAAAGTGTACAGAGAAAGATAGTTGTTTCATGGTCCCCCTGGAATATTCCTATCAAATTTGTGGGGCTTGTCGTTGAAGATGTATCTTTGATGTTCCAAGTTCTCCTACTCAGGTTCTCTGGTTGAAAGATGCGGATCACTTTGTTTGGTTGCTAATTTGTTTTTGTTTTTAGTACAAATTCTTATGAAAATTTAGAACTCAATGTCGATTTAAATAACTTTACTTATTTCCTTATGTTCTGTCACTTTTGTAATCATGCCCGTAAAATTTAGAAAGTAGCAATGTTGTCATATTTTAGAAGTTTGCAATTCACCATTACTGTTAGAAATTATGGCTAAATCAAACGGTTAAGCGGTAAATGTCCTTTATGCCCCAATAAAATTTATAAAATTTCCTTAATTAAATAATTTTAAAAAAAAGTCTTGGGTAGGGTACACCGTGACACACGGTGGTCGGGTGGTGTGTCAACATGCCACTCAACATAAATGGGGGCATTTTAGGTATTTCGGTGTTCTTCATTAATATTTAATGAAAAATCTTAATATACTTTTAAAACGTGAAAACTTTGTATTACAACTTTTTTAAAATTTAGAAGGTATGATTTCAAAAGCGATGAAACATTATGAATAAGTAAAACTATCCTTAAAATTTAAGATCTAAATTTGAGTTTGAGTTCGAGTTCGAGTCCACTTCCATAATATCATTTTGCTTTTAATTTAGCGAATTTAACAATGATGCGAGGGACTTACAAAAAACACAATAATACGAGTGTAGGAGGTTTTCATTTTTAGTTGGTTAGTTTTTTTGTTTTTTTTAAGCAGATGAAGAAAGGGTTCAAAGATAGTTAGTTAAGGTTTATTTTGCTTCTATTGATACTAAGAAGCTTAAAGCTGCGGTCTTTTGCACTGTTGAATTTGTTGCTTGCCTACCCTCTAGGAAAGATCTCCCCCACAAATTAAAGGAATCAGCAAACATGATTTGAGATTACAATTAAGAAATAGAGCTTTTAAGTTAAAAAATAATTTTTGGCAAAAGCTTTATTTTTAAGCTTTTGTTAAAAATGTATTTTTGTTATTTTTGAGTTTTTTGAACCTTTAAAGCATTCTCAATAGAGAAGCTAAATGATACTTTTATCTAAAATGACTCATTAAATTTGTAAAATACTACTACATTGGAGAAGTAAAAAAAAAAAAAAAAGAAAGAAGGTAAAATAGATATTTTATTGAATGAGCTAAAAAAAAAAAAAAATACTACATATAGCGGCACTTTTGAAGGAGCCATTTCAATTTTTTTTATTGTTTCACTTGTTTTTTCTTTTCCCAAAATTTTCTCATGATATTTCTCTTACACATCTCTTTTTTTTCAAAATTTTTTCTTATTATTTCTCTTTGCACATCTTTTTTTTTTTTCCCAAAAGTTGAAATATAAGATATTTAGGAAAAATACATTCCTTATAAAAAATTAAAAATAATATTTAAATGATATATATAAAAATATAATTAATCGAATGTAGGAGGATTTAAAAATTCATGAGCTAAGAGCATTTGTAATGGAGGAGTTAAATGTCACTTTTATCTAAAATAGCTCTTTAAATTGATAAAATACCCTCTACATTGGAGAAGTTAAAAAAAATATAGAATATATATTTTATTAAATGAGCTAAAAAAAAAAGTTACATGTAGCGGCACTATTCAAATAGCTATTTTCCTAAATTTTCTTACCACGTCTTTTTTTCTCCCACTATCTCTCCCAAAATTTTCTTCCTACGTATTTTTTATTGTTTCTCACCTGTTTTTCGTATAACTTCGTATAATGTATGCTATACGAAGTTATTACGAGCATTAGATGTTTTCAATGTTCTTCAATAGATTTGGAGAAGATCAGAACATCGTCAATGTAAACAATAGTGAAATGAATGAANTTTACTAAACATGTTGTTCTTGATGATGTGGCATGTTTTTGACCTTGAATTTCTAAAAAAAATAAAATTGTAAAACAAAACACTTCTCTTAAAAAAATTCCAGCCGTGAACCGAATTCTCCCCATTTCGATTACATTGTCGACATCAAAGATTCAAAATTTCAAATGACACGGTATGTCACAAAAGAAACGGTTCTTTCAAAACAAATATCCACAAGAAGAAAGACTAGAAAGTTGCTAGATTATAAAAAAAAGAAAGTTGCTAGAAGAAGAAGACGATTTTCAAGAGAACGAATAAAAATAAAAAATTAAAGAAAATAGCAGCAAGATAAATCGGCCGGATCTATCGATGGCGGGCCGAGCATTCGCGATGGAGGTGGAAGCGCCAGCGACGGAGAGAGAGTACAGGAAGGGGGTTGCCCAGGATAAGGGTAAGGGGGTTCCAGTTTACGTGATGATGCCTCTGGACAGCGTGGCGATGGACAACACGGTGAACCAGAGTAAGGCGACGAGCGCGCGCTTGCAGAAGCTGAAGAGCGCAGGGGTGGAG
Source organism: Carpinus fangiana (assembly GCA_006937295.1). Classification (NCBI taxonomy): domain Eukaryota; kingdom Viridiplantae; phylum Streptophyta; class Magnoliopsida; order Fagales; family Betulaceae; genus Carpinus; species Carpinus fangiana. Next base: position 10,653,723 of record CM017326.1, on the reverse strand, counting down.
GGGGTGATGATGGACGTGTGGTGGGGGTTGGTGGAGAGGGACGCGCCGCGCGCGTACAACTGGGGTGGCTACGCTGAGCTCATCGAGATGGCCAAGAGACACGGCCTCAAGGTCCAGGCCGTCATGTCCTTTCACCAATGTGGCGGAAACGTCGGCGACTCCGTCACGTGCGTATCGTTTTGTCCTCTTCTTTTTTTCCTTTTTCGCTCTCTTATTATTATTATTATTATTTTGTATGAATGAATTTTCATTAACTAGATCACCAAAACTCAATCACACTTAGATTGCAAACATTACAACCAAAAACAAACAAGAAAACAAGAGCTGCCTAAACGAAACAGCAACAATTCAACCAACAAGAGAATACCCCTTAACTATTTTTTTTACATTCCAAATAACCTCTTGGAGCATTTTCTCCTCAGCTTTAGGAAGAGAACCATGTCTAATGTCATTCCTCTGCGGCCACAAGTAGTACACTGCTGCATTCCTCCTTAGCTTGCAACAAATTAACAGTCTTGAAGTTCTTATTTCTTATTATTATTATTTAAATGAATAAGCTTTTTCATTAACAACTAGAAACTAACACATACAAACCAGCTAAAAAGCTGACTATAAGTCTATAACACCTACAGCCACCAAAGGGCCAACACAACAACAAAAAACCAGAAACAGCCCCTACACTACACTTCTACAGTAAATATGTAGAAGCAAACAGAAACTCATAAAAACAAACTACAGCAGACAGAAACCACTAACATGTATACTTCCCATCAGCAGTAATTGAAAAAACCAACTTTAACCGCCGAGTTCATGTGAACAGTAAAATCGCAGAACAACTTACACAGCCCATGAAGCATCAACATTTCAATTTCTTTGGAAGTTCAATTTTCTGGAAGTTGTGAACCAGGGTTGTGGGGAAAGGTAGATTCAAAAGAATGTGGAGAATGCAATTGTGTTCCGCAATTGTAGCCTTGCAGAGGAGATATTGCTTTAAGAGGCATAGCTGTCCAGTGGAGGTTTTGAGATGCTTTCTGGGATGGTCTTGTAAATTATGCAGCAACTCGTTGGTGCCATTTGTTGTTCTGGGTGATTCTGTTGATTGTCGGGGGCTAGTGGTTTTTTAGCCATGATGGTTTGGAGTTGTTAATAATGGTTTTGGAACATATCACTGCAAGATCTGCTCCTCTGTTTTAGGCAGACGTCCATGTTTAGTCTCATTTTGATTTTTCCAAAAATTATTAACTGTGGAACCCAGCCCCAGCCTACATATATTGACAGCCAAAGATTTCCCCGGCCCTACCACATGATCTCGGCTCTGTGTACCATTACGGCAAAACAACAACTAACATCACCCGTATATCACCGTTTTGCCAATCGATCCCCTATTGTTAAACAATCTTTCATAACTAACCTCATGACAAAAGCCTGTCTTGGAATGGCTATAGGGAACCAAATAAGTTGCCACCGATCCACAATAGGATTCTTCCTTCTAATCGTCTCCCAAGTTTCAGAACTCAAATATTTCTTAATTTTTTCATATTATCCAGATTGGTTATTTAGCACACACTCCTATGTTTACCTCCGAAAGTTTGCCCTGAATCTCCACCAGATTGTCTGATATTGCAGGCTTCCATAACCAAACACCATTGCTCAAGACAGTTACAGTCTAGTGTCCAGATCATTATGTATTACTCTGAATCCGTACTTCTCAAATAAAACCCATGCAAGATGCCAAATATCCGATCACAAGTGGATGTTCTTTACATCCTCTACCTCAAACTCTATGAAGTCCCTAACATCTTCTTTCAGTTTTAAAAGCTTTCTCCAACTTCATGTGCTGTTTTGGGATATCCCTATTCTCCAAAACTTCTTCCTTTTAGCATATTTTCCTTCAACCAGGTAACCCATATAGAACCAACTCTTGCAAAAATGGTCCAAACATGTCGCATAATGGAGGCTTGATTCTATTCCCCCAACTTTTTCAAACCCAAACCACCTTTTCCTTTGGAAAATACAAGGAATCCTACACTACTTTGGCTTTTGCTGCACCTTCCTCTTTCCCACTTCAAAGAAATCTGTTGAATTTATGTTCAATGATCTTAATAACCTTCCTGGGTAGAATGAATATACCAGTAGGATACACCTTCATCTTTCCCACTCCAAAGGAATTTGTATTTACTCGGTTTTTGTGTGGGGAGCGAGCGTGTTGGACATGCTCTACGTATTGGATTTATGACCACACATGTGGAGGGTGTGCGGAGCTCACAAGACCTTATGCAGTATATGTGAAAAGATTAGCTTTTTCTTGTTGGTGTTTTTATGCTTTTACTTGATTTGGTTGACTTTTGTAGAGGACACAACAATGGGGAAATTGGAATACGATCAAATTATTGGAATTCTAGAGTTTTCCTCTGTGCATGTTGCTTCAAAGTACTAAGAAATGAAAAAATCAAATGAAATCTGATGGGTTTTTTCTTTTCTTCTTCTTCTTTTTTTTTCGGTTGTAGAAGTTCCTTTCTGTAGGATTGCATCTTGGACTGAAAATTACTGTTTATGGGAATGAGTATCCTAGTTATGTTATATTATTTTGGTTACCTCTCTTTCTTATATGATGTTGGTTGCATCCTCACTTGTGAGTACAAATTAGGGACATGTTAGGTGATTAATTGATGACTTGATATTGTTATGTGATGGTTTACAACTGTATATCTGAATGGTTAGTTTCCTCATGTACAGTATTCCTTTGCCCAAGTGGGCTGTGGAAGAGATTGACAAAGATCAGAACCTTGCTTACACGGATCAATGGGAGAGGAAGAATTATGAATATGTATCACTTGGCTGTGATACCCTCCCAGTCCTTCAGGGTCGGACACCTGTCCAGTGTTATGCTGATTTCATGCATGCCTTCAGAGACAACTTCAAGCACTTACTTGGTGACACCATCGTGGTAATTGTTCATCCCTATAGGTTGTTTTAAGTTTAATTTATTTTGGCGTGCGATAGTTTTGGGTTGTGATATGTTAATTGCTGCCGTTAGGCTTAATTGAATTAGATTTCACTTTGATATGCAATGAAACTAAATGGTCAGATAAATTGTTTGTACTTTGTTATGTTGTGAGTGCACTTGTGAGGTTTGTATCGTATATTGAGAAAGTATAAAGAAAAATAGTAGTTAATATACTTAAGCATACCCATGCCCATTAACTTAGGCTTTTGGGTTAGAAGTGATGCCCTAATATGTATATTAATTTACTATTGTTTGACTCTCTTGGTACTTCTCTCTCTAACAATTGGTATAAAAACCCATGGTTAGCTTCTGTTGTTGCTGATATGAGTGTCTTGTTTTGACGCTGGCAAAAGAGTTTGGCTTCGCTCCAAGAGTATGCATGACATTCTTGGTTTGTAAGAGGGGGAGTTGGGTCAATGTGGAAGAAACTTACAAGTGAGGGAGAAATTGGTTGAGTGCACTAGTAAGGTTTGTGTCCCATTTTGAAAAAGTATAAAGAAACATAATAGTTAGTTTACCTAAGTTGACCCAAGCCCATTAACTTAGGCTTTTGGGCTAGAAGTGGTGTTCTAATATGTATATTAACTTACCATTGTTTGACTCTCTTGTTAAATTACCAATTATCCCAAAAGCTTAAGTTGATAGGAAGATGTAAATTTAATCACTTAATCATTACTTTAAAAGTCCACCTCACGTGTGGGCTCAAACTTTCTTTTAATAGGTGAGGCCTAACACGTGGAATATTTAATTTAAATAGAGTGTGAATTGATGAAGTCAAGGTTCGATCCTAGGACTTTTGGTTCTGATACCACGTTAAATTACCAATTATCTCAAAAGTTTAAGCTGATAGGAAGATATAAATTTAATCACGTAATCATTATTTTAACATCTCTTAGTACTTCTCTCCCTAACACCTTCCATCTAGGAAATCCAAGTTGGGATGGGGCCAGCAGGGGAGCTCCGATACCCTTCATATCCAGAGCAGAATGGGACATGGAAATTTCCAGGAATCGGTGCCTTCCAGTGTTATGACAAGGTATTTACAGTCTCTTTTCTTTCTTGGAGCCAATAATATGAAGTTTTCTAGTTCTTCTCTAATATTAATTACATGATGCAGAATATGCTGGGTAGCTTAAAAGCTGCAGCTGAAGCTTCTGGTAAGCCAGAATGGGGTAGCACAGGCCCTACAGATGCTGGCCAGTACAACGACTGGCCGGAAGACACCCGATTTTTCAGAAGAGAAGGTGGTTGGAATAGCACTTATGGTGAATTCTTCCTTAGCTGGTACTCCCAGATGCTAATAGACCATGGCGAAAGAATACTTGCCTCAGCCAAGTCGATCTTTGAGAACAAAGGTGTTAAAATTTCGGTCAAGGTTGCAGGCATCCACTGGCACTATGGGACTCGGTCCCATGCCCCTGAGCTCACAGCAGGGTACTATAACACTCGATTCCGAGATGGGTACCTTCCTATTGCCAAGATGTTGGCTCGCCACGATGCTATACTCAATTTCACTTGCATTGAGATGCGTGATCATGAGCAGCAGCCAGAGAATGCCCGTTGTGCACCAGAGAAGCTTGTCAGACAAGTGGCATTGGCTACCCAGAAAGCACAAGTCCCACTTGCTGGGGAAAATGCATTGCCTCGATATGATGAACTTGCGTACGAGCAGATCTTACGAGCATCGTCGTTGAATATAGATGGTATTTCAGACAACAGAAAGATGTGTGCATTCACGTACTTGCGGATGAACCCGAAGTTATTCGAGGAGGATAACTGGGGACGTTTTGTGGCATTTGTGAAGAAGATGAAGGAAGGAAAGGGTGCTCACAAGTGAAGGAATGGGTACAGGAAGCTGCTGTTGCCCTTGTGCACTAAGAGTTTAGGTTAGGCTTTGGGGACTGGCGGAAAAGGGAAAAGGGAAGTGGGGGAACATGTTCAGATTGTGGCAAATAATGGTCCCTGCAGCCATGTTCGATTTTCTATAGCTCTTTCTTTTATATGCCGTGGCCATAGAAATGTATGATGTTGTGTTAAAATGTGGGGATTATAGGGTTGGTTGTTTCAGTACCCAAATCCTTTCTTTCCTCATGACAGGATAATACATAACATATTTATATATACTTATAATTGTATTATCATATATATTTTTATAATCTGTGTGTGTACATATTTTGACTCAATGGTGTCAAATTATCTGTTTACTCTATTCCCTTTAACGTTAAGCATTTGTTATTTGGACTCTTGATATCACTAATGGTGGAGAATAATGGAATGAAACGTTTGTCTCCCCACCTTGGGGTGGAGAAAGCCCTCGTATTGTTTGTCTTCTTTGGAATCTGGATGAAACACTTCACTCATCCCTAATAGCTAGAAATTATTGATGATGACTACTTCGAGTGACTCAGGATCTTTTTAGCCTCTTTGACGGTTCCCCTGAAACAATTCTTTTAAAAGAAAATTCCACAAGAATAAAGTTACAAAAAAAAAAAAAATAATAATAAAATTAAAGAAATAGCAGAACAATCTCAATTACAATATTTAGTGTCTTTATAAATTTTTTAGAACACCGTGTTCCATTGATTCTTTATTTTTATTTTTCTCAATCACACAAAAATTCTTGCCAAAAAAAAAAAAAAAAAATTAAAATATGTCAACTTTTACATCCCTTTGTCGTTGATTATTACTTTGAAGAAAATAAAAACATTAGTTTTAAAAAATTTACATACTTCTAAAACACATTTGAAACCACAATTACAACAGTTTTTACTAGAAAAAAGATTATAAAAATAAAAATAAAAACAGTATAATCAAATGTGTCAAGAGGTATAATTAGTTACAAAATAGGCATGGTTTGTGGGAGGACCATAACAAAATGAGAAAAGTTAGGGATGCCAAATCTTTTATCAAGAAGGTCTTACCAAATTGATGTGTAATTTATTTATTGGAGAAAAACAAAACAATTAATTAAGAAAAATATAACATTATAATAATAAAAAAAATCTTGGTAAAAGATTTGGTACCTCTAGCATTTTTCTAACAAAATACCGTAGAGTAAGTCACACAATGCCCATTTCAAAGGCCGAAATACATGCTCTGTACCTTCAATCAACCAAAATGTGTGATAGCAGAATGCATGACTTCCACATGTCACTCCTTTAAGGACCCCTAGGGTGCTATAAATACTTTAAGGCTTCAAGCAAACAACATAGACTACCACTGAGATCAAGAGAAAAGCTTGTTTATATATATAATTCAGGTTTTACATTACCTTTTGAAGCAAAGATGTCGAACATCCAAGAAAATTTGAAGGCAGGGGAATCCCAGGTCCAGGTAGGGAAGATTTTTCACTGAGGATAGCAATTTTTCTACTTTTATAGCATTGTGTTTACTAAATATATATATTGTTGACTGTTTATTTGTTTGTGAAGGGAAAGGCTGAGGACATGATGCAATCCACAAAGGATACAACCAATGCAGCCAAAAACAAGACCACTGATGCAGCTCAATCTGCTAAAGACATGACAGCTGATGTTGCTCAATCAGCTAAAGACAAGACAGCTGATGCAACGCAATCAACTAAGGAGTCTGCCCAGCAAGGGAAGGACCAAAGTGCCGGTTTCCTCCAGCAGGTTTTCTATTTATATACCTTTAATTACAAGATATATGATAGATTGTGTGTGTATGTGTATGCCATTTGGTTTGGAGCTTCACAGTGTAAATTTTGTCTTGTTACAGACAGGGGAACAGGTGATGAACATGGCTCAGGGCGCTGTGGGCAATGTGAAGAGCACACTTGGAATGGGTGACAAGAAATGAAGGAAAAACAGCTCTCTGTCTCTTATTATGATGTGGTGCTGCATTAGTGGATTTATAAGGTTTTTCTAGGTTCTAGCAAAATTGTGTGTTGGGTGAGATATGAGATTTCTTTTAAGAAAACTCCTCGGTTGTAATAAGGCCTCTTTTGTTTTCAATCTTTTACCTTTTCATTGTAATAGCCAGGCCAGATATATTATGGCTTTAAAATAATGCAATTGTAGTGCATAAGAGTTCTGGTTTGTTTCGGTTTCACCTTCTTCGATATGTTTCTCTAAGCTAAATGCATACCCATTGTCCATGCAAAACCAATTTATGCGGCATTTCCAAATGCCATAATATTTCCTTCTATATTTACCATTCAATATCTCCTCAAAATATCCAGGCTCTTTCTGGAGACACACACTCTTAGAGTCATTTGGGCAACCATTGAAGCACCTATTGCCCAAGTGAGCACCTGTCCGGCCATATAAGGATAATTGGTAATTTAATAAGAGAGTCAAACAAGGGTAAGTTATATACATATTAGAACACCACTTCTAACCCAAAAGCCTAAGTTAATGAGATTGAGTCAACTTAGGTATATTAACTATTATGTTTCTTTATACTTTTTCAAAATAGGACACAAACCTTACAAATGCACTCAACCAATTTCTCTCTCACTTGTAAGTTTCTTTCATATCGACCCAACTCCCCTTCTTACAAACCAAGAATGTCATGCGTACTCTTGGAGCGAAGCCAAACTCTTTTGCCAGTGTCAAAGCAAGACACTTGTATCAGCAACAACAGAAGCTAACCATGGGTTTTTATACCAATTGTTAGAGAGAGAAGTACCAAGAGAGTCAAACAATGGTAAATTAATATACATATTAGGGCATTACTACTAACCCAAAAGCCTAAGTTAATGGGCATGGGTATGCTTAAGTATATTAACTACTATTTTTCTTTATACTTTCTTAATATGCAATACAAACCTCACAAGTGCACTCACAACATAACAAAGTACAAACAATTTATTTGACCATTTAGTTTCATTGCATATCAAAGGGAAATCTAATTCAATTAAGCCTAATAGCAGCAATTAACATATCACAACCCAAAACTATCGCCCGCCAAAATAAATTAAACTTTAAACAACCTATAGTTAATATTTCCTTCTATAATGTTAAGCATTTGTTATGTGGACTCTTGATATCGCTAATGGTGGAGAAAAATGGAATGAAATGTTTGTCTCCCCACCTTCGAGTGGAGAAAGCCCTCATGTTGTCTGTTGTCTTTGGAATCTGGATGAAACACTTCACTCATCCCTAATAGCTAGAAATTTATTGATGATGACTATGTCTCAGGATCTTTTTACCCTCTTTTACGGTTCCCCTGAAACAATTCTTTTAAAAGAAAATTCTACAAGATAAAGTTACTAAAAAAATAAAAAATTAAAGAAGTATCTGAACAATCTCAATTACAATATTTTTAGTGTCTTTATAATTTTTTTAGAACACCATGTTCCATTGATTCTTTATTTTTATTTTTCTCAATCACACAAGAATTCTTGCAAAAAAAATAAAAATAAAAATATGTTAACTTTTACATCCCTTTGTCGTTGATCATTACTTTGAAGAAAATAAAAATATTAGTTTTAAAAAATTTACATGCTTCTAAAACACATTTGAAACCACAATTACAACAGTTTTTACTAGAAAAAAGATTATAAAAATAAAAATAAAAACAGTATAATCAAATGTGTCAAGAGGTATAATTAGTTACAAAATAGACATGGTTTATGGGAGGACCATAACAAAATGAGAAAAGTTAGGGATGCCAAATCTTTTATCAAGAAAGTCTTGCCAAATTGATGTGTAATTCATTTATTGGAGAATAACAAAACAATTAATTAAGAAAAATATAACACTACAAAAAAAAAAAAATTCTTGGTAAAAGATTTGGTACCTCTAGCATTTTTCTAACAAAATACCGTAGAGTAAGTCACACAATGCCCATTTCAAAGGCCGAAATACATGCTCTGTACCTTCAATCAACCAAAATGTGTGATAGCAGAATGCATGACTTCCACATGTCACTCCTTTAAGGACCCCTAGGGTGCTATAAATACTTTAAGGCTTCAAGCAAACAACATAGACTACCACTGAGATCAAGAGAAAAGCTTGCTTATATATATATATAATTCGGGTTTTACATTACCTTTTGAAGCAAAGATGTCGAATATCCAAGAAAATTTGAAAGCAGGGGAATCCCAGGTCCAGGTAGGGAAGATTTTTCATCGAGGATAGCAATTTATCTACTTTTATAGCACTGTGTTTACTAAATATATATATTGTTGACTGTTTATTTGTTTGTGAAGGGAAAGGCTGAGGACATGATGCAATCCACAAAGGATACAGCCAATGCAGCCAAAAACAAGACTGCTGATACAGCTCAATCTGCTAAAGACAAAACAGCTGATGCAACTCAATTAGCTAAAGACAAGACAGCTGATGCAACTCAATCAACTAAGGAGTCTGCCCAACAAGGGAAGGACCAAAGTGCCGGTTTTCTCCAACAGGTTTTCTATTTATATCCCTTTTCTATTTATATCCCTTTAATTACAAGATATATGATAGATTGTGTGTGTATGTGTATGCCATTTGGTTTGGAGCTTCACAGTGTAAATTTTGTCTTGTTACAGACAGGGGAACAGGTGATGAACATGGCTCAGGGCGCTGTGGGCAATGTGAAGAGCACACTTGGAATGGGTGACAAGAAATGAAGGAAAAATAGCTCTATGTCTCTTATTATGATGTGGTGCTGCATTAGTGGATTTATAAGGTTTTTCTAGGTTCTTGCAAAATTGTGTGTTTGGTGAGATTTGAGATTTCTTTTAAGAAAACTCCTCGGTTGTAATAAGGCCTCTTTTGTTTTCAGTCTTTTACCCTTTCGTTGTATTAGCCTGGCCAGATATATTATGGCTTAAAAATAATGCAATCGTAATGCAGAAGAGTTCTGATTTGTTTCAGTTTCACCTCCTTCAATATCTTTCTCTAAATACATATACGGCCAATTGTCCATGCAAAACCAATTTATGCGGCATTTCCAAATGCCATAATATTTCCTTCTATATTTACCATTCAATATCTCCCCCCAGTTACGTGGAAGAATACGATAAATAATTATACGTTTGTCGATCCCCGGCCCCATCTTTAATACCGATCCCCGGCCGTCTCCCTTGCTCTCCTCGAGTTTATCAGGTTCATTTTACTGTTTATAATATAATCTCTAAGGAGACACAAATTTATAACTATTTATTTATTGCATTTCCTATATATTCAACCTGACAATTTTTTTTGGGTTCCTCTTACGCATGAAATATGTATCTGATGCCAATTAATTAAGCATTAATGCATGTTTTCTTGGTCTGAGTATTTCCATTGGGTAATATATACCCATGGTTTTCTTTCCGCCATCATTTTGATTTTTTATCAGTGCTAATTAAACACTCTAATAGCATGACACGCATACAAATATCGCTTGAAAAATAATAATTGCAAGAGATAAGTTTGGCAAATTCGTGGAATGGTTACGTACGCAAGACGTACATCTCTCCAATGGAAAATTAGCCCAAAATAACGTATAATAGGATCCCAGTTTCCGTAAATTATTTTCTGAATTTAAAATAATGATTAAGTGATTAAATTTACTCTTTCTATCTGCTTAAATTGTTAAGATAACTAGTGATTTAACATGGTATATATCATAATTAAAGGTACTTGGATTAAACCTTAATTCTGTCAATTTACCCTCATTTAAATTAAATGTTTGAGCCACATGTGAGGGGAAATGTTAAAGTAATGATTAAGTAATTAAATTGATTCTTCCTATTAGCTTAAGCTTTTGTGATAACTATTGATTTAACATTCCCTTAATAGGTGAGATCCATCACGTAGAATATTTAATTGGCTCTAATATCATGTTAAATTATTACTTTTTCCAAAAGCTTAACATCTCATTCTCAAATTGATGGACTCCACTCGGACTTGTCGGGACCCACCTGGGACCCAACCGAATCTGTCTGGGACCTCACTAAGATCTGCTTGGGACTTGACCAGGACCTACCTGGGATCCAACCGAACCTACCTATGAATCTGTCGAGAGTTGCTCGAAACTCGACTGGATGTGCTTGGGACCTCGTCGAGACCTGCCCAAGACCCCACTGGGACCAACCCAGGACCTTGTCGGGACTTGTTTAGAACCCCACTGGGACCTGAAGTCGAAAAATATTTCAAACGAAAAACATTTTCCTAGGGGTGTCAATCTAGTTGGTAATAACTGGCCACCTACTGGTAACCAAGTACCATCTGGCAATTGGTAACAGGGTGTGTGTGTGTGTATATTTATAGTGTTAAGGGGCTATTTTTATTGTAAGGTATTATTTATTTTGGTTGTTGGTTTACATACATACTTATTTTTATTTTTTTCTTTGGGTTTTTAAGGCACTTTTAAAATATATTATGAAAGTAACGAACAACCACAACTAAACCTAGCTTATTAGGCTAAAAAAATCATAATAATTTTTTTAAAGGGCTAAAAATGCCTAAGTCAATTCCAAAAAATAGGCCCAATATCCAAAATATGCCCGTAATGCACAATTTTTTGTAAACCCGGTTACTGGTTGGGATAACCAGATACCAACCGATAACCGGCTAGTTATTACATAATTGGGTAATCGGTAGCCGATCATCAGTTTTGGTTTTCTAAATTTAATAACCAGGTACCCCTGTTACCGTTACCGGTTTTAACTAATAACCGGTAATCGAGACTGGATTGACACTCCTACATTTTCCTTGCAAATCAGGTAGGGTCTTGATTGGGTCCCCGACGTTGGAAAATGTTTTCAATAGAAAAACATTTTCCTAGAAAATATTTTCTGCTATTTGGTGTGTACGCAAAATCATATTAAATACTAAATTACGAAAATGTCCTTATAGGGTCTCGCCAGGGTCTCGGGCTGATCCTGGTGGGGTCTTGATAGGGTCTAGGCAGTGTCCGGGTAAATCCTAGGTGAGTTGCAGTAGGGTCCCTACCAGACTCTGTTAGGACACGTCTAAGACTTGATTGAGACTTTTTTGTAATTTAGAGTTTAATATGCTTTAATGAAAATATTTATATAACAAAATGGTGATTTTCTATACGTGCCAAATACCGTAAAATATTTTATAGGAAGAAAATAACTTCAATGTGGATGGTGCACAACACACCACTGAATAAGTGACAAGTTAGCATAAAGCAAATTAGAGCAAATTAAAAAAATGTATTGAATGCACTAGATTATACCAAACCCAACGTATGAAACCGCTTTTTCTCCTTATTTCTCACTCAGCTTTCTCACGTAAACACCAAACCCATTCTTTCTCATGCAAACGCCTAGCCTACCGCCCAGAGTGAGACGCCACTGCGCCACGCCTAGCCTATACCCTCAATAAAATAATTATACTTTAAATTTAAAACATTAGTTTTCCTTTACTCTTACTCTTATTTCTCTTATTATTGAGATAAAAAAATAAAAAAATTAATTAATGAGAAAACTGGTTGGCTGGGTAGCGGGTCAAGCCAGACCCACGGGTCTACCCATTTCTCCGTCGCCGGAGTTCATTTTTCCGGCCTTTAGGGTGATAAAATTCTTAAAAAGTTCACTTTTCACCTCTAGGTTTTAATTTTGAATCTAAAAACGAATTTTGAGACATTAGATTATGATTTTGAGGCATTAGAATATGGTTTTGAGGCATTAGAATAGAGCATAATCCGGTGTAGCTAGGCCTATTTTCAATTTTGCAATGTACTAATTTGTCATTCAATGAGTGGGTTGTACAAAAGGTGAGTTTTGTGCAATGTCCACACAGAAAACACACTCTTATAGGAAATCATTTCAGAAAGCATTTTACGTCGAAACAAACGGAGTCTTAAACTGCTTTTTAAATATAGTTTTGTTGGATTCTGAAGGATCATAAGATCTTGTATAATTAATCTCAGGAAGGATTTCTCCCGTTAGGGTGGAAATCCTGTGGAGATCAAGAGAACTTGAAGAACACAGAATACACAATCTCACATAGATTGTAGGAATGAAGGAATTATGTTTGTGTTCTCTTGGGACTCCTTATATAGAGTTCCAACATAACTCTTGACCAAGAGTCATATCTCTTGACTGGTTACCTCCACAGGAAGTCATATTACCTTTCTGTATAAATATACATTATGGTGTGGGGATGACCACACTTATAATAGTGTGATCACCCTATGCACCAACAACTCCCACTTGATCATACTATTATGATCAGTAATAAAACCCTAGTTGTACATGTTTACCTTTGGTACCATAAAACATGTGAACTCCTTATATGCTAACGCTTGCAGACAATAATCAGATCATAACATCTTTGATATGTGCACACTTATGTTATTTCATCTGATTGCACCTTTTTACCATATGTGTCTTATTGACAACATACTAGTGGTGACTTTACTTGCTATATAATCTAAGCAAATAACATTAATTATCCATAGCTGGGAATACAGTCCACACCCATACTACAATTAATGATTTTTACATAGTAACCATATGTAAACTTGTATTGAATCTTTCATTCAATTTCTCATCTCCAAGGTTATCCCTATTTGAGATAATCATTGACACTTCTTTCCGATGATCCACTACACTATTGGTATACATATATTATACCAAACTTAACATAATGCCTTTGAGTGGACTTTACATTTATGTCAGTTTATAATGTCTATTATTCACAAGTGTCATTCGCTCAAGAAAATTTATTTAATTTTAATGAGGCGAAAGAAACGCATACCATCATTCATTCAGGTGTCCCTGAATCCTTCTGATTATGCCGTTTTAACCATTAGTTGAGCATGATTACCATGGTAGTAATAATTTTGCCCCATGCCAACTCTCATCTGTAAAACCTACAGATTGGCGTTAGATCATGACATGGCTATACGTGTACACATTTTCGTCATCTTATCTGACCGCATCCTTTACCATATACTTCATTACTGATAGCATATTAGGGATGACTTCATTTCGTTATTTCTCAAACGAACGACATCAATTTTCCATGGTTGGGAGTATAGTCCACACCCATTCCACAATTGACGACTTTAACCATACACAAAACAATGTGTCGACCTGCGCTAAATTTTCAATCAAGTACTTCCTTTAAAGCCATCATTCTTGTGGTTTTCCTTGATACACCTTACTAGCGTCTTTTTACACCCTCTGAGCATAGATACTACAAAATCTCAACATAATGCCTTTCAGTGGACTTTACATTTATGTTAGATGTAATATCCGTACCTCATTAGTGTCATCTGCCCTTAACTGACCAATTATTTTCCCATTAGGCAAAAGTGCATAAAATCGTTCTTCCAGGCGTCCTCGGATCCTTCCGACTATGCGTCAACCCATGTAGCTCTCACCTAGGTGTTTTTCAGTCCTGTTGTTGCTACATGCCCTCTGAATTCATCCAGAGGCAACCCCTTGGTCATAAGATCGGCTACCATCTCTATTGATGAAATAAATTTAACCTTTATTTCACATTTCTCCACTATATCTTGAATATAGTGATAACTTCTATAAATGTGTTTGTCTTTGGAGCTATGTGCTCCACTTTTTATTAAAGAGATAGCAGACTTATTATCACAAAACACATTTATTGGTCTACTAGGTATACCTAAATTAAATTGTCGACAAAAAATTAAATTCAGACCAAATTACTTACCTTTGTGCTGCATGCAATGTACTAAGCTCCATTGTGAACTCTGTAATGCAACCTTGTTTCTTTCTCAAACCAAGAAACAACCATTCCACCACATAGGAATGTGCATTGACTTGTAAAGTTTTATCATCTACATAACCTGCAGTCTTCTGCATTCAGAACAAAATGATCTCTGGCTTTTGAGTATACTTGACAGTTGCATTTATCTCTTACTCTCACTGTTTCCATCACTTGCATCCACAAGTGATTGACCATTAAACTTTCTTTTACTCCCACTTTTTTGAACATATGTGTCTTGTTTATCTTGTGGAAGTTAGATCGTTTCCATATGAGTAATTTAGTTGGCATTTTGAAGAAAAACAGAATCCTTACTTTCTATCAATCTTCTCTTAGAATAATAGATTATGTACACTCTACCATTCTTTATATATCACAAACCTGCACTCCCGGATTTTGCTATAACTACCATACTTGCCTTCAAAGTGTTTTGCATTACATTACTCTGAACTCATATCTCGTGGAGTGCTCAAAATCTTGCATTTTTGCTTGGACACATATGTCCCACAAAAATAAATTTAAGCAATATTAGCAGTGCTATTATATTTGCCACAAAGACGCACTGCTAATATTTTAAATCAATGTGTCACCTTAGAATATTTAAATATTCTATTGCACATGAAGATTTAAAACTCCTACTAACCATATATATATTGGTGAGTACATGCATACATCTATTGGTTCATGGTTTTTAAGTTGCTTCAAAATAATAATGCTCAACCCAACATTATGAGCAATTAATGTGTCATATAAAAGACACAGAACTTAACTTAGTACTCACATAATTTTTCTAACATGCATGGAACCCGGGTTGAGAACCACTTCAAACTATGGCATATGCTTGTTAAGCTTTCCGCTACTTTATATTAATATATTAGGTAAGTAGATATTTCACATGAGGCTTTAATAGCCTGGCGGTTGAGGTGCTGCATTCTACTCAAGCGTTGCGAGTTCGAGTCTTTTCGTCGCAACTTTTAATCGAAATGTTTTTAGGTAAAAAAAAAATAATAACTGCCGACGCTGAGATCGAAACGGTGCTTTCATCTTCGTGCTTCTTCTCTGCAAAGCCTTAACCATCAGGCTAAAGCGGTTTTGGAGATACATTTTAACCAACCACATTATTATACTGCAAATCTGTAATCAAATCTGTTTACAGTTTTCACCGTTATCTTCTTCCTCCAGATTTCCCTTTTTCTTTTGCGATTCTTCCTCTGCCCAAACCGGTGCCTTCTCCAGTTCTCCTTTGCAGAAACTTAACCCTGCAGAATGTTAACCATTAGACCAGGCGCATCTAATGTTTGATTTTAACCAAATCAAATTATAAAGCCATATTCAAATCTATTCGAATTTGTTTCTTATCACAGATTAGTTGTGTGTATATGCATCTGTTAACACAGATTTTTTTGACGATCACTGTACAAATTTCAAAGAACCGAATATATATATACATGCAATTGCAATTTGAAGATATAAACTTCAAATAACTCAATTCACGTTCATAAGAAGAACCAACGGATGAAGCAATTTCAAATTCTCTTCCTCTTTCAAAATTGCTCTGTTTGCCATTATCAAATTCCTTTCTTTACAAAGAGAAACATATTCACATTTCTCAAGACAACATCCGATTAAGAATTTATGTGAGAAATCAGAACCGGCGATCAAGAGAAAACAACTTCGGACAATCGATCTCACCGAGAGTAAAAATCTTCTCTGAATTTTCTTGATTCTCTTGATCTTCCACAACCTGGCTCTGATACCAATGTTGGATTCTGAAGGATCATAAGATCTTGTATAAATTTCTCCCGTTAGGGTGAAAATCCTATGGAGATCAAGAGAACTTGAAGAACACAGAATACACAATCTCACATAGATTGTAGGAATGAAGGAATTATGTTTGTGTTCTCCTGGGACTCCTTATATAGGAGTTCCAACATAACTCTTGACCAAGAGTCATATCTCTTGACTGGTTACCTCCACAGGAAGTCATATTACCTTTCTGTATAAATATACATTATGGTGTGGGGATGACCACACTTATAATAGTGTGATCACCTTATGCACCAACAAGTTTTAAGTTTTTGGGTGGGCTATGCTTGTTTACCTAGAATTTTTTTGGGAAAAGGGAAAGAAATTGAGTGCTAATACCTTTTAGACTTCAATAAATCAGGAGAATATTGAGTGACCTTTACTGAGTATGTACATGCGTTTAAATAGAGTACAATTAAACTGAAACTTCTTTATACATTTGAATTNCAGATGGACCACATGGTAGGAGCTCTCTTCGTAAATTATTTTATGAATTTAAAATAATGATTAAGTGATTAAATTTACTCTTTCTATCTGCTTAAATTGTTAAGATAACTAGTGATTTAACATGGTATCATAATTAAAGATACTTGGATCAAACCTTAATTCTGTCAATTTACCCTCATTTAAATTAAATGTTTGAGTTACATGTGAGGGAGAGTGTTAAAGTAATGATTAAGTAATTAAATTGATTCTTCCTATTAGCTTAAGCTTTTGTGATAACTATTGATTTAACATTCCCTTAAGTATAGGCTCAAACTCTCTTTTAATAGGTGAGATCCATCACGTTGAATATTTAATTGGCTCTAATACTATGTTAAATCATTACTTTTTCCAAAAGCTTAACATCTCATTCTCAAATTGATGGACTCCACCGGGACTTGTCGGGACCCACCTGGGACCCAACCGAATTTGTCTGGGACCTCACTAAGATCCTGCTTGGGACTTGACTAGGACCTGCCCGAGATCCAACCGAACCTGCCTATGAATCTGTCGAGACTTGCTCGAAACTCGACTGGATGTGCTTGGGACCTCGTCGGGACTTGCCCAAGACCCCATTGCGACCAACCCAAGACTTGGTCGTGACTTGTCCAGAACCCCACCGAGACCTGAAGTCGAAAAATATTTCAAACGGAAAACATTTTCCTAGGGGTGTCAATCTGGTTGGTAATAACTGGCCACCTATTGGTAACCAAGTACCAACCGGCAATTGGTAACAGGGTGTGTGTGTGTGTGTGTATTTATAGTGTTAAAGGGGTTATTTTTATTGTAAGGTATTATTTATTTTGGTTGTTGGTTTATATACATACTTATTTTTATTTTTTTCTTTGGGTTTTTAAGGCACTTTTAAAATATATTATGAAAGTATCGAACAACCATAACTAAACCTAGCTTATTAAGCTAAAAAAATCATAATAATTTTTTTAAAGGGCTAAAAATGCCTAAGTCAATTCCAAAAAATAGGCCCAATATCCAAAATATGCCCGTAATGCACAATTTTTTGAAAACCCGGTTACTGGTTGGGATAACCGGATACCAAACGATAATTGGCTAGTTATTACATAACTGGGTAATCGGTAGCCGATCATCGGTTTCGGTTTTCTAAATTTAATAACTGGGTACCCCTGTTACCGTTACCGGTTTTAACTAATAACCGGTAATTGAGATTGGATTGACACTCCTACATTTTCCTTGCAAATCAGGCAGGGTCTTGATTAGGTCCCCGACGTTGGAAAATGTTTTCAATAGAAAAACATTTTCCTAGAAAATATTTTCCGCTATTTGGTGTGTACACAAAATCATATTAAACACTAAATTACGAAAATGTCCTTATAGGGTCTCGCCAGGGTCTCGGGATGATCCTGGTGGTGTCTTGATAGGGTCTAGGCAGTGTCCAGGTAGGTCCTGGGAGAGTTACAGTAGGGTCCCTACCGGACTCTATTAGGACACGTCTAAGACTTGATTGAGACTTTTTTGTAATTTAGAGTTTAATATGCTTTAATGAAAATATTTATATAACAAAATAGTGATTTTCTATACGTGCCAAATACCGAAAAATGTTTTATAAGAAGAAAATAACTTCAATGTGGATGTTGCACTTTTGTGCACACCACTGAATGAGTGACAAGTCAGCATAAAGCAAATTAGAGCAAATTAAAAAAATGTATTGAATGCACTAGATTATATCAAACCCAACGTATGAGACCATTTTTTCTCCTTATTTCTCACTCAGCATTCTCACGTAAACACCAAAACCCATTCTTTGTCATGCAAACGCCCAACCCACCGCCCAGAGTGAGACGCCGCTGTGCCACGCCTAGCCTATACCCTCAATAAAATAATTAGACTTTAAATTTATAACATTAGTTTCCCTTTACTCTTACTCTTATTTCTCTTATTATTGAGATAAAAAAATAAAACAATTAATTAATGAGAAAATCGGTTGGTTGGGTAGCGGGTCAAGCCAGACCCACGGGTCTAGTCATTTCTTTGTCGTTGGAGCTCATTTTTCTGGCCTTTAGGGTGATAAAATCCTTAAAAGGTTCACTTTCCACTTTTAGGTTTTAATTTTGAATTCAAAAACGAATTTTGAGGCATTAGAATATGGTTTTGAGGCATTAGAATAGAGCATAATCCGGTGTAGCTAGGCCTATTTTCAATTTTGCAATGTACTAATTTGTCATTCAATGAGTGGGTTGCACAAAAGGTGAATTTTGTGCAATGTCCACACAGAAAACACACTCTTATAGGAAATCATTTTTCAGGAAAAATATTTTCTGTTTAAGGTAAAATATTTTCCAACAGAAAGCATTTTACGTCGAAACAAACGGAGTCTTAAACTGCTTTTTAAATATAGTTTTAAGTTTTTGGGTGGGCTATGTTTGTTTACCTAGAATTTTTTTGGGAAAAGGGAAAGAAATTGAGTGCTAATACCTTTTAGACTTCAATAAATCAGGAGAATATTGAGTGACCTTTACTGAGTATGTACATGCGTTTAAATAGAGTACAATTAAACTGAAA
Source organism: Carpinus fangiana (assembly GCA_006937295.1). Taxonomy (NCBI): domain Eukaryota; kingdom Viridiplantae; phylum Streptophyta; class Magnoliopsida; order Fagales; family Betulaceae; genus Carpinus; species Carpinus fangiana. The sequence goes on along the minus strand of CM017326.1, from coordinate 10,634,238 downwards.
CTTCTTTATACATTTGAATTTAAAGTTTGAATTCCCAATACTATTTCTGCTTTACTGTGATCGGCTGTGTTTGAATATCTGTTGCATTATAAGTAGAATCTTGCATAAATATGCACAGATCTTGCTGGGAATATCTCTAATGGTGGGAAATAATGGAATGATATGTTTGTCTCCCCACCTTGGAGAAAGCCCTCGTATTGTTGTCTCTGGAATCAGGATGAAACACCTTACTGATCATCACTGATAGCTAGAAATTTATTGATGACGACTACTTCGAGTGTCTCAGGATCTTTCTACCTCTTTTACGGTTCGTCTGTTGTTGGATAAAAGCGTACAAGGAAAGATAATTGTTTCATGGTCCCTGAAACAATTCTTTTAAAAGAAAAGTCCACAACAAAAAAGTTACTAAAAGAATAAAGAGGACTTTCAAGACAAAAAAAAAAAAGAAAAAGAAATAGCAGAACAATCTCAATTACAATAGTTTTAGTGTCTTTTTAATTTTTTTAGAGAACACCGTGTTCCATTGATTTTTTTTTTTTTTTCTCAATCACATAAAAATTTTTACAAAAAAGAAAAAAAGAAAAAATTCAAACCACAATTACAATAGTTTTACCAGGAAAATATTATTGAAAAGAAATAAAATCAGTAAAGTCAAATGTATCAATGGAGACATCATGAGTTACAAAATAGGCATGGATTATGGGAATTGGGAGGACCATAACAAAATACCGCAGATTCAGTCACCCAATGCCTATTTCAAAGGAACAAGATTTTCTTTAATTTATTTGAGTTAGTTATAATATAGAGGTATTTTTATCTTTTAATTTTTTTGAGAAGACAAAAATACCCTTCCACTTGATACTCTTCCGTTCAAATGAACAGGAGAAATACAAGCTCTGTACCTTCAATCAACCGACACGTGTGATAGCAGAATGCATGACTTCCACGTGCCACTCTTCTAAGGACCCCTAGGGTGCTATAAATACTTCAAGGCTTCAAGCAAACAACATAGACTACCACTGAGATCAAGAGAAAAGCTTCTTTATATATATATAATTCGGGTCTTACATTACCTTTCGAAGCAAAGATGTCGAACATCCAAGAAAATTTGAAGGCAGGGGAATCCCATGTCCAGGTGGGGAAGATTTTTCACTGAGGATAGCAATTTATCTACTTTTATAGCACTGTGTTTACTAAATATATATATATTGTTGACTGTTTATTTGTTTGTGAAGGGAAAGGCTGAGGACATGATGCAATCCACAAAGGATACTGCCAATGCAGCAAAAAACAAGACCGCTGATACAGCTCAATCAGCTAAAGACATGACAACTGATGCAACTCAATCAACTAAGGAGTCTGCCCAGCAAGGGAAGGACCAAAGTGCCGGTTTCCTCCAGCAGGTTTTCTATTTATATCCCTCTTTAATTATAAAGATATATGATAGATTGTGTGTGTATGTGTATGTATATGTTTATGTGTATGTCATTTGGTTTGGAGCTTCACAGTGTAATTTTTGTCTTGTTACAGACAGGGGAACAGGTGAGGAACATGGCTCAGGGCGCTGTGGGCAATGTGAAGAACACACTTGGAATGGGTGACAAGAAATGAAGGAAAAACAGCTCTCTGTCTCTCATTAATGGATTTAGGTTTTTCTAAGTTGTTGCAAAATTGTGTGTTGGGGTGAGATTTGAGATTTTTTGAAGGAAACTTGTAATAAGGCCTCTTTTGTTTTCAATCTTTTACCTTCTTCATTGTATTAGCCAGATGTAATAATATGGCTTAACAATAATGCAATTGTAATGCAAAATGGTTCTGGTTTCTTTCAGTTTCACTTCCTTCATTATCTTTCTCTAAATGCATATATGGCCAATTGTCCATGCAAAACCAATTTATGCGGCATTTCCAAATGCTATATTATTTTCTTCTATATTTACCATTCAATATCTGTATAATTTCAATTATGTCCTTCAGTATCCACGTAACGTCACAGAATCTTGAACGACCCGTTGGCCACGTGGCACCGTTTCTCTACATCCATTTCAGAGCTTCCCCTCCACTTACGTGGAAGTACACGACAAGCCCACCACCTCCACAAAATCACCCCTCTATCCCACATTTCCACACACAATTACGTACACAACTACCACTTCCACTAATAAGCACTTAAAAATCTCACCCATTGCCCACTCTCACTCGCTGTCTCGGCCATGGCCACGCACCTCCAATTCCATCACTGCCTCGCCTCCATATATTCTCAAGCTCCCTTATATCCGAAAAAGGCCTTGTTTGCGAATGCCATTTTTTGGTTTTGAACTCAATTCATTTTTGAGCTTTTTTTAGTGTGAATATTGAGGAGAAAAAAGAGTTCAGATTATGTTTGAATGGTAATTGTTAAAGTTAAATAAAAATTATAAAAATATATATAGTTAAAAAACATATTATTTTTTTAAAAAGTTATGGTCGGACCACCACCGAGGGGCAACTACCCCTAAGTGTTGAAAGGTGACTGAGTCACCACCGGGGTGGATCTGTCACCCTCGAAATTGATGGGGATGGCCAAGCCACCCCCAACAACAATTTTGGAGCCACCCAAAAACTACCTGGGGTGGTTACTTGGGGGTGGCTCAACAACTACTTAGAGGTGTTTCGCAACCCCAAATTAGACGAGATGGGGTGGGAGGTGGCCATTATTAACTTCGGCCCCTAGGGGAGGGGTGGATCGATCACCCTCAAATTCTTAGGAGTGGTTTAGCCACCACCCAGGGTGTTCCGGCCACCCTATATATATATATCTTAAATCTTTATTTATAACTTTTATTAATTGGGTTTAAAATTTTTGAGTTAAGTTGAACATTTTTTAGTTGAGTTGAGTTTAAAAAATTGCCAAACATGAATTTAGAAAAAAATTGAGTTTGAGTTGGAAAATCTTGCTTCCCAAACAAGGCTGAGCTTCTCTCATTGGTTACCTGCACCGTTTCCCGGGAAAGTAAGGGTTTTCACTTTCCGGGAAAAGTTCGGAGGCAGAGGGGGAGACTGGGAGTGTGCTCGGTTTGTTGTTTCTGTAAAACCGGGTCAGAAATCGAAAGAGTTTCGGTTCAGGAGGAGGAGAATGAGCGGCCTCCGTTCGATATCGATCTCGCTGTTATTTTTGCTGGTTTCGCATTCGAAGCGTATACAAGTCCCCCTGTAAATGATTCTTAAACTGCTTTTTAATTTTTTCATTAAATATAGTTTTAGTTTTTGGGTGGGCTCTGTTTGTTTGCTGAGAATTTTGCGTTTCAATGTCTTGGAAATCAGAACGAAAAGAAGATGAGATGGAAACCAGAAAGTTTTACTATGTAAACCTTGTACAATAATATAAGTTGAGCCTTTTCTTTTCTTTTTTCCTCTTATGAATCAGATACCAGATCACAAGACTCAGGGGTCGTTTCCTTTTTCTTTTTGACGTGGTTCTTGGGAAAAGAGCGGATAATTATTCATTCACAAGAAAAAATAGCAGAGAATCACTTAAAAGTGTTTTCTCAGGAGCATGTCGGAAGGTTTGAAGTTGATGCTGCAGATTGTAAGACAGTGTATCTATCAGACTCGGAGTATGTGATCATTTTCTGTTAGTTAAAGACTTAAAAAAATAAGTTGTTTCATACATGCAGGTTGTTTGTACGTGAGATATTTGCACACATCGTGCAGGGGATATCTCTAACGTTGAGGAATAATGGAAGGAATAATATGTTTGTCTCCCGGCCACCTTGGAGAAAGCTCTCGTATTGTTGTCTCTAGAAGATCTTTCTACCCTCTTTTACGATTCTTCTGTTGTTGGATAAAAGTGTACAAAGAAAGATAATTGTTTCATGGTTCCCCTGAAACAATTCTTTTAAAAGAAAATTCCACAAGAAAAAAGCTACTAATTAAAAGAATAAAGAGGACTTTCGAGATTTAAAAAAAANTTCCTTGGGCTTAGTACAGGTCGGATGGTTTTGTGGGGTTGATTCATGACCCAACAGTTTTAGTGTCTTTTTAATTTTTCTAGAACACCGTGCGTACGTGTTCCATTGATTTTTTTTTTCTCAATCACACAAAAATTCTTACAAAAAAGTAAAAAAAATAAAAAATATGTTAACTTTTACATCCCTTTGTCGTTGATTGCTTTGAAGAAAATAAGAATATTAGCTTTAAAAATTGGGAAAACTTCACTAATCTCCCCTGAATTTTCGAGATTTTTGCAAACTCCCCCCAACGTTAAAAAACTTTCACTTTGATGTATCAAACTTTCATTTTGTTTCAAATACCCCCTGCCATTAAATATTGCAATTAAATTAAACGGAAAAATGAGAAAAATGACAAAGAGTATTTAGTAATTTCACACATTTTCGTTAAATTTAACAGAAAATCCTAATGAAAAGAGGAAAGTGAAAGAAAATCAAAGTTCGATGCACTAAAGTGAGAGATTTTGAACATTGGGGGGTGTCTGCAAAAATCACGAAAGTTCAGGGAGGGTTAGTGAAGTTTTCCTTAAAAATTTTACATACTTCTAAAACACATTTGAAACCACAATTACGAAAGTTTTACTAGAAAAAAGATTATAAAAATAAAAATAAAAACAAAAACAGTAAAATCATATGTGTCAAGAGATATCATTAATTAGTTACAAAATTGGCATGGATTATGGGAGGACCCTGGGCCGGCCCAATGTATTTGGGGGCCTTAGGCAAAATTTTGGAGTTGGGCCTTATTTTTTTTAATATTTAAATATTAATTAAATAATATTTATTTTAATAATATTATTATATTATTATAATAATAATATTATTATTATTATTTTCATTTAGGTTAGTAATATGTTCATTGTTGTTTCATGATTTTTAAGTTTCTTCATTAGTTAGTTGCATTCTATTAGGGTAATAAATATTTGTAACAATAGAGTTAAAAGCATTAATAATATTTTAATTATCTTCTAATAAAATAATTATTTTTGATGAGTTTATTATTCATTTATGAGTTTTTCACCTAAATTATTCTCAATATTTTGTTTATTGCTAATAACAAATTTATTAAAAGCTTTATTTGAGATTCAATCAGTTTTTCTATTTTTCTCTTTTCTTTTATTTTTTAAGTATTTCATATTTAGATACATATTCTCTAGTATACATGTTTGATTAAAAATATTAACAAATTAAACAAATATGATTTAAAATATATATATATATATATTTGGATTATAATAAAATAAATTACAAAAATAGAACAATAAAACCTATTTGAAAATTGATGGGATGTATCACAGAGGAGGAAAGGAAGAAAAGAAGAGAAGAAAAGGAAGAAGAGGAACGAAGGAAGGGGAGAGAGAGAGAGAGAGAACAAAGGGCGACAGAAGTGAGATGCTAATATTCCTCATTTTCTGAGAAAAATGAATTGTGTTATCTCTTCTTTGCTGACAGAGGAGAGAGAGATAGAGGGATTAAAAAGACAAAAAAAAAAAAAAAATAATAATTTGGTATATATTTTTTTTTTGGGTTAATTGGTCTTATTTTATAATGGGTTTATTATATTGGAGCCCTATTTTAGAGGCATTAAGTTTTTATAGGAAAAATTTTTGGGCCTTATTTAAAAAAAAAAATTAGGCCTTATTAAATTTTTTTTGGGGCCTTAAGTTTTTATGGGGAAAATTTTTGGGCCTTATTTAAAAAAAAATGGGCCTTAAGTTAAAAAAATAGGCCTTATTAATTTTTTTGGGGCCTTATTATAAAACATTTTGGGTCTTATTTATTAGGGGCCCTAGGCGATGGCTTAAGTGGCCTAGCTATTGGGCCGGCCTTGGGAGGACCAAAACAAAATACCACAAAATTCCGCAGACTCAGTCCTCCAATGCCCCTTTCAAAGGAACAAATTTCTCTTCGGTTCATTTCAGTTAGTTATAATAAAAAGATATTTTTGTTTTTTCATTTTTGATGGGAGAAAAATACTCTTCCATTGGATATTCTCCTGTTCAAATGAACTGGAAATTAATTCCATTTTTAAAGGCCGAAATACAAGCTTTGTACCTTCAATCAACCAACACGTGTGATAGCAGAATGCATGACTTCCACATGTCACTCTTCTAAGGACCCCTAGGGTGCTATAAATACTTGAAGGCTTCAAGCAAACGACATAGACTACCACTGAGATCAAGAGAAAAGCTTGTTTATATATATATAATTTGGGTTTTACATTACCTTTTGAAGCAAAGATGTCGAACATCCAAGAAAATTTGAAGGCAGGGGAATCCCAGGTCCAGGTAGGGAAGATATTTTAATGAGGATAGTAATTTATCTACTTTTCGCACGCACTGTGTTTGCTAAATATTGTCGACTGTTTATTTGTTTGTGAACAAAGGATACAGCCAATGCAGCCAAAAACAAGACCGCTGATGTAACTCAATCTGCTAAAGACAAGACAGTTGATGCAACTCAATCAGCTAAAGACAAGACAGTTGATGTAACTCAATCAACTAAGGAGTCTGCCCAGCAAGGGAAGGAGCAAAGTGCCGGTTTCCTCCAGCAGGTTTTCTATTTATAATTTTATATCCCTTTAATTAGAAGATATATGATAGATTGTGTGTATGTGTATGTGTATGTCATTTGGTTTGGAGCTTCACAGTGCAATTTTTGTCTTGTTACAGACAGGGGAACAGGTGAGGAACATGGCTCAGGGCGCTGTGGGCAATGTGAAGAACACACTTGGAATGGGTGACAAGAAATGAAGGAAAAACAGCTCTCTGTCTCTCATTAATGGATTTAGGTTTTTCTAAGTTGTTGCAAAATTGTGTGTTGGGGTGAGATTTGAGATTTTTTTGAAGAAAACTCTTCGGTTGTAATAAGGCCTCTTTTGTTTTCGATCTTTTACCTTCTTCATTGTATTAGCCAGATATAATAATATGGCTTAACAATAATGCAATTGTAATGCAAAAGGGTTCTGATTTCTTTCAGTTTCACCACCTTCAATATCTTTCTCTAAATGCATTTATGGCCAATTGTCCATGCAAAACCAATTTATGCGGCATTTCCAAATGCTATATTATTTTCTTCTATATTTACCATTCAATATCTGCATAATTTCAATTATGTCCTTCAATGGACAGTACCCAGTAACGTCACAGAATCTAGAATGACCGTTGGCCACGTGGCTCTGTGTCTCTACGTCCTTCTCAGCGCTTCCCCTCCACCTACGTGGAAGTACACGATAAGCCCACCACCTCCACAAAATCCCCCCTCTATCCCACACACAATTACACAACTACCACTTCCGCTAATACGCACTTTACAAGCTCACCCATTGCCCACTCTCACTCGCTGTCTCGGCCATGGCCACGCACTTCCAATTCCATCACTGCCTCACCTCCATCTCCTCCAAGCTCCCCTATCTTCGAAAACCTAGCTTCTCTCATTGGTTACCTGCACCGTTTCCCGGGAAAGTGAGGGTTTTCACTTTCCGGGAAAAGTTCGGAGGCAGAGGGGGAGTGTGCTCGGTTTGTTGTTTCTGTAAAACCGGGTCAGAAGTCGAAAGGGTTTCGGTTCAGGAGGAGAAGAATGAGCGGCCTCCGTTCGATATCAATCTCGCTGTCATTTTTGCTGGTTTCGCATTCGAAGCGTATACAAGCCCCCCTGTAAATGATTCTTAAACTGCTTCTTAATTTTTTCTTTAAATATAGTTTTAGTTTTTGGGTGGGCTCTGCTTGTTTGCTGAGAATTTTTTTGGAAAAGGGAAAGAAATCGAGTGCTGATACTTGTAAGACAATAAATCAAGAGAATATGTACGTGTGTTTTAAATGGAGTTCAATCAAAACTGAAAATCCTAGAAACTGGATACAAGATTTATTCTATACATTTGAATTCCCAATACTATCTCTGCTTTGCCGTGATTGGCTATGTTTGAATATCTGTTGCATTATGCGTAGAATCTTGCTTAACAGTACTTTCTCCCGTTTAGCTCCAAGTGTACGAATTAGAATCAAATTTATGAAGAAAAACAAAAAGAAAAAGAAAAACAGAAATAAACATCAGAAATTTAATCTAGGTTTTGAAGTTAATTGGATATTGGACCGAGAAAATAAAAGAAGAAATGTCTTCGCTGATGAGCTAATTTAGCTTAATTCAACTGGGTTTCCAATTAAATACACAAAAAAGAAGAAGAAAAAAAGCAAGACAACAACCGTTGTTTTGCGTTTCAATGTCTTGGAAATCAGAGCGAAAAGAATATGAGATGGAAACCAGAAAGTTTCACTATGTAAACCTCGTACAATAATATAAGTTGAGATTTTTATTTTTTATTTTTTCCTCTATGAATCCAGATAATATCAGAACACAAGACTCGGGTCGTTTCTTTTTCTTGTTCACGTGGTTCTTGGGAAAAGGGCAGATAATTATTCATTCACAAGATAAAATAGCAGAGAATCACTTAAAAGTGTTTAGTTTTGATCAATTCTGTTGTGTTATTATATATCGATCGGCTTCATTTTTCTCAGGAACATGTCGGAAGGTTTGAAGTTGATGCTGCAGATTGTAAGACGGTGTATCTCTCGGAGTATGTGATCATTTTCTGGTTCAATAGTTAGAGACTTAAAAATTAAGTTGTTTTTACTCTTATAAGCTTGATTAATCAAACGCAAACAGTTGTTCTTTACTTTTACATTTTTAAATATTTGTCCATTTAGTAATTCAAATTGAGTCATACTTATCCCATTCAACGACGTGAGTCCAAATGTAAAACTAGCAATTTAGGACTGATAAAAATTTGACTTTCATACATGCAGGTTGTTTGTACGTGAGATTTATGATGGCCAACTGTTCATAAAGTTAAAGAAGGGTTTGGATTTACCTGCCATGGATCCGTGGGTAGGATATCTTCTTTGCGCCCCTTTGCGCTTTTGAGTTGATATTACCTAAAAAAAAAAAAAAAAAAAAAAAACCTTTCATGTATAGAGGATATTTGTAGGTTTTTTTTTCTTTTTTTTCACCTCCATGCGTAGCACCACCCATTTTTGTCACCTACACTTCATACATTTGGTGCTTTGAGTTGGCTTAAGACCATAACAGTTGTATTTCCCACATTTGAATATTCCTTTTTTTTCCCTACTGGCAACTTTTTATATGCTTTTTAGGGAACAAGTGATCCATATGTGGTCATGCAATTGGATGGACAGGTTGCCAAAAGCAAGGTCAAATGGGGGTAAGTTATTCATATTTTATGAATTCTTGGAAAACAAGAAACTTTAGATAATTCGTCATGGATCATGGCTGTTCCTTGCTTAAAAAACTTTGGTAATGTTTGAAATGTTGTGCATTTGTATCTTTTGTATGTATATGTGATTTTACTGATATTGCTTCTCACTCGAGCATAGTATCTAGAGTTTGTCTAATTTAAGTTGGACAAATATCTAGATAATGTTGGGAAATGCCACAGAGGTGAGATTTTAGAAAGTTAAGGATGATTCACACTACATGCTGTTTTATGCAGTGTGTTGCAAAAAGGGTTTTTTTTTTTTTTTTTTTTTTGAATTTTTATAATTTATTTATTTATTTAATTTTTAATGTTGATTTATTCTACTTAGATTCCTTTTATATCTGTGATGTCATACTGACATTAAAGGGAGAGTGATTTAGCGGTTATATTCTCTCATTTACGTGCGTTCATTTTTATATCTTTTGAAAACCCTCATTACACCTTATTGTAAGTTATAAGTTAGAAAAGCTTTCCTTCAATGCTATAAATTTTTACCCTCTCATTTTAATAAGATTGGTTATTACTTATTAAAAAAAAATATTTTTACCCTCTCATTTGGTGATGGTGAAGGAACCAGAGGAATTTTGACGCTTGTATAATTACTATATTTTACTCATTTGCTATTGCTTACCAGAAATTTGTAAGGGTGCTTCTGGCTTTGTAAAATCAACTTGTAGATTGAGTACATTCTTAACTATTGACAGAAGAATCAAACTAACTCTTCACATTTGTCACTCCTTTGAATGTGAGAATATTGTAATAATTAGAGCCTTGAGTTGAAATACATGTTTCATGAGTTGTAACTCATGGGACATAAATGTCAAATTTACCAGATGTAGGAAAGTCGTAGAAGATTACTTTGGATTGAACGCTTACTTATGTTTGATTATATCTTCAATTACATGATTACAGGACAAAAGAGCCTACATGGAATGAAGACTTCACTTTTAATATCAAGCAGCCTCCAACAAAACTTCTCCAGGTTTGTATCCGTGCTCATTGATAATATTATTTACCCATATAAAATGCACTTGACTACATATCTAACTCTCCACCATTTTTTTCTTATAATTTTTCCCTTTCTTTTTAGCGATTGCCTCAAACATGTGAAAATTAGAGGTGACACCTGTGACAGAGTAACCACTCAAAAGAAGTGGAGTGTTTCTTTCTTTTAAGTGGTTGTCTGAAAAAGGATGACAGAATTACAGAAATGAGTTTTACGTTATCAAAATCATCAAAGATTCTTCGTAAGTAACAGTTCTTTGAAAAAGAATGACAAAACTACAGCAATTGATCATATAGGAACAAAATCTAAACATTTTTCCTTATTAAAAGTGATAGAAAACATACATTCTTTTAGCATTTCTTAATATTTGAAGCCTAGTAATTGAACTGTTTTACACAATTCCTGTTTTTGCCTGATAAAAATCTCCCATATCATCCTTAATTTGATGCAATTGAGTTATTCATTTCATGCCATTGAGTTATTTTGTTATAGTTCATCTTTGAAACTTTAGAGGGATGCAAGAAACGTATTTTAGTATTTGTTTTCCTTAGACAAAAGTTTCTGTCTTTTAAGTGACCCATTCTTGATGTGTTCCCTAATAAAAATTAAAACTAAGGTCTTGTTTGGTTCGCTGAATGTCTAGTCCATTGGAAAATGAATAACTACTACTGGGAATAGAAGAGTGTGGAATATAATAGTTATTCATATTCCTTAGTTTGATAACAACACATGCAAAAATTGGAATTGAATCAAAATTACGAAAAACATCATTTTTTTTTTCAAACTCATATTAAAAAAAAATACCTAAATAAAATGGGGGTGGTCGGCCACCCATAGAATCGGCCACTTTGATATGCAACGCGGCCACCCTCGACAACTTGTGGGGTGGCTGTGACTGACAAAATATGACAAACTATGAAATATGATTTGAATTGAATTGAATCCCATTGGCTTTGGGTTCTGTATATTATATAGTCTTTACAAGGGAAATACATGGAAAGGAAAATATATGCTAACTGTACAGAATAATAGATGGAAAAATAAGGAAACAATCGTGGCTAAAATAAGAGAAGTTTGGGCAGCAAGTTTGGACAGCTGTAAGTGTGGACAGAGGATCAGATATCGGGTGAGCCATTAGAAGAGACTGTGGGCGGGAGCATCTTGTATACACAATACCTGGTTTAAATCGAGAACGGACAGGCTGAAGATCTGCGAACTGCTCCTCAAAGGAGGGAAGAACCACAGTGGAAGAGGATGGCACAGAGGACACAGGAAAGAAATATTGATTTTCAAAGAAAATAACATTCCTAGAAATGCGAGTACGATGTAAAGTAGGATCATAACAAACAAATCCCTTTTGACATACATTATATCCCAAGAAAGCACATCGAACAGATTGAGCAGATAATTTATGTCGCTCATGAGGAGGTAAATGAACAAAACAAACACAACCAAAAGTACGAAGGTTATCATAACTAGGTTGCTTAGCAAATAAGCGGAAATAGGGAGACTCCATATGTAGGACTTGAGAAGGTAAACGATTAATCAAGTGAGTAGCAGTTTTCATAGCCTCTACCCAAAACATGGATGGAACAGATGATTCTAACAAGAGAGTACGTACCACATCTAGGAGATGACGATTTTTGCGTTCGGCTACTCCATTTTGTTGAGGAGTAGAGGGACATGAACGTTGATGAAGAATACCTTTAGAAGCCAAGAAAGCCTGAAACTCAGTAGACAAATATTCACCACCAGAATCGGTGCGTAATGTCTTAATAGAAGCAGAAAATTGATTGGCAACATACGCGAAAAACTCAGTGAAAGTACGAAAGACCTCAGATTTAGAGCGAAGAAAATAGACCCAAGTAAATCTGCTATGATCATCAATGAAAGTCACATAGTATTTAAATTTTTCATGTGAATTCACCGGGGAAGGACCCCAAACATCACTATGGATAAGATCAAAACAGTGTGATGCCCGACTAGCATGCAAAGGGAAGGGAAGAATTTTGCTTTTACCAAGTTTGCAAGCAGCACACTCAAGAGATGAAGAAGAATGGTCTTTATTACCAAGTAAACCAGAGTTCAATACATGAGATAAGATTTGAGTATTGGGATGACCCAAACGACGATGCCACACCATACTAAGATCTGAAACATTATTACAAGCAAAAGACGTAATAAAAGAAACTGGAGAGAAAGCTGGAACAGGCAAAAATAGTGGAAACAAGCGCCCCACTTTAGGTCCCTTCTTGATCGGCTCCCCCGTTACCTGGTCCTGCACAACACAACCATCACCAGAAAATTTAACATCATAATTGTTTTCAACTAATTGGCCAACAGAAATAAGATTCGTGGAGAGCTAAGGAGCAAGAAACACATCAGTGAGCGCAGAAGAGGCATCTCCGACAGCAGTTATTGGCAAAGAACTGCCATTGGCAGTCTGAATTACAGATTGACCATCATAGGGCCGAACATGACACAAAGTGGTGGGATGAGGAGTCATGTGATTAGAGGCTACCGAGTCCACGTACCAGAGTTTAGTAGAATGGTTACCTTGGAACCCTATGGCTGATAAGGCTGAAACTAGAATCTGTTGCACCATTGCTGGAGTGCAGTAATCGGGTGCAGGAGAGGCAGGAACAGAGGACGCATCGGAAGAAGAGACAAGTGTGGCAGAAGTCGTGACCTGAGGAACAAGAACCGAAGCCTGAAATGCTTGGGTCGAGCGATTCTGGGGTTGAATACGACATTCTTTGATAATGTGACCCTTCTTCTTGCAATAAGAGCAAAATTTTTTAAGACAATTAGCAGCAATATGTCCATATTCCTTGTAGCAGAAACATTGCAAGTTTCGAGATTGCATAGGTGGTCCACGTCCTTGGGCAGAAAAAGCCACAGTTGCTGGCCCAGAACTGCCATGAGATTGCTCCAGAATAGCTTGAGTAATAAGACGTTCTTCACGAAGTAACTCACCAAAACAAACATCAAGAGAAGGAACAGGAGATCAATTCAGTAACGTGGAGCGAACAGATTCATATTTCGGACAGAGGTTCATAAGAAACTGATCACGCTGGGTAGTTGCATGAAGAGTCTGAATAGTAGAAAGAGCGGCAACAGGAACATCCACGGTAACCAAGGCAGCATATTCATGCCAAAGAGTCAGAAAGGCCGAGTAATAATCCTGGATGGAAAGACTACCATGTTGAAACATGGCAATAGCATGTTCTAACTGAAAACGATGAGCAACATTATCCTGAAGATAGACCTTCTTCAAGTAAACCCACATGGATTGAGCAGATCGATGAGGCCGCAAGTTGGTGACAATATGGGACTCCACTGAACCAAGAATCTAAGACATGATGCGTGCATCAAGCACAGCCCATGAAGGAGAAGACCCTTCAGCCTTAGGTTTGTCAGAAGTGGATGATTGTTCAACATCCGTGCCATCAATATGACCCCAAAGAGCTTTACCCTTGAGAAACAATTCAAACTGGAATGCCCAGGTAGAATAATTGGTACCTGTAAACTTAACACACATAGGTGCTGAATCCATAGAAAATAAAGAGAACCGGACTGTGCTGTAACATAGAGAGGTCGAGAAAAAAAAACAAACCAAAGGAGAGAAACAAACTGCACCGGTACCCAGAAACTGTCGAGAAGACCACCGATACCTCAAACAGAGGCTGCCGAAAACACCAAGACAAGCTGCAGAATGCTGTTCCGAGAGAGCTAGGCCAAGAGGATTGTGCTGAGAAGAGCAGACCACTGTTCCGAGAGTACCCAAGCCAGCGAAACACCGGAACCACCAAGAGAAGGCTGCGCCGACACCACAGGACCACACAGACTTGACCTAAACGCACCAGCAGCACCGAAACACCATAGACTTGACCGAAAAACACCAATAGCACGTATGAAACCGAGAAGAGAAAAAAAATTACGAGGAAAAAAAATTAGCTACTGTGCTCTGATACCATGACAAAATATGACAAACTATGAAATATGATTTAAATTGAATTGAATCCCATTGGCTTTGGGTTCTGTATATTATATAGTCTTTACAAGGGTGCTATACATGGAAAGGAAAATATATGCTAACTGTACAGAATAATAGATGGAAAAATAAGGAAACAATCGTGGCTAAAATAAGAGAAGTTTAAGCAGCAAGTTTGGACAGCTGTAAGTGTGGACAGTTTGGACAGTTGTAAGTGTGGACAGCAAGTTTGGACAGCTGTACTATCCATTGACAGCGACCACCCCAGAGGAGCTCCGGGGGTGGTCGCACCACCCCTAGACGGCTCGGGGGTGGTCCCCATAAATAAAAAATTATATGGGTATTTTTGAGAAACGTGTTCCATTCCTTAAGGATTAGCTAAACCACTCATTTTTGAGTGACTTAGCTAATTCTGTGTGTATGAAATTAGTAGTCCCATGGGACTAAACTATTTTCAGAAATAGTGTTTAACTAGACAAAGGAATAGCTATACCGTAGGATTAGCTATTCCTTTCTAGGGTCTATTCCGTGAACCAAACGAGATCTAAGTTTCTTTTTCATCTCTAGAAAATACTGTTTCAAAACTCGAAATTCTAGTTCTGCACCATTGTTTTTTCCTGTGAAATTTATCTTGAATCTTCATATAAGATAATTTAAATTCCATTCAGAATACCAATTGATTCAAAAGTAATTTACTAATTCTCATCTATTTTCTTGAACAAACACTGTTAGACCAACTGATTTGGCTAGTGGTTATCCCTATTGAGTAGCTTAGTAGTGCATTTATTATTATTATTATTTTTTTAATTTTTTGTTTAAAATGTTGTGTTAAATTTTACATTAACATGTCTGAATGTAATTTCCTCTTATCAGATTTGCATTATTTGTATGCATATGAGTCTCTTGTACTATGTTGTATATTGTTCACATAACGTTATAGTTTTAAGCTTAAATGGAGTAACTATTCTTGAGAAGTCATCTTTGAACAGAGACTAATTGCCTGTTCATTACATCTGATATCCAATATTTCATAACATCAAGAATGGGGGTTTTAATATCAGCTTCACTGCTTGCTTTATATGCGTATGGGATGGCCAAACTAGAGGATCCTGCTTGGATGAAGTAATTTATAAGATGCTGTAGAATTAAAGTAGGAACTGCACCAATTGAGGAGCAGAATTTTATATATATAATTTTGAGGAGACAATAATCATATGAATTTTGCTGCATTTGATCATGATCGACAACAGGGGAGTTACCTCTACCCGTTACTTGGGGTGAACAATATCTATCTGTTTTTTTTTTCCCCACCTATTAATAGTTGCTAGCTTCATCCCATACTGTTTCTCCACTATTCCCCTTTGGAATGTCCCAAAATATTGTCCACTTTGAAGATTACTGAACACAATTTTAATTTTACCATCTATTTTGAAAACTAAATACTCTTTTTTCTGTTTGCTTTAATTGAGTTCAAATTAAGGAGGGTAATTTTAGTAATCAACTACTTTTTATTTATTTTTTATTTTGGCCCTCCCCAACCAAAAAAAATAAAATTTCTATTTTGAAGACGATGTATTAAGTAATGTCCCGTTAAAGAGTTGGATTTTGTAAGGTAGACATACAACTTGAGACAGGATACGAATTAAAAATCTGCAATTTTGTAAGTGTCATAATCATACTCATTATCATTATCATATTGTGGTTCTTGTTAGAGATATACTGATGAATCACCTTATAAATTTGATGAATGCATTATGCATGCACAGGGAAACTATGTCATGTGTACATGAGTTATAAGTTTAGGCTTTGATTAAGTAGTCAAAGAATGTATTTTATGATTATATTGTTGTTGAAGTTTACTTGTGTAGTTACTTCACAACTTTGCTTCTTGTTTTCTAACTTCTGGTGGTAAAACTTTAGGCTGCAGCTTGGGATGCAAACCTTGTAACTCCACATAAGCGCATGGGTAATGCGGGCATTAGTCTGGATTGCCTCTGTGATGGTGAGAATCTAACCTAACACTAGCATGTGTTGATGGTTAGAATTAATATATCGTCAATCTCGCCCTATTGTTTAATTAATTGGGCTGGAATTGTGCATCCCAATGTTTAGAAAATGTGTGATGTTCCTTATTGTAGTTCTGTAGTCACTTGAACAGTCAATTAAAAAATATTATAGATATTTAAACTTTATTTTTTCTGACAAGTCATATTTTTTTCTGAAATTGTTGTACAATTAAAAAATATTATCGATATTTACACTTTTTTTTTTTCCCTTTTGTTACGAGAACAAAAATACTCGATTTCTTTGATAACATGCTTACCAATGTTCAGCAAGTTAGTTGGATGCAAGGCTGCAAAATTTCCTTCTAATACGATCTAATAACAAACATGTCCTTTGCTAGGCAATTCACATGAAATAATAGTGGAGTTGGAAGGAATTGGTGGTGGTGGAAAGATACAGCTGGAGGTAAGTTTCCATGGTACACAAGAACATTGACAGTAAGTTATCAGTTCTAGGGGCCAAAAGGACTTTCAGATACCCTTTTTTTTAGTAAGTAAATCAATCTAATTGAAAGCGCAAAGGACTTTCAAATACCTTTCGTATTATTAGGAGAATGCAAACTTAGTTTGATCAGGGTCCATACTTCAAAAAAGAAAAAAAAGAAGAAGCTGAAGTTCTTATAAACCTAAAATATTTGGTTATATTTGGATGACAAAGTGCCTTTTGACTTACAATGCGGAAGACATACTGTTGATTTGATATGCATACCATGTCAATTAGATGTTATTCTAGTCTTACCAGAGAAAATTGACTGCTATCAGATTTTATATGCATCAAGATCTCATGGAAGAAACAGGCTTGTCCATGTCTTACAAATTCTTTCACTCATTGGATGACTGCCAAGGGTGTTGTGGTGTAACATAGGTAAACTACCTGTGTCTTTACTTGGGATTACCTATAGGGTTGTTGTTTAAGGCACAAGAGGCGTGGAGTGCTACTATTTGAAGGTGGAGAAGAGATTAGCAAGGTGAAAAGAATTGTATATTTCAAGAGGTGGGAGAGTGACACTGATCAAAAGCACTCTGCCCATTATCCTTTCTTACTTCGTGTCTTTTTTTTTTTTTTTTTAAATTTTTTCTTTTTTTTATTTAAAGTAGCCAAGAGTTGGAGAAGTTACCAAAGGGATTTCTTATTGGAGGCATTAGGGATGAATTAAATATCAATTTTTTTTAATTAATTTATTTTTATGATTAGTAGATGAATTAAATATCTAGTTGATTAGAATGTGATATGGTCTCAGACAAAGGCTGTTGGATTGGCTATTCACTAACTGAAACCCCCCTTCAATCAAGCATTGCTAGGGAAATGGTTTGGAGGTGGGTCACAGTTGCGAAATATGGGAAAATCTTGGGTGAGTGGACTACGGAAGAGGTAAGGTATGAATTTGTGGAAGAACATCAAGATCAGGAGTGGTGGGAACTATTTTCTCGATTTGTTTGTTTNGCGCGGGGGTTTGGGGGTGGTGGTAGGAGAGTTCAATTTTGTATGATAATTGCTGTGTTTATGCTGCATTGGAGGATAGATTTCCAGGCTTATTCTTGGTTGTTGTGGATGAGTAAGGTTAAGTTGAATCAGCCCACACAAGCACTTAACGTGTGAGCCTTGCTTTTCCCATAGTTAGAGGATGTGCATGCAAGATCATAGTTAGTGAAGCATTCTAAGTTCAATTGTTCCCTTCGACTGTCTTAGAAAGTGCGCTCTTTACCTCCCGAGGAGGGTTCTCTTCAATGGCTGATAGGGGCACCAAAGTCGAATCCTCAAACCCCTCACACGAGACCCCCACCATAGGACAAACAACCTTATCACAATCCAAATCCCAATCCAAGGGCATGGCAGGGGAAAAGCACCCAAAGGGTAAGGGAAGTCTCCATCCTCCCCATCCCAAAAATCGTCTCCCAAATCCCACACAACTATCACCGAAGATGGACCAAAGCCTACCAGCCACTTCTAAGATTGGATCAAACCAGTCAACCTGAAATCCTCACCCTTGTCAGCAGCTGGAGTGACAGAGGAGCAACCACCCAAAGGGAAGGGAAAAACTCCTTCCACCTCATCTTCCTTAACAACCAGGGCCGATGATGAAGCAACCAAGACTTCTGGCAAGGGCTGAGAATTAACCTGCACTGCGGAACTTGGCCCGAAAAACCCCGCCAAAGAAAACCCCTCGCGGGAGGAGATTTCCAAACATTTTTGGAACTTCTTCAAGTCAGTCTTATCAAAACAATTATTTTACTTACCATATAATTAAATGCTGAATGAGGATCTTCTTCGTTGATCTTACTCTTTAGCCTTCATCTGCTGTTTTAGTGACCCCGTAAGCTTTATTGAATATTTCTCTAGCTTATCCTTGCTAATGGTGAGGTTTCAGGTTAAGTACAAAACTTTCGATGAAATTGATGAGGATAAAAAATGGTGGAAGGTCCCTTTTGTTCTGGAATTTCTTCGGAAACAAGGTTTTGAGTCTGCTCTGAAAATGGTTGTGGGCTCTGAGTCTGTACAAGCAAGTCAGTTCGTAAAGTACGCTTTTGGGCAATTGAAGGCATTCAATGATGCAAAGCTTTGGAAGGGTCAGTTTTCAAGTATTGACAAGTATGACTCAGGAGGACTGGGGAAAGCAAATGATTCTATCTTGTCAGACATGGCTTCACAAATGGATAAAGATTCAGAAGCATCTTATAATGGCACAGGCTACAACGAAGAGAGCAAATTAGAGTATTTTCGTGCAGATAATGGTGGTATGCAGAACAGAGATGCCTTGGAACCAGTGACTCCAGTTGGCGATTCGGTGCATTCAGATAAACTTTTTTGGAGGGACTTTGCTGATGTTATCAATCAAAATGTTGTTCAGAAACTTGGTCTCTCTGTTCCTGAGAAACTAAAATGGGACGGATTTGACTTATTAAGTAGAATTGGCTTACAGTCGCAAAAAATTGCAGAAGCAGGTTATATTGAATCAGGGCTTGCAACTTCAGAAGTTCCAGATAGTGAGATTGATAAAAAAATTGGCTCACTTGGCATTGGCGCAATTCAGTCTTCAATACCAGATATTAAAAAATTGACACAGGATATGATGAGGCAAACTGATTCTGTTTTAGGGGCATTAATGCTTCTTAATGCAACGGTTTCTCAGTTAAAGAAGGATGGACGGCCTCTAGGAAAGAGTGAAACAAAAGAAGAGGCTTTTACCAAACTGGAAGATAATAATGAAGTAGGATATTCCGAAAGTGAGAAGCTTTCCAGCTCAAGCAATGGGTCAGTGGTGGATGAAAAGAGAGCTGAGGAGATGAAAGCACTTTTTTTAACTGCAGAAAGTGCCATGGAAGCTTGGGCAATGCTCGCCACTTCACTGGGCCATCCTAGTTTTATTAAGTCTGAGTTTGAGAAAATATGTTTCTTAGACAATGCATCCACAGACACACAGGTGAGCTTTTAGTCCTCAGCAGGGAGTTCACTTTTCTTGTAATGTTTCTCTGAACTCAATAGAATGGAATATG
Organism: Carpinus fangiana; assembly: GCA_006937295.1. Taxonomy (NCBI): domain Eukaryota; kingdom Viridiplantae; phylum Streptophyta; class Magnoliopsida; order Fagales; family Betulaceae; genus Carpinus; species Carpinus fangiana. The sequence goes on along the minus strand of CM017326.1, from coordinate 10,614,422 downwards.
TTACCTCAACCCTAATAAGTGGTGAAATTTCATCATTTGAATTTAAGAAATGTATATTGTAAATCACTAAAATATATGGGGTTGCAGGTTGCTATTTGGCGTGATTCTGCAAGGAGAAGATTAGTAGTCGCTTTCAGAGGAACAGAACAAGTAGGTTATATCCCGTTGTTCTCCTCAGTGGAGTTGGGTTATTTGGCTCTCAGTTCAAATTGCTCATTTACTTATTTTTCCAGGCACGATGGAAGGACTTGAGAACTGATCTGATGGTTGTTCCTGCTGGGTAATATATTATCTACCCAGGCTACAACTTGTTAAGTGGTTTGTTAATTTTGTTCCTTTTAAGAACCTTTTTCTGTCAATGTATCTAGTTTTATTGTCTGCATTTCTTGAAAACAGTGCCCTTACTACATTGGTGAATGTGGGCTGCAATTGAGAGATTGCCCATTGCTGTATTGTCATTAGCTGAATAATACTTCGTTATATTTAGAGCAGAAAACACATCTTGTTGTGCTTCTTCCTACCAGAATCATATTTTTTTTGTCATATCAATCAAACAAACAATTTATTTATTTTTTGTTGTAAGAATGTTACCCTAGCCCTGTTTTTTATTTTTTTATTTTCTTTGGTGTTGAGGTAATTCCATGAAAAGTATCACCTATTATACATGCTTTCTTATGCTGATTCTTATATTACATATGCAGGCTAAATCCTGAAAGGATAGGTGGAGACTTCAAGCAAGAAATTCAAGTATGTAAATGTATGGTAGATTGAATTGTGTTAAGTATTCATCAGATGCGCCAAGTGTTAACGACTGTTGTTTACTTTAGTATAAGTGATGGCGGTTTAATTATTTCAGGTTCACAGTGGTTTTCTAAGTGCATATGATTCAGTCAGGACAAGAATAATTTCCCTAATTAAACTTGCAATTGGTTGCGTGTAAGTTGTTCTCAACTTTATTCCGAGTGTAAAGCTAACATCTTTATGTTGCATGAGAGAAATATGTTAGATGGTTTATATTGTACAAATTTGATAGGTTACTCAACTTCACGTTTATGTCAGAAATGTTGTCTTGAAGTTTCACTTACATGACATGTTTGACTTATTTCAATTGTTTTAAAGCAATGAAATGCTTCTAGTAGCTTCTGATCTAATGTAAGCCATAATATCTTGGATATTAGAAAAATGTTATATTTTCAAACAATATGTGTGTTTTTTTATTCATATTTTCCCAAAATTTGTTTGTGGTTTGAACGTGTAGCTCTTAGCTTGATCACCATCTTCAACTATTATTGTTGACAACTGAGAACTAACTATTGCCTGGCATAGAAAGGAAAAGAAAAAAAAAAAAGTAAAATTTTTCTTTACGACTAATTTTAGATTATCCTTTTTATAGATGGATAGGCTATTCATATTTTGGCTGGACATGTAGCACTATGATATATAGATATTTCCTCGGGCTATGTTGGATAACTTAGACACTCTTGTGATGCATTGTGGCTATTTTTAACATGCCAAATTATGTCAACATGCCCTATTGTGATTTTTATTGTTTGTGTGACAGAGATGATCTTGCTGAGCCGTTGCTCAAATGGCATGTGTATGTGACTGGTCATAGTTTAGGTGGTGCATTGGCCACCCTTCTTGCTCTTGAGCTTTCCTCTAGTCAGTTAGCTAAGTGAGTTCTTTATCTTTCTACTTATGAAGTCATTTATCTTAATCCTTGATTACATTAAATATGAAGCGAGTGTGTTTTACATGCAAAATTTATGTAGGCAAGAATTACTGTAAAAAGCTTTGAACGAAGCTTATGAAAGGTTTGATGTTTCCTTGAACTTAATCCAACCTTCCCGTGTAAGCTCTGATTTTTCTAACAAATTGTCTAACTTCTTGTTTTGGTAGCTTCTTAGTTTAAATAGTTTAATTGGTTGGGATGGTTAGAAGATTTTTTTTTTTTTTTTTGATAAGTAAACGCAATTTCAATAAAAAGCACAAAGGTGCAACCCAAGTACTAAAGAAATATACTAGAGAATCAATTAACTAGAAGAAGAAAAAGGATCAAGAAAAACATGAAAACTAGAAATATCAAAGTCAAAGGCAGCTGCCCAGTGGTAAAGTATCTTGAAGAAAAGCCTTTAATTCCACCACCGTCCACTCACTAGCTTCAAAACTCCGGCCATTTCTTTTCTTCCAAAGACACCATGTTAGGCAAGACGAAATCATCTTCCACACTGTAGCATTCTGAATACTACCCAATTGCCTTTTCCAGCAAGTGAGAAGGTCGACCACCCAACTCAAGCTAGCCCTACACAACTGAAAATAGTATTCCATAGAGCAGTAGCAATCACAAATGTAGCAAAAAGTGGTCCACTGACTCTCCATCCCTCTTGCACATACAACACCAATTAACCGCTATGACATATCACTTTCTTATGTTATTCACTACGTTATTCATGGTGAGGATTTTCCCTAAAGTGTCTGACCAAGCAAATAACTACACTCTAATGGGAACCTTGTTCCACCAAGTACTCCTCCAAGGAAACAAAATACTTTTTTTGATAAATAAGTAAGCATATCATTAAAAGCGCAGAGGGGCGCAACCCAAGTACATAGGGAGTGTACAAAGACACCCCTTTAAAGAGAAAAGTAAGCACAAAAATCTACAAATTGAGACATCGAAGAAACGTGTGGAATGTTCAAAACACCCGCCCATTGGTATAACATTGTGAGAAACCTAGTGCTAATCTCTGCCATTGTCAATTCTTTATCTTCGAAACACTGAAAATTCCTTTCCCTCTAAATTGTCCACATAAGGCACAAAGAGGCCATTCTCCACACCTCCAACACCCTTTTATTAACTCTTTGGCCTTTCCAACAAGCAAGGAGATCAATAACCCTACCATTCATGACCTATGTCACATCAAAGAGTGAAAAAAGAACACTCCATAGTGCACGAGCCACATCACAATGAAGAAGGAGATGATCAACTGACTCCCCACTCCGCTTACACATACTACACCAATCCACCACAATTAAACCTCTCTTCCGAAGATTATCCACCGTGAGAATCCGACCAAGGGCAGCTGTCCATGCAAAGAAGCTAACTCTGACCGGAAATTTAACCTTCCAAATACTCTTCCATGGGGACAAACAACTCCCCTCATTATCCCTCTCTGCAGAAGAATTAAGCACCCCGAAGTAGGATCGTACCTCAAAGAGCTTCCTCTTTGATGGGATCCACCAAATACGGTCTACTCCCCTAGCATGACGTCGAGTCTCATATAATTTTGCATAGAAAGTCACCACCATCTCCACTTCCCAATCCTGAGCCGCTCGACAAAAAGGAACATTCCAATGTGATTCCTCATTCATAATCTGCATATGATCACTCACCCAAGCCTCTTTGTTCCTTGCAATACGAAACAATACGGGAAAAGACTCCTTCAAAGGTTGATCACCACACCAAACATCATGCCAAAATCTGATTCGGGTGCCATCACCAACTTCAAATCTGATGAACTTGGAAAGCAACTCCCACCCTCTTCTTATATGCTTCCAAACTCCTACACCAAATGGCCTCTCAACCTATTTGGTGCACCAATCTCCTTCCATACTTCCATACTTTATCTCTATGACCTTCCTCCAATAAGCTTCCCTCTCTGTAGCATAACGCCATAACCACTTCCCCAATAAAGCTTGATTGAACCGACGCAAATTTCTAATCCCCAAAGCACCCTCCTTAATAGGAGAGCAAACTAAAGACCACTTAACTAAATGAAATTTAGTCGCCTCATTGGTACCACCCCATAAGAAATTCCTTTGCACTTTCTCTAACCTATTTGCCACACTTGAGGGAATGGGGAAAAGAGATAACGAATATGTTGGCAGATTAGAGAGAGAAGAACATTGTAGAAAGATCGAACATCGAAGAACCCTCTTGTGGAAAGAACCCAACCAAGCTTGTCTTCACCCAACACTTCTTTGGTGTGTATTGTGGGTGGCCTTTATATAAGTCTCTCTAAGTAAATGTTTTATTTTATTATTATGACTCATTCTGACCAAGCAAATAACTACTCTATAATGGGAACCTTATTTCACCAAGTACTCCTCCAAGAAAACAGAATACTAGAATGGGAAAGAAGAACATTGTAGAAAGATCGAACATTGAAGAACCCTCTCTTGGAAAGAACCCAACCAAGCTTGTCTTCACCCAACACTTCTTTGGTGTGTATCGTGGGTGGTCTTTATATAAGTCTCTCTAAGTAAATGTTTTATTTTATTATTATTGATTCATTCTGTATAATATTGCTTATGTTCACAAAAATAGATGATTCTTATCTTATTCGTTAAAAACCAAAAGGACACACTAGAGTACACAAGAAGTATATAAGAGAAAAACCTAACCAGGAAAAGAAAAAAAGATTAAAAAAAAAAAGTTATAAAAACTAGAAATGTGAAAACAATCATGGGCAACCATCCATTGAAAAAAGGGTATTGAATAAGAGGGCCTTTAAATTTGCCACCATCCTCACTATTTTTAAAGCTTGGGTCAATTCTTTCTCTCCAATTAATCACTTCAAGGGGATCAACCTCCAAATGTTGATGTTTTCATTGATTGAATTGCCATACAACATCTACATTTTATAGAGAGGATTGCAACTTATTCTACAAAGGTAATCCTGGGTCAGGATCCAAAACCTGATTTTTGGTCATTGCTGGGCTTTAGTCCTATCTCGGGCGGGGAGTTGGCTCCCGGGTCTGGAGTGGGTCACAGGGATGTTTCGACGGAGACGCCTCATCTCTGCGGTGGAGTGGAGCCTGCTTCTGAGCCGCCGGCGCCAGCTCCAATGACTTTAGAGGTATCCGATGGCTTCTCTGACAAACCCAATTACAATATTGCCTCTACAGTGGAGTGTTCGTGGAGTCTTCAGCCTTTGGTGAGTTCGGATCCAGAGAAGATGGAGGCTGTGGAAGCTTCTGTATCTCCGGTGGTGGGAAAAGCTTCCGGCAAGACTGATCGTAAGCCTTCTCCGATGACAGGCTGGAGCATGGTGAGTGCGGAACCTTCTGCGGCTGCTTTGGTTTCTCCAGCAGTGGAGCAAGCCCCTGTTAAGACTGATCGGATACCTTCTCTGGTGGGGATTTCTTGGGTCGAGAACTGCTTCTCCATCTTTGCTTGAAGTGAAGGAGGTGTCCTCGTTGACTCGGACTGCTACTTCTCAGAAGATGGGTCCTCTGGTAGCAGAGTCACAAGCCAGTCATATAGTCTCGAAGGTTGCTCACCAAGGGCTTTCTGGTGGTTCTTCCTTAGGGGTAGCTGAGTTGGGTATTAGACTTCGCCTCTCTCATCCTGGAATGACGAAGAGTGGAATACCTATTTATTCTTCAGTTTCCAAATCTCAGCTAGGGTATTCTTGGAGAGTGAAGAAGGTAGGTAAGCAGCTGAATAAGAATAAGAAGTTACTGGCCAAGATTGTGGAGGACACTCCGGTGGTGAGGGTGGAGGGCTATTCCGAGGGGGTGCTCGACGCGATGGAACACGCTTCCAATTTGGGATTGACTTTTGGGGGTGACGAGAAAAGACTTTATAATCTTTCTAATCGGTTCCATGAAGAGGATGTTTCTGTCTCAAATACTAAGGGGAAGAGGGAAATAAAAAATTTGGAATGCTCCATCAATTTCGAGGGTAGGGGTTGTGGCACTAGTAGGGTCAAAGGCAGGGTGGTTTAGTCTTGCCTTGTGAGCTTAGGGTTGTTTCAGTGTTTTGGGTGTTGGGCATCAAGGTTTCCTGAGGCTTCTTTTGGGTGTTAGGGTCCTTATATGGGGTGGTTTTTTTTTTTTTTTTTTGGTGGGATAATACGGGTTTTCCTATGTATACTTTCTGTGTATAACATTACTTATAAAAAAAAAAATTATTACAGAATTACATACCTAATGAGAAGATTGCAATCTCTTATAAAAAAAAAAAAAAAAAAAAAAAGAAGAAGAAGAAAGAAGATTGCAATCATGCAATTATTACAGAATAATGCTTAAAAAAAAGAGAATGCAATAATATGCAATCATTATGATTATGGAAATTATTATGAGAATATTTTGAGGATCCTATCATAGAGGACTACTTAGATCTAAAGCGGAGCCTCCACGGACTCTCTAGGTCGTGCTCCCATTACAAACAATCACTTGTGTGCACAAGGCATAGATCTCGGGTATGCTTGTTGTATTGGCCACTTTAACCCCTTAGTTTTTTTGGTGCTGTTTACGTTATTGACCCAAGTATTGGCTTGTTAGACATTTTCTGGGAGATCTCCCTTTGGACAGCTGGCTTTGGTGCTGCCGAGAGATCTTTTTCTTGGTCAGACACCTTGGATGGTTTCCCGTCTTATTAAAGTATCATGTCATAAAGGTGGTTATTTTGTTCTGGTAATATTTCTGCATGAATAATTATATCTGAATTTGTATTATCTTTTGAAATCCATGCCTCCAAAGATCTTTATTGAAAGTGAAAAAACTGTGTCAACATTAGGAAGCATGACTTACTAATTGTCATGGATAGTAAAGCCTGGTACATACTCACAATGCTGGAAGATAGATAGTGTTATCATATTGTTGCAAATGTATAACAGTGCGAGAACTCTGCCTATGTATTTAATAAGTGCAGCATGCCTTCTAGAAAGTTGATAGTGTTAAGTTCTTCAAAAAATGACTAATATCATCCCCTGTAAATGTTAATTGGTTGTCGTAGCAGGAAATTAAATCTGTTGACATTTCAGGTTTGTCTGAAATAATACTTACGAACTATAGAAGGCTAATAATACATTTAGTTTATGATTAAAATTTGATAGAAGTTACTTGATCTTTGTACATTTAGAAACTTGTTTCTTTGTACTTTTTAGTGAAATGTGTTTGAGAGTAATGGCTGTGAAATTTGATTATCTATTTTCTTCTTTTTTGTGTATCAGGCGTGGGGCAATCTTTGTGACTATGTATAACTTTGGATCTCCTAGAGTTGGTAACAAAAAATTTGCAGAACTTTATAACGAGGTGATAAAAATTGATATTATCTTCAAATTTTTCTCGCAATTTTTCGCTTGTCCATAGAATTTTACTCTATGGCTCCATTGTTTGTGCTGAGATGATGCAGCAAGTGTGTAGAAAATTAACTAGAGTAAGGAAGACTGAGCAAGCCTTTGCAAAGCCATAATAATTGGCCATGAAAACCCCAAATGTTCGGCCAAAAGGAAGTACTTCAATTTAATTTCAAAAGAAATCCAATAACAAGTCTGATGCGGGATGAGAGATGAATAATTGGGTCTTTCAGTTTTATTTAGGTTATTAGTATTAAGTTTATGTTTCAATAAATGAGTTTTGCCCAAAGTCAAATTTGGGTTAGGGTTTAGTCAATGAGTTTATATAAATTTGAATTTGATGAAAACTAATTTTGTTTTTTAAAACCAAAAAAAGGAGTTTGAACGCTGCAGTTTGTTCTACCCTTTTTCAAGTCTTGAAGTTGGGCTTCGACCCAAAATTTTATGTTCCTATTTTCCACATTTCAAAAACAAATCGAGGTATAGTTTTGTTGAAGCAAGTGAGAATGATCCAAGATGAGAGATGAATAATAGATTCTTTTTTTAGGTTATTAGTATTTAATTTATGTTCTAATTAATTCTTTAATAGTTAAGGGGGTTTTTTTTCCGTAATTCAATAAATGGGTTTTGCCCAAAGTAATATTAGGGTTAGGGTTTAGTCATTGAGTCTATATAAGTGTGCTTTTGTACCCCAATGGAGACAAATTGGAATTTGATGAAAATAGATTTTTATTTTTTTAGGTGTAACTCCTCTTCTTCCTCTTATTTGGTGGGGAGACTCTGCCAAACTCTCATTATCTTTGAACTGTGCCACTCAGTCCCCTTTCTTTCCTCCCCTTCCTCTGTTCTTCTTCTTAATTCGGTTGTCCTGCATCAAAGTCTGCTTCCCCAAAGGTTACAACTTATTATATTGGAACTTATAAAACCCCAATATGAGTTAATCCCAAACCTTTTACCAGGCTTAATCTCAGTCCTATATTATAACTTAAAGCAAAATGAAAAGGAAAAATTACCCTGGTTAAACCAAATGCCACAGTTACCAAAAGCTACAGTTGTGTAATCAATATCATGCTACAATAATATGAACAGTATTTCTGCTTGAAACAACTAATAATAACAGGGAAAAATGTAGGGCAAGATGCAAGCAGAAAATTAGTTCTTGGTCTGCATCTTTCGAACTAAATTCAGCATGAACTGAAGGGCAAGCTGGCCTATATCATGAGGTTATCTTCTGATGGAAAGCATGAGAGCTATAGTTCATACAACCCTTTTTTGCTTTTTTCATTGGTGATTTTACTAGTTAGTAATATAATATGTAACATGTTTGTTGCATCTAACCCATATTATAATACTGCAGATATATGACACTAGGGTCAAGGGCTTTGAGATTCCTCTAGTTCTTTTATTTTTCTATTCTCTTTTCACTTCCATCTTCCATGTTGCTGATATTATGTGACTATTAAAAACATTAGTTGATCTGTTTATTTTTCATTTCATTATCTTCTCACATTTTTAAATATTTTTCTATTTCCTTCTTAGATAGGGTTTCAGTACTTACAGTGCAGAAAATTGCTTCATCTTCTCTGTAATGATCACTCTTTCATACTCTTCCATTAATTTCTGTTCTTGTAATTCTGACACAGTTTGGTTCAGATTTCTGGCTTTGGATTTTATTATTTTTGTTGCATGCTGAGGAGACTTATTATATGCTAGAGCAACTAGTCATTCATTTAGATTTTCAAAAGCTGTTTGGAGCTCTGGATCAAGTCTCTTAAGTTCTGGTTTATGAATGTCGAGCAAACTAGTCACTGAGTTGACTAGTAAAATGGCTCAATTAGTTCCTCATGCAAAAATACGACACTGATGCAGTGTGACAAAGTGGAAAGCAGAATGTACAAGCACAAAAACTCATAACTTTTCCACAATTCCTAATAAAATCAAGGAAGTGTAGGAAAATTGAAGAAAAATCACTCTTTTAGTGTTTCTTATTGAGAAAACTGAGAAATACAACTTATGGTCTGCCAGGCCACCCTTATTAAGCTTATATAGAAGTAGGGTCACAACCCTGAAAAAAGAAGTGCAAAACTGCCCTTATTGCAAGTTTGATCAAGGATCAATCAAACAAAAGATCTCATTTTCTATAAATTGAACCATCGATCGAACTTCTCGAGCATTTCTACCAGTAGCATCTCATCCTCTCGATAAAGCGAACTGTCTTGCTCGAGCAGCCCTCAATCAAGTATCAATCCCACTCTTGGGTACTTGTTAAAAATCACAAGTACCCCTCCCTAGGACACCCTTCTGCTCAAACATTTCCATGAAGTTGTGCTTAGTTGATCTACATCACACACACACACACACAAAACACTATTATTTAATTGTTTTTTTCTTGGCAAGAAGATTGTAATGCTCTTTATGCATCTGCCTCTTATATTTATCTGTTATTACATTTTTGGTGAATGCTTGCACAACCTTCAGTACTTACATTTGCAGAAAGTTAAAGATAGCTGGCGAGTCATAAACCACAGAGATATTATACCAACAGTCCCCCGCTTGATGGGTTATTGCCATGTAGCTCAACCTGTTTATCTAGCAGCTGGAGATCTAACAGAAGCCCTTGTAGCGGTTGGTAGTTTGTTTTGGTCTATATACTGGCCAATTATTATTTTTCTTTAGAGTTTTATAATGTATAGAAAGCACAAGAAGCTCTATAATTTGTTATCTTCATGGATAATTTTGGTATTTGCTATTTGTGTTTTAACCTTATTCTTATGGATGGAATAAAATAAATGGTGTCTTCACCAGTTTGTTGATGTACAAGCTTGAAACATTGACCAACTAATTTATTTGATTCCAGGAAACTCTGTCAGCAACAAATTTGTTAATGTCATTTTTGAGAATAACTCAACTGGCCTTGTTTACTTGGTCAGCAACAGTTATATTTTNACAAGAAGCTCTATAATTTGTTATCTTCATGGATAATTTTGGTATTTGCTATTTGTGTTTTAACCTTATTCTTATGGATGGAATAAAATAAATGGTGTCTTCACCAGTTTGTTGATGTACAAGCTTGAAACATTGACTAACTAATTTATTTGATTCCAGGAAACTCTGTCAGCAACAAATTTGTTAATGTCATTTTTGAGAATAACTCAACTGGCCTTGTTTACTTGGTCAGCAACAGTTATTATTTTAGCATTTAATAAAAATAGGTTTTTACCAAGTGAGTGCTTGGCAGTATCTATGCTGTAAATTGGTTTCCCGTTATACAAAAGTCAGTGTGATAGCTGAATGATACAAAACAGATACTAATTAGTAGCTAATTGGCACATGCTACCCAGAAAATTAACACAGCTAATTAGCTAACTAGTGGCTTGCATTATTAGCTAATTAGTGTAGTACATGCTATCCAGGAAAACATGGAGCTTTCAGGCGATGGTTATGAGGGTGATGTACTTGGGGAGTCCACACCAGATGTAATTGTCAGTGAAGTTGTACGTTTCTTCTTATTTATTCTCTTTTCCAGTGTACTTATCATGTTCTGCATGTCTGGTTCTTTACTTATCAAAAAAAATATCCATCAACGAATTATACGCTGTACATATATAGGTATGTATATATTAATGTTTTTGAATTTGCACTATATGTATACTGACATATCATGATATCTGCCAACATTTTTGAATCAAGTTAGTGACATTACTATTAATATATTTTTGCTAGCGTCACCATGACATCAATTAGGCACAACTAAAATACAGGTTAAACTTAACCCCCCTCCCTCCCCAAAAAAAAGGAATACAAATGGAGCACACTAAACAATGACCGTATTGACTGGTTCAACCTGTTGAACCATGAATTGGTCTCCTTTCTGTTCCTATTCACCCCTTAAACTGCTCTATCAGTTGAATCAGCTGCTTATGTTTATCCTTTGACGATTAGTTATATTGATTTTCCTTGTTCTTTTTGCTCCTTTTAGCTAGGTGCTTTCTTTTGTATACTTCATGTGTACTTGAGGGCGCCTTATGCTTGTAATGATATATTTTGATTACTTATTAAAAAAAAAAAATTGAATCATACTGAATCAAATTGAACAGGAACAGTTGTTTGGTTTAACTAGATTGAACTGGCGAAAGAATGCAACCGTCTAATTTTATCAAATCTATCAACTTTTTAAAATATAAATTTGGCATTTTTTTTTTGTCCTGAAATACTCAACAAATCTTGGTACCTTATTATTTTTTATTTTTTCCTAAGCCATACCAAGGGAATTGGGTAAGAGAGAAATGGCATTAACGGAGCTGAATAGGAGAATGGTTCATAAGTAGAACCCACAAAGGTACCTCATCCACGCAACTGCTGACTGGAAGAGGACCCGTGGTGCTTATAAACTCATCCATCTCCCACTCCTTGCTGATGTGGAACACAATACCAACAGAATTGGGTAAGGGGAGAATGACACTAACGAAACTGAATAGGAGAAAAGGGTTCATAAGCAGGACCCACAAAAGTACCCCATCCAAACAATTGCTGAATGGAAGAGGACTTGTGGTGCTTATAAACTCATCCATTTCCCGCTCCTTGGCCAATGTGGGACAAGCCCCATTTTTCTCTACACGATACCAAGGGAATTGGGTATGGGGAGAAATGACACTAACAAAGTTGAATAGGAGAGAATGGTTCATGTGCAGAACCCACTAAGGTATCCCATCCAGGCAATTGCTAACTGGAAGATGGCTTATGGTGCTTATAAACTCATCCATCTCCCGCTCCTTGGCTGATGTGGGACTAGCCCCAATTTTTTTTTCTACAAAATACCTAGGGAATTGGGTGAGGGGAGAAACAACAAATCTTGTGCTTTCTAGATCTAATTATCAGATTTAGATTATTAATTCCATAGAACAAATTAATGGCATATAAACTATATTATATTGTATTAGTATATTTATGGTACTTCTTTAACTACAATAAATTTATTTATGAACAAGCTGGTTGAGTTGGTGGTTGAACGGAGAACCGGCCACCTTATTTGTACATTCGTTTTGTTTTTCTTACAAAGTAAGGAAGTACTGCTGCCTAAAGATGACATCCAGTTGAAATGGTTTTCAAATGCAGTGTAGTATGTTCCTTATTTCTTAGAGATCCAATAAAGAGTTTGACTACTATGATGGTGTGGCTGAAGGCTAAAGTATTTTGTTGTGACTGCTGTTGCTTTTGCCACAGTTGGAATGAAAGGCTAAAGAGAAAGCACACTTCTATAAACTGAGAATGTCCAAATAAAAGTATAATAGAACACATTTCTTATTATATTGAAATGAATGGGCATAATATCAGAAGTCATGGTCTTGATTTCTCTTCTACTTTCATATCAATTGTGCAATTAGAAAGAATGAGAAAAGATTGAGATCTTATGTCCTCGCCAACTTCCATTAGGAGGAGGAGCATGAGGCAACGTAAATCCCAAATTTCTGGTTATAAGATGCACGTGTGCATTTTAACTTATGCGTGGAGTTGAAAGAGTGATTATAAGTTCATGTTAATCTGAACTAATGTTTAGGTCACTTTAAACCACTGTCAATCTAATAGTTCTGAAAAATTCATTTGCAAAGAGTGGCTCAAAATTGAAGCCTAATTTATGAATGACCATTTGATCTTTGCATAAAATGATGTATTTATTGGGTACCTTGTGGGGACTTGGTTTTCTTCCAAACTGTATTTATTGGCATCACACAGATGTAAACTTGAAATTCTTATTCGGTATCTGTTGTTTACTAACCTACCCCACCCCC
>CM017326.1:10511483-10601540 GCA_006937295.1 Carpinus fangiana | reverse complement strand
CCCCCCCCCCCCAAAAAAAAAAAAAAAAAAAAAAAAAAGATCTTCTATTGCTTACCAAAAATTACTGAATGTTAAGTACATCTGAATTCACGGTTCAATGCCACTGCAATTAAAATTCTTTCAAGCATGTTATTGCGATCAGCACACGAAGTCTAATATCTAGGGAGGCTGAGTTGAGCTTGACATGAGAGATTCAATGAGTTTTACCTATTCATTCAATTACATAAGCTATATATATTCTTCAGCAACAAATTTCTTTACTGCTGAAAATCTTATTTTATGAGTTCATATTTCCAGTTGCACCGTTTTGATTTCTGAACTAAATTCTGATTGAGAGCGTTTTATACAGATGAAGGGTGAGAAGGAACTTATTGAAAAGATTTTACAAACTGAAATAAATATATACCGTTCAATTAGAGATGGAACTGCACTTATGCAGCATATGGAGGATTTTTATTACATCACATTGCTAGAGGTTAGTTTCATCTATCTTAAGTAATTATATGCTCCACATGTACTTTATTGTTCTTCTGGTTCTATTCAAGGTTGCTAAGGTAGTTATAGCAAATTGGATCAGTTCTGTTGAGAAATTGTTGATTCATTAGATTGATAGATCATATTTCTTCAGGTTGTATGCAACTATTGTGCCTCTTTTTGGGCTTTTTCTTTTTTGTTTGTTTGTTTGTTTTTTCCGTACTTTCAGCCTATAGATCATTATTGGTGATAGAATTTAAATGGTTTGAAGTTCTTTTTCTTTTTCTCCTTCAGAATGTTAAATCCAATTACCAAACTGCCATGAAGTTGCAATCCGACCAACAAGATAGTTTGTAAATCAGCTAAGAAGCTTGTGAATTGTGATGTCCCCAAGGCCTGCAGCATGGTTATACATGTATCTTCTATCAAATATGTACAGAGTATAATCGAGATGTTATCAAACACAAGCAATAGAAATTTAATCCAATCTACTAGTACTATACCCCTTATTTGTACTCAATTATTGTAACATATTTTCTAGTTCCTATATGTAATTTGAGATATAGATGGAAATAGATATGAATTTGTAATTGAAATAATGGTTGTATGAAAGATTGGATTGTAATTGGGAATTGGATATGTAAATCTCTATTGATGAGATATGATGAACAAGGAATAGCCGCATTCGAGAACAACTGAGTCTCCAGAATTGGAACCACAAGAATGACCTAACTTTTTTTATATCCTCTAATGAACGGGGCTACTTATATTACAATTAGGCCGAATTATTATTTAGTTATACCACTAAACCCACTATTATTATACCTCCACTATTATATCCTTACATAATTAAGGATGTGGTATAATCTTAGCTTGTTTTTATTACCGAAGAAAGGTGAGGATTTAAGGTGTTCTACTTGTAGCAGCTGCAGTATGTTGATCATATATTATATATTTTTTTCTTCTTCCAAGTTTCAACAATTATATGCTATTTTTAACCATTATACTATGCAAATTATTTTTAACTATAAGAGCCCTCTTTCCAGTCAATTATCTATATTCTTGTTTATCTATATTTCTACATTTGGAATTTGGAAAATTGACATTAAAAATTTAGCCACTCTATGAAAATGAGGATGCTGATCATATATGAAAAACATTTAATAATTCTTATGTCAGAAGTACTCCTTATCATTCCTTTCTAGATCAGGACTTGACATGAGAAAGACAATGAAAGCAAACAAAGAACAAAATGCTGGAATGCCTCCTTGATTTTGGATGAAGCCAGCCACGCAAGTTTGATCGAGAAATGCACAAAAGTCTCTTTTTCAGCATGTTTTGGGACTTGTCAAAAGTAAACCTTATCATTCCCTTCTAGATTAGAAAATGACTTGACATGAGAAAGACAATGAAAGCAAACAAAGAACAAAATGCCGGAATGCCTCCTTGGTTTTGGACGAAGCCAGCAACGCAAGTTCGATCGAGAAATGTATAAAAGTCTCTTATTCATCATGTTTTGGGACTTGTCAAAAGTACTCCTTATCATTCCTTTCTAGATTAGAAAATGAATTGACATGAGAAGGACAATGAAAGCAAACAAAGAACAAAATGCCAGAATGCCTCATTGGTTTTGGATGAACCCAGCCACGCAAGTTTGATCGAGAAATGCATAAAAGTCTCTTATTCGGCATGTTTTGGGACTTGTCAAAAGTACTTCTTATCATTCCTTTCTAGATCAGAAAATGAATTGACATGAGGAAGACAATGAAAGCAAACAAAGAACAAAATGCCAGAATGCCTCCTTGGTTTTAGACGAAGCCAGCCACGCAAATTTGATCGAGAAATGCATAAAAGTCTCTTATTCGGCATGTTTTGGGACTAGTCAAAAGTACTCATTATCATTCATTTCTAGATCAGAAAATGACTTGACATGAGAAAGACAATGAAAGCAAACAAAGAACAAAATGCTGGAATACCTCCTTGGTTTTGGACGAAGCCAGCCATGCAAGTTTGATCGAGAAATGCATAAAAGTCTCTTATTTTGCATGTTTTGCGACTTGTCAAAAGTCCGCCTTATCATTACTTTCTACTTTCTAGATCAGAAAATGATGACCTGACTTGAAAAAGACAATGTAAGCAAACAAAGAACAAAATAAAAGATTAGGTTATAATTAGGAAGTTAGGACATGGTCAAAGTTCTGAACAAGGACTTAGAAACTCTGTCTGCTACAGCATCAAAAAGAGTGTGCATTTGTCAATATAGAACTATTCAATCATGAATATTCGTCAAACTTTCGAAGTTACTATTAGGCTTTTTGCGATATCCTATTGGCCGGGGGACTGAATTACCTCTATCTTCATATAATTCAATCTTGAAATTGGATGGATGTCGTAGATCATCAACTTGGCTGTTTGATCTTTGTCAAACTTGTACAAATTCAGTTGAAATCACTTCTGCTTCTTTTAAAGTCTGATTTGTCAAACATCTCAAAGGGTGCATTGTAGCCATGCAACCTATAAACCTTAATTTCCACCATTCACATTGGTAACCCAAAATTTTGCAACACCGCAAGAATATGCTTTTAATGTTGGTATTGGAGAGGTCTTGATGAGCAGGAATAATCTGTAAAAGAAATTGGATGAATGGCCTAGATCATCAACTTAATTAGCTACTTTAATTATCTTTGTCAAACTTTCAATAAATCGGTCGAAATAACTCGAAAATGAAAGTTAGCGAGTGGGGCCTCATCTTATTAATTCGGCTTTGTTACGAAATTTAAAGGGTGGTATCTTCATGAGGCCTTCTAGTAATTGATTGTTACGGATATATAAGACGCACTTAAAAAGTCACAATTGCGGACCATCCATATGGGATCATTTTCCTGGTAATTTATGAGAGTCAATCATGGCTGATTGGCTGCTACGTTCATGCACAACAAGCACAAACTAGCTAGTCTAAACAAAAGACGTACAACTTGGTTTTCTTGGCAACTTTTAGAAGGAAGATAATTAATGCATGGCGTTATAAAAAGCGGGGGCTTGGGTTTTGCTGCTTAATTCTGAATAATTCACAAGCTCATTAATTCATCATCCTAGAGAGAAAGAAAGAGAGATGGTGGTGCAAATGCAAATGGTATTTCAGATCATTTTGTTATTGTTTTCAATTGATGCAATATTTGTGTAGGCAGCAGATTTAGCAAGTAATGGTAGTTCATGTTAAAGAAGTTGTGGGAATGTTAGCGATATTCCATTTCCTTTTGGAATAGGAGCTGGTTGCTACCTTGATCCATGGTTTGAAGTAGTTTGCAATGACTTTTTGGACTCTCCCAAGCCTTTTTTGAGGAGTTTCAACCTGGAGGTGCTGAATATTTCGTTTGGAGAAGGCGGTTATTCAAGCAGCAGTACAGTTCGCGTCAATTATCCCACATTTTCTAATTGTACAACAAATAGTTCAAGCAAAGAAAATAATGTGAAGTTAAGGCTCCGTTTACTTTGACGTAAAATGGTTTCCGTCGGAAAATATTTTTAGAGAAGTCATTTTCCCTGAAAATATTTTCTATCGAAAACATTTTATGGTGTTTAACGCGCGTATGAAAAATCACAAAATTTATATATATATTCATTAAATCATATTAAACTCTAAATTTACGGGTAGGTCCCGGGACTTGATCGGACCTGCCAGAACTTGACCAGAACCTACTCGGAACTTTAACGAGACCCGCCTGGGACTTGACTGGTAGCTACCTGGGACCCACCCGGGACCTGCTCTGGACTTGGCCGGGACTTCGGGACTCGTCCGAGACCTGCCCTAGACTTGATCGGCAGCTGCTCGGGACTTGACCGGAGCCGCCTAGGACTTGACCGCGACTTGCCCGGGACCCGCCCAAGACTTGTCCAGGACTTGCTCGGGACCCGACCAGGACCTGCCTGAGTCCCGATCGGGACTTACCCAAGACTTGCTCAGGACTTTACCGGGACTTAACCGGGACCTGCCCAGAACCTGACCGAGACTTGCCCGAGACTTGACCGAGACCTGCCCAGAACCCGACTGAGACTTGCCCAAGACTTAACCGGGACCTGCTTGGGACCCGCCCGGGACTTGACCACGACCTGCCTGGGACTCACCCGGGACTTGTCCAGGACCTGCTCGGGACCCAACCGGGACTTGCTCGGTACGGCCCGCGACTTGATCGAGACCTGCCTGAGACTTGACCGGGACCCAACTAGGACTTGACTGGGACCTGCCCGGGCGGGTCCTGGGCAAGTTTCGGACAAGTCCCGTGCGGTCTCGAGCAGGTCCCGGTCGAGTCCCAGAGAAGTCCCAGTGTAGGTTCTGGTCAAGTCCTAGGCAGGTCACGGACAAGTCTTGAGCGGGTCCTGGTCAGGTCCCGGGCGGGTCCCGGTGAAGCATCGGGCAAGTCCCGGACGGGTCCTGATCAAGTCTCGGGCGGGTCCCAGGCAGGTCCCGAACAAGTCCTGGGCAGGTCCCGGTGAAGTCCTAAGCGCGTCCCGGTGAAGTCCCGGGCGGGTCTCGAGCAGGTCCTGGACATGTCCCAGGCGAGTCCCGAGCAGGTCCTGGACATGTCCAGGGCAGGTCTCGGTCAAGTCCCGGGCGGGTCCCGATCAGGTCCCAGGCAAGACCCGGTCAAGTCCCAGGCAGGTCCCGATCAAGTCTTGGGTAGGTCCCAGTCAGGTCCCAAGCGGGTCCCAGTGAAGTCTCGAGCAGGTCCCGGTCAAGTGCCTGGCGGGTCCTAGGTAAGTCCCCGTCATGTCCCGGATGGGTCCCAGTAAAGTCCCAAGTAAGTCTCGGGCGAGTCTCGATCAAGTGCTGGGCGGGTCCCGGTCAAGTTCTGAGCAAGTCCAGTGCAAGTCCCGATAAAGTCTCGTACAGGTCCCGGTCAAGTCCTGGGCGGGTCCCGATCAAGTCCAGGGAAGGTCCCAAGTGGGTCCCGATAAAATCCCGGTTGGGTCCTGGTTAAGTTCCGGGTGGGTCATAGACGGGTCCCGGTAAAGTCCCGGGCAGGTCCCGAGTAGGTCTCTTTAAAGTCCCGGGTTGGGTCCCGGGCAAGTCCCAATCAAGGCCCAACAAGGTCCTAGGCTTGCCTTGACATGGTACGTCAATTTGAGAATAAGATGCTCAAAATCGAAAAATGGTTCCATTTTCCAAAAATTAAAGAAGAATTTTCGGTCAAATGGAAAATATTTTCCTTTGACCACTATTTTACGTTGAAGTAAACACCGTAAAATGCATAAATCATTTTCTGAAAACAATTTTACGTCGAAATAAATGAAGTCAAAATGAAAGTAACTTACTTGCCATTCCATGTATATCAATCTTCTTAGATGTGGAATATTCATAATATTGATGTATTGAGGTTCAATTTAACCTAGATGTATGGACATTTTTAGATACAGCACTTTCAAAATACATTTTCTATTTTTTTGTTTTTCTAAAAAAAATGGAAAATCTAAAAATATTTTCATATAGGTTGATTGTTTTTGTCGAATTTTAACAATCAAACATAAATTATTTTATATTAATATTTTTATATTATGAATTTTATAGGTAAATATAATTAAATGAAAATATTAAAAAAAAGATTTTCCGTGCAAGCGGTAAACACCGTAAAATGGTTTCAACATAAAACATTTTCAGGAAAAATGATTTTTCTGAAAATATTTTTCGACGGAAACCATTTTACGTCAAAGTAAATGGAACCTTTGCTTCATTCATTTGACATACATATTTCTTCATCATACATTTCAGTGTCCTTGTTAATCAGCATTGCTTGTAAAACTTTCACCACTTCAATAAAAACATAAAGAGAAATGGGGATCAAGTAGCCATACAAAATCAATGCCCTTACAAATTGTAGGAAACCAGAAACCTAAGGTTTTAAGGGATTGGAGAATTTATCATCATCTCCCAATTGATTCATTTTCGAGCTCTAAATTTCCGACATAAGTATAAAGATTTGGGTTTGGATCCTCACAACAGATGGTGCCTTTGAATTTTCTGAATTCTTCATCCTCATTCAAGCAAAGTGTGGCTTCTAAGCACCTTTTAACTTTGAGATTAGTTTCTCCATCAAGGTTCATGGTCTCCACATAACAAACACCATCCTCATAGCTGGAAGATAGTAAGAGGAGATCACTTGGAAAATATTGGTTCTTATAAACTTTAACCACGTCTCCTACATAAAGTTCTCTCCATGTTTTATCCACAAATATGCCATTGCACTTTTACACTTCGACGATTCACATTCAAATCTTGCAAAGTGTACATTAATAATATGATTTACTGCATAACTATAAAATCTATGGTAAACCCAATACAAAAAAAATAACCAAAGAAAGAAATGAACATGTCATAGAGAAAAAAATAGGAAAAAATACATGATATATAGAGAGACAGCATGATGAGCTTGAAAAAATTAAAGCAAATGAAGTATAATTCTACTAAATTATATCACCTTAACTTGTTTACATTGATGTTTCCTTTGAGATAAACGCTTATTAAATACAGAGAAAAAAATAAAGAATAAAGTTGGGAACATGTTATCTGCAAAAACCTCTGCCAATCCTCAATAGCAACATAAAGTATTATCACAGTTCCAAAGTGAAACTACAGAGTACAATCGCATATTCACAAATCAGACAGGTTATTGGAGGGTATGACCAAAAAAGCATATGACTATCCCTTTTTTTTTTTTTTTTTTAAAAGAAAACTCGTCATCTTCTTATTAATAATCAAGAAAGGAGGAGTATAAAAAACTCCACCAATACAAGCCCGTAATACACTCCAGATAAAACCCATCCGTCCCAGCCAGCTACACATCAACTTCTCCCTAATGTTTTGAGATGGACAGTGGCTAGCGCCACCTTACAGGCTACACCCACCACGGTCCCCATTAGTTTATGCGAAATTGACATTGGCTGCCGGGACTTTATTATTTACTGCAGCGAAAGCATCCAGGGCCTCTCGTGCCTGCTGAAGCAAAGCGTTTGGATGGAGAAAAGGACCCCCTTGGACAACCTCATTTCTTCTCATATGACTATCCCTTTGGATGTTCATAATCCTGGCCGGGGGATTATGAAGGAAGGAAAACACCCATTTTCCTCTCTCTCTCTCTTTCTCTTTGAAAGTATAATTGGTGAGAACCTAAAAGCTGCTGCTTGAGTGTGCTCTTGTGCTGAACAAAACTACCCTTTGTGGCTACTTATATAGGTGCGAGAAAATGTTTGGTCAATTAGGTGATGGAGATTAACTTGGCAAGTTTAGACAGAAGAGATTCAGAAGATATATATTAAATGGCTATTTTTAGAAGGGCCAGCCAGTTGTTAGAAAAAAGTCTAGGGTGGTTTCAAAGACAATCAATTTCCTTTGACATACATTCTGTTCAAGTCAAACATTTTCCTTCCTACAAAGTAATATACATTCCTAGGATGTTTGAGCATTTACTAGGATATTAGAGCATTTACTATGCACAGAAGGTATCCACAACACAACATTAGCAAAGATTACTTGTGACATAGTCCATCTTCTCCTTATTATATATCTTACTAAAACAGAGCAACAATAGAAAATGAAACAAAAAACAGACATCCAATTTGTTGACCTATAGAGGCAAAAACAGAGAAGAAATAACATATATATCTGCTTGGAAACATGTGAGAGCGCAACAAAAAGAGTTCAGACAAGCAAATTTCGATAATTTTTTTTTCTTTACAAAAAACAAAATCTACCACAATAGATCCAAATTTGACATGAGTAAAGTGTCCATTTTCCTTTATATTGGTTGGATTTTACCAAGCGAAGAGCCAAGACATCATCCACCAAAAATCCACCCCAATCAGCCATCACACAACCAGAAAATCAAAAGGAAACAAAAACCCCCAAAATTAAACACCAAAACAACCCCAGAAGTTCTCATTTTCCAAAATCCACACCCTAGACCCAAAACCCAATCCGCCCCAACTATAAATAATAGGGAAAGAAACCAAAATCAAAATCGCTCCATGATTTCCAGTTGTCCAACAGAGAGAGAAACCAAAATCAAATGAAAATTACCAATAGAAATTCGTAGATTTGAATCGCTCCAT
This sequence comes from Carpinus fangiana, assembly GCA_006937295.1. Classification (NCBI taxonomy): domain Eukaryota; kingdom Viridiplantae; phylum Streptophyta; class Magnoliopsida; order Fagales; family Betulaceae; genus Carpinus; species Carpinus fangiana. The sequence goes on along the minus strand of CM017326.1, from coordinate 10,592,963 downwards.
ACATACGATTCAACAACAACAAAAAAAGAGAGAGATGAGAGTACCTGCGTCGGGTTTGAAGAGTGAAGCTTGGCCGAGAGAGAGACGAGCTGTGCAGCCTGTGCTTGTTGAGCGTGAAGGTGAAGGAGTGAAGCTCCTGTGCGTGAATGTTTGAAGAATGGAGCTCGTCAGGTTTTTTTTTTTTTTAGTCAGAAAGCGTCGGGTATAGCCGGAAAAAATGGTTTACGAAATTAAAAATCTAAATCATTTTCTTAAAAGTATAAAGGCTTTTCGATCAAATTGAAATTATTTTACGTTTGACTCTTATTTTATGTAAAAGTAAATACCGTAAAATGCAGAAATTATTTTCTAAAAACTATTTTACGTCGAAGTAAACGAAGCCCAAGTAAAATAAAAACAAAAAATATTTAAACCTTCTAATATATATATTTATATATATATATAATCCAAGGATGGCAAAGTTAAAAAATATACATATAAGAAAAAATTTTAAAATTTTGATTTTTTTAATAATTTTTTCCTTTTTTTAATTTTGGTTTTTTAATTTTTTTTAAATAAAAATCTCTGTTTAAAAAAAAAACGTTTAAAAAATAAAAAAATAAAAAAATCGTTTTTTTTTTAAATAAAAATTCCCATTTTAAAAAAAAAACAATTTGATTTTAAAAAAAAAGTAAAAATTAAAAAAAAAAATTGTTTTAAAAAAAGTTAAAAAAAAACTATTTTCTAAAATTAAAATTTTCATTTAAAAAAATAAAAAATAAAAATGACATGTTCATGGATCGCCTTCACTAATGAACCTCATTCCTTTGGTTGTTGTAGGCTTTTTCTATGGTTTGAATGGGGAATAAATTAGAAGAAGGTTTGATTTTTTATATTATTGACAATAATTTCTAACTCTCAAAATGAATTCTTGAAGAATGTTGTAAAGAGTTATGAGTATCAAATAAGTCTTGCTACAACAACGAAAAAACTGAATTATAGTAACGGCTACATTAGTGTCCTTTAAAGGAAGAGACAATAATAAACACTTAATAGCGTCGGTTTTAGTGGAACCAACACCTCTTTTTTTTAAGGGGTGTCGGTTCCACTAAAACCGACACGTCTTAAGAGGTGTTGGTTTCCTCTTAAACCGACACCTCTTTGAAATTCCAATCCGCGCCTTGCTCTCTCTCAGACTTGTGCCTGGCTCTCTACGCCTTAAAAAGGTGTAAGACATGATGCACGAAAAGAGCACGATAATAGATCCGAGGCAAAGTGAAGGTGGCGCCAATTTGGTGGATCTCGGCAGTAAGGTCCACTAGCTCCCCTGCTCCATCAAGTACGATGGCCCTTCCTCTATTTGTCACTATTTCAAGCCCAAACCCACTGGTAAGCTCCACCTCTCTCTCTATGTTTTTGTAAAGTTCTCTGAAATTTGTGCTCTTTGGTAAATGGAAGGGATTGAGGTGGAGGGGTTAGAGCTACAGGAAGCCTATTTCAGAGGAAGGAAATTGCAGGGAATGGCCATTCCAATTCCACAGGGGTATTCTGGTCTGTGATTTTTTCTTTCTTTCTTTCTATGTGTGTGTTTTACTACTTTCAAGTGTTTATTGTTTTATTTCCTTATGACCCAACAGTAGATGTCTTTTTGGACACATGATGTTTTATTTGTATATTTTGAAATTATAACTGTCTTATTACACCCATCTTTGCCTTTTAGGATATGTGATGTTCGGTTTTATGCTCACTCTGAAGTTAGGATGCCTAGGGAAAACTCAAAGATTTCCTTATGGCTAAAGGAAATAATTGACTCCCAAGACCTCCGAAATTGCTCTTTTAACCACTTCAAATCCCTCCCTTGTTGAGGGATTGGTTCAGTTTAGTTGATTCTCAGTTTGTGCAAGAAGCTGGAAATATATATATATATATATTAATTAAAAAAAAACCCTAAAGGTGTATTAGTGATGGTTTTAAAAAAACGACACCTTGATCAAATCATGGTCTCAGTTTGTACAAGAAGCTGGGAAAAAAAATATTAAAAAACAATTTTTGTTTTTTTGTTTTTTGTTTTTTGTTTTTATATAAAAAGACACCTTTTAAAAGGTGTTCTTTTTTTAAAAAACCAACACCTTTTAAAAGGTGTTGGTTCAACAGTACCATTGTTGAACTGATGCCTTTCCTAAGGTGTCGGTTTCGGTAAACCGACACGAATTGGTGTCGGTTTTGCCTAAACCGACACATTTTCCCATTTCCCTACCCATGATTCACTTCCCTTTGAAACCGACACTATTAAACCGACACTATTCTTGTAATGACGGTTTTTAGCTCTAAACCGTCATAAAAAAACCAACACTACATATCAGTTTTTTTGTAGTGCACTAATATCATCCAAGTCTAATTGGCTGCCACTGCTAATTGTCAATTGCCTAACAAAAAAATAACAAAGGAAGCATGTGAGTTCTATATACGGTACATAATAAGAAGAGTGGGTACTATGTGTTGCGGCTAGGCTTCGAGTGTAGAATATAAAGAATACCAGAAACCATATCATTAACAAAAACCCATCAAATAAAAACCAACGTTAACAAAAGCTTGAGTGAAATATTGACTTTCCGAATGAGTGATCAAGTTCTTTATGGAAGGCAAATGCCCATCCAAGTTTCCAACAACGGTCAAATTAGTAGTTCAGAGAAATTGAGGTTGGAACTCAGGAAAATGGCGTATAGCCAAAGTCGAAAAATTAAGAAAGGAACCATTTTGATACTGGATAATTTGAATATTGGAGAAGAGATTCTATGTCTATAACAAAGCAGCCCATTCATCCTGGTGTAGACATTTTTATAAAACAACTGCAAGAAATATTGAGCTTACATCACGTGTTATATTTAAAAGCACACGATCAAGTGAAAGCACTAAAGCGTTTCATACCATCATAAGAACAGAGTGAACACTACATCGAACAAACTACAGCAAATCCATACCAAACACCTATAACTTTTCTCGACGTAATCTTCAGAAATTTCAACACAATCACTAAGCTCCACAAAGAAAATCCATAACCATGCCTTCCAATTCAAGCAGCAATCACTAAAATTCAACCATGACCACTTAACACCTAAATTGAATTGCCAATAACATATATAGAAGATGACACAAATGTTTTTTATTATTATTATTATTACGGGTAAGATACACAAGCACCTAAACCCATGACTTCACCCCCCACCTTCCTACAACGGGAGGAAGTACCATTTGAGTAAAGAGATAACTATCTTGAGAACCATTATCAAATGTGGATATCCATGTGCATTTTATAATGTGACAGATATCATATCTGCGACAGTTCCCACACCAGTTAAATGCTTAGAGACAGGTGGTGCTATATATGAAGACGTCAAGATTTACCCCCATCTTGAATCCTTGATGAGACCTGCTTTGCACTTATTTTTCATTCATTATTATTGAACCCGATAAATTTAATAATGAATAAGAAATTACGAAAAAAAAAAAAAAGATTTCTAAAGTTTTACCAAACGAGGTTGTTCTTTTTTTTATACGATTGATGTTTGATCACGAAGACTTGGAGTTTAGACGTTTTCGTTAATCAATGTAATGACTTTTAGGGGGTTTGGGAGCTTGTCACTTAGACTCTGAATCACCAACTTAATTGGCTATTTTATGTTTATCAAACTTGCAAAAAATCTGTGAAAATCACTTGAAAATGAAACTGCACATGCACTCTAGTCCAAGTAGAAAACACAGAAAACTTAACCCAAAAAAAAATGGGGTTAAATACTATTTTGCCCCCATGGGTTTCAACATTTTATTTTTTCTTTCTAGGGTTTCATTTTTGCCACATGAAGTAATTGTGGTCTTCATAAAAATAAAGATTGTACCTCTATTAAAATTCCATCCAAAACTTAATGAAACGCCATGTTAGCACCAATCAAATATCGTCACGTGTCATATAATTAATTTTTTTAAAAAAATATCTATTGAAAAAAATGAAATCTTTTTTGCTAGATTGAATTATATCAAGATAGAGTAGAGGTATGTTTTTTCAAGAGGTATTTAATGGTTCATGTGAAGCCGAAGCAAGCTGTGGGGGGTGTTAACCTTTTTGGAATAGGAGATGGTTGCTTGCTACCTTGATCCATGGTTTGAAGTAGTTTGCAATAATAATGATTCTTTGAGCCCTCCCAAACCTGTTTTGAAGAAGCTCGATTTTGCTAGAAAACTTAATTTTTCTAATTTAACTAACAGTTACACAAAGAATAAAAGTATTAAATAAGTATCATTAATCAATCAGCTTGAACCACAAAGTTCTACCAAAATTAAAGTCATTGCATTGATTGACGAAAATGTATAAACTCCAAGTCTTTGTGAACATCGATCCTATTAAACAAAACAAAAAAGAAAGAAAAAAAAAATGACTTCGTTTGGAAAAACTTTAGACGGTCCCTCGTCCTATCAAGATAGAATTTTTTTTTTTTTTAATTTCTTATTCATTATTAAATTTATTGGTTCCAATAATAATGAATGAAAAATAAATGTAGAGTAGGTCTCTTCAAGGTTTCAAGATGGGGGAATTCTTTACTTTATAACTGAGTCCCATATGGATTATTCATTTTTTCTTTAATTAATTGCAAAGCCCCATGCCCATAATTATGTTTTCACTCTTTTAAATTTTTAAATTTGCCCCCCGGGCGGCGTTCCTTCTCACTTTTTCATTATTTTTAACCCCAATATTAGGTAGATTTTTATTTTTTATTTGCAAGGAGGTCAGACGATTTCCAAATTTATTAATTATTGAACCCAATAAATTTAATAATGAATAAGAAATAAAATAAAATAAAAAAATTCTATCCCAATAAGACGAGGGAATCGTTTAAAGTTTTACCAAACGAGGACATTCTTTTTTTTATAGGATCAACGATCACGAAGACTTAGGAGTTTAGACATTATCGTCAATCAATGCAATTAATGACTTTTTGGGGGTCCAAATGATTTTGGATTGGTTCAAAGCAGTCACATTTGGCTTAAAAAAAATTGAAGCCCCACGCTTATGGCAAGGTAAAATGCTAAAAAAACAACAAAAAATTTCTCCATCAAACTCACTAAATTGATGATTTTGGATTGATGCAAAGTAGTCACATTTGGCTTAAAAAAAATTGAAGCCCCACGCTTACGGTAAGGTAAAATGCTAAAAAAAAAACAAAAGATTTCTCCATCAAACTCGATAAATTGATGATTTTGGTTTGGTTCAAAGCAGTCACATTTGGCTTAACACATTTAATTAGTTAAAGAACACATTTTTCTATTTTAGCTATAAAATTTTCAAAATACATACATGACTCAACATTTTAGCTCTTCACTTTCATTTTTCTATTTATTTATTTTTCTTCATCTACTTTTCTTATTCCCTAAAAAGAAAGAGAATCATATTTATTATTTTTTTTAAACAATATAAATTATAGATTGTTAAGTTACAATGCAAATTATTTCAATGAAAATTTAAGGAGAAATTGTCTTACTTATATTGAAACCGTTGGGAAAATGTATATATATTTTTAAAATATTAATGTTCGGAAAAGATAAATTTTAAAAATATATATATAACTGTTAGATAAGATAAATAGTAAAAAAAATATGGCTATCAAGAAAACTAATTTTTTTTAAAAAAAATATGATCGTTAGGAAAGGAAAAATATTTAAAAATATAAATTTTTTTTTTTTTTTTTAAAAGAAAACTCGTCATCTTCTTATTAATAATCAAGAAAGGAGTAGTATAAAAAACTCCACCGATACAAGCTCGTAATACACTCCAGATAAAACCCATCCGTCCCAGCCAGCTACACATCAATTTCTCCCTAATGGTTTGAGATGGACAGTGGCTAGCGCCACCTTACAGGCTACACCCACCACGGTCCCCATTAGTTTCTGCGAAGTTGACGTTGGCTGCTGGGACTTTATTATCTACTGCAGCGAAAGCATCCAGGCCGATACATCATTTTTCTTTAGTTTGATCTCACATTTGAAGTGTTGAAAAGCTTAGAGAATTTTAAAAAATATTTTCTATTTTGTATTTAATTTTCTTTTGTGTGAGAGTGAGATTAGAATGTATTGAGATTTTTGGGTTTGAGTGATTTTGTTTCTACTATTTCTTGTACTCTACTCTTTTGTTAATGAATTTATCTTGATTTGTCTACTTTTTTTATGTCTCTTAGAATCTGCTTTTCTCACAACAGTCAAGGACTCAAAGCCTTCATTTTGACGTACGTTGTTGAATTTTAGTTCTCAGTGAAATTCACAATATTGGACTTTCTCGGAACCACTGTTTTTGGTAACCTTTTTTTATTCTTTCCCATCCATTTTCTTAACTTTTCTTAGAAAAGTAATTTCAAAATTATTTTTTGTTTTTTATATCATATTAATAATTTTTAATTACTATTCAAACAAAAAATTATCAAATTTTTTTAATAATCTCATAAGTTAGCGAATTTAATTACATTTATCAGATTTTTTTATTTAAAAGTCAATTTTCGAATTATATTTTAATTATCTCATAAGTTAGCGACACATGTTTCATAATAATATCTATTTGGATGGTAGCACATTATGCTATCAATTTAAGAATCAACTTTTGAAGAGAATAAAAAATGTAGTATTTCTCTAATTGTTTATCTTCCACCAAAACAAAAGAGATAAATTTAATAACTTAATTATTACTTTAACATTCTCTCGTGGAATATTTAATTTGTCAATGTTCGATTACATGATTTTTTGTTCTAATNAGTCAAAGTGGTTAAAACTAACGGTTAATGGTCATGTGACTTGCATGTGCCATTTTAAATTTTTTTTTCCTTCCATTTTTTACCTCACTTCAGATTTTTGGATTAAGATTTATGAGGGTATAAGCGTCATTTTATTGTTCTAAAGTGAGGGCAAAATTGAAAAGAAAAAAATTTAAAATGATTGACAATTAGATTTAACCCTTTTGATTGATAAAGGGGAAAAATGTCATAAGATGATAGTTTGATAGGGTTAAGTGTCATAATTGGTAATTCATGAGAGAAAAATGCCAAGACGTTGTAATTCATGGGAACAAAATATAATTACCTCTTAAATTATTTAATATTATTTAAAAGTTAGCGTGAATACTGTTCACCCATGTCAACATGTGAATATCACTACTCAAGGCTGATAGGTATTTTGAAAAAAATGAATAGGTAAAAGAAAATTTAAAGAGCTGATTAAAAACAAAACAGCCAGCTGTTTCCGTGACTAATATGGAAACTATATATATATATATATATTAAATTATTGCTAATATGAGAGCTATATGTATATGTATATATATATATAGTCATGAAGTCAAAGTTGTCGTCGCTAATACTAATAGCAACAACGTGTAGCTCACGATGAAGGTGGTTTTCGACGATGACCATAAAGTGGCAATATCGAGGATTTGTGGTCGTAAAGGGTCATTAGTTATTGTCAATGACCATTTATATGGTCGAGGATAACCTTTTTCTGATAGGATATTTGTGAAATTGTGAAGAAGCAGAGGTGGGGCGTTCTTGACATAATCTTCAGATATTTCAACTCAATCACTTATAAGCTCCACAAAGAAAATCCATAACCAAGTTTTCCAATTCGAGCAGCACTCGAGCAATTCTAGAAGTTCGTCTTATATCACTTTAATATCCCTCCAAAAATGATATACCTCTTAAAATTACCATTCAATTAAAATCTTATAGTAATCAATTACAAACTCAATGATGATTTAAGAGCGATATCATTCATGGAGGGACATAAGAGGAATTTGTAGCATTACTCAGCAGCACTCACTAAAATTCAACCATGACCATTAACAGCTAAATTGAATTGCCAATAACATATATAGAAGACTACAAAAATTTCTTTTTTATTTTTATTTTTTATTATTATTATTGGTAAGATATACAAGCACCCAAACCCACGACCTCACCCTCTACCGTGTTACATAGAGAAGAAATACCTTTTGAGTAAAGACATAAGAAATATTATCAAATGTGGATGTATATCTACATTTGATAATGTTTCTCAAGATACTACTAGATATATCCATGTGCATTTTATAATGTGACAGAAATCTGAGACAGTTTTCACACCAGTTAGCTACTTAGAGACAGGTGTAATTAAGTTGATAATTAAACATCCACCAACTCAAAGATCAACCAAAATGCAGAGAATTAAAGGTGTGCTTCAAAGACAGAGAATTCTCTTCAGCTCAAAAGCATACTAGGGCCAAAACCCTAGTATTTATGAACGTAAAAATAAAAATTAATTTATATTCATAATCCCTCACTCAACTAAACCAAAAATACAACCATCTATCCTTCAGACTTCACTTTTACTCTATTCGAAATCATAAGGCATATCCGAAAACAATATAAAAGGAAAACAGTACCGATTCCGGAGTGAATTTTCTTTTCCTTTTCCCAGCAACCAAACGGAGGACAACCCTCTTTTACAGAAACCCAATAAGCACCAAAGTGCAACTAATACAACGTGCGGATCAGCCACATACATATTAATTTCCCGGTTCTTTTTTATCAACACGCCTATAAATCTTTTCATATTCTGCTTTTTATCTCATCTCTTGTATTTTACTTGTCTTATTGTATATTTTGAATTAATATTATTTTGTTTTAATAAGAAATTGTGCACTATTCAAAATTATTTTCACCCAAACGAAAAACTTTTGTCAAATGAAATAGTCTTTTTCCTATGGCTAGGATGTTAATTTGCGAAGATGTGTAGATTAGTAGATGGACGTTTTCGTCACTAGAAGTCAATGCAATGACTTTTTGTTATATCCTACAGGAGGACGGAATCACCTGTGTCTTGACATAATTCAATCTTGATCATCAAACTATTTACCAAATATGAAATATACATCTATATATTCTAAAAAATGCACACTCCAGTCAAAGTGGAAAACACGGAAAGTTCGCAGAAGACAAGCCAGAAGTAAGCGTGGGTATCCGGATATATATATATATATATATATATATATATACCGCAAAAGACAAGCCAGAAGTAAGCGTGGGTATCTGGATATGTATATATATATATATTGTTGAGCGGAAGTGTCCCAAATCTCACACACAAATATTCAAGCAAAACAAATGAAAAATAGTGTTTTAAGAAAAATAAACAAAATGACAACAAGAACACCAAATTTAAGTGATTCAGCAACTTGCTTATATCCACGGTGCAACAGTAGAAAGAGATTTCACTAATTCAAAAGAGGAGATACACAAAAGTGTTTAACCACTCACAAATGCAAATTCCAAATACACACAAATGCCCACATATCCAAATGAAATAGTCTTTTTCCTATGGCTAGGATGTTAATTTGCGAAGATGTGTAGATTAGTAGATGGACGTTTTCGTCACTAGAAGTCAATGCAATGACTTTTTGTTATATCCTACAGGAGGACGGAATCACCTGTGTCTTGACATAATTCAATCTTGATCATCAAACTATTTACCAAATATGAAATATACATCTATATATTCTAAAAAATGCACACTCCAGTCAAAGTGGAAAACACGGAAAGTTCGCAGAAGACAAGCCAGAAGTAAGCGTGGGTATCCGGATATATATATATATATATATATATATATATACCGCAAAAGACAAGCCAGAAGTAAGCGTGGGTATCTGGATATGTATATATATATATATTGTTGAGCGGAAGTGTCCCAAATCTCACACACAAATATTCAAGCAAAACAAATGAAAAATAGTGTTTTAAGAAAAATAAACAAAATGACAACAAGAACACCAAATTTAAGTGATTCAGCAACTTGCTTATATCCACGGTGCAACAGTAGAAAGAGATTTCACTAATTCAAAAGAGGAGATACACAAAAGTGTTTAACCACTCACAAATGCAAATTCCAAATACACACAAATGCCCACATATCCAAATGCCCATACAAATACCCAAATTTCCCTTTCTCACAAATATCTACAAATGGGGCTACTCCCCCTTCAAATCCCATTTTTGCAAATGGGGCTAATGCCCCTTCCAATTTGGAGCTGCTCACTCTTCTCTTCTCCCTTTTTGAATTAGTGAAATCTTTTTCTACCGTGGCATCATGGATGTACGCAAATTGTCGAACCACGTAAATTTGGTGTTATTCTTTAAACACTATTTCTCGTTTGCTCCGCTTGAATATTTGTGAGTGAGATTTGGGATGCTTCCGCACAACAAATTGGTATCAAAGCTATGGGTTTCGACCTTGGCAATTGTCTGGTGATTTAGTGTTTGTTGAAAAATTTTGATTTTGCAAAGTTATAAAATGTTTTGGCGCAAGAAGAACTTGATGTGATTTTTCGTATTCAAGTATGTTGAAAGTAATTCTTTGTCGTTGCAACTGAATTTGAATTTGAATTTGGAATTTGAATTTGCAATTTGGATTTTGGACTTTGGATTTGAATTTGGAATTTGAAATTTGGACTTGGAATTTGGATTTTGGATTTGACTTCGATTTTGCAGATTTGTTAACCAAAGTGGTTATTGGATTCGGATTTTTTGGATATTTGGATTTTGCAGATTTGTTAACCAAAGTTTGGGCTTGGCAAATTCGAAAAAGATTTGAAGAAATTTGGAAGTGTAATGATAGAGAGGAGAGTAGATCGGAGAATATTCGCCAAGGTCAAGATTTGTAGAAATTTGGCTCATATTGGTTTGAACCCACATGTCTGTTGAATGGAATTTTGTGTTGAAAATTTTGGTGAAATGCAAGTCAAGGAGGAGATTTGTTAAATATTGCCTTATATTTCACAAATCAAATATGGCCCCAAATCATGTTGATTATGTGTTTTGTTCTCTCTCAATTTGTATGCTTTGTTTTGTTGTAATCATCCGGTTAGGTAAAGCATTTTGCAAGTGGGATGATTTGGTCAGAAAAGAAAGACAAGCAAAGTCACAAGCCATACAGATATGGAGACTTGTTTTATGGCTTTTGGTGGAGCTAGCATTTCGGTGGACATTTATTGAAGAAGAAAGTTGGTGGCTCTCATTCATTGAGGAAGAAAAAATGGGCTTGCGTTTGAAAGAGTACAAATAATTGCCAAGGTCGAAAAAATGGGCTTGAGCCAAATTTCTACATATATATGGTGCCTCCTAATTGGTAGTTTACCGCTACGCGTCCAAAAGGTCGGGGTCATTTTCCTAGTAATTTTGTAAGAGTTAAATCATGGCTGCTGGGTTTTCTTCTCTTATGCAATTAAGGCGAGGGCAGACAACGACAACTTGTAAAATAAACAACATAGAAATATCCTTGGTGATGCCACACGGTGGACTTGTTCCTTTGTTCTATTTATATAACTACAATGAAATTTAAAATACAAATAATGAAAGAAGTTGTGTACAGGAACAGAGAAAGCAAAACTTAAGGAGAAGGTGGTATAGTGATTTGACTTGGTATGGTGTAACTTAAGCTGCAACTTTAGTCTTGCGTGTAACCGAAGGATTCAATTCAATAACTTGGTCTTCTTGGCAACTTCCATAGGACTTTTCCATTCATTATAAAAAGCGGGGGCTTTGGCTCATAGCTGCTTCACAATCCCGTCATCATCATACCATAGAAAAAGAGAGAGAGAGAGAGATGGGGGTGCAAATGGTAGTTCTATTTCAGATCCTTTTGCTATTGTGTTCAATTGATGCAATTACTGGTACTACTTCATGTGAAGAACGCTGTGGGAATGTTAGCATTCCATACCCTTTTGGAATAGGAGCAGCTGGTTGCTACGTTGATGACTGGTATGAAGTAATTTGCAATTACTCCTCGGGCTCTCCCAAACCTTTCTTGAGGAGCCTCAACCTGGAGGTGCTCAACATTTCATTCGGAAGCACTTTATCACGAACACGAAACACAGTTGGCGTCAATTATCCGACAGTTTCTGCTTGTGGTAGTAATTCAAACACCATACACAATGTGGAGCTATCAAAAAGCCCTTTCATCTTCTCCCAGTCCGAAAACATATTCATGGCCATGGGCTGCAACAATTGGGCATCAATAATTTCCTTAGGTGGTTCAGTTTTTGGGTGCAGGACATGCCCTTTCGGCTGCAAAGCTTGTGACGCGATCAATATAAATGATACTACTATAGCTACTCCCTTATGCCAAACCACAATTGCTTCAGACCTCGTTTTATCCAATACAAATACAGAACCAGTAATCGTTCCAGACCAGCCAACAATCGGTTGCAGGTCTGCATTCTTGGTAGAAGAAAAGTGGTTCAAGGCCGCCTACAACGTTCGATTGTTCTCAAATATGTCTTCCGTTGTGTCGTACCATGTTCCTGTGGTGTTGGAATGGGGGGTTCTTGATACATCATTCTACTCAGTACTCAATAATATCGCTACATATAATAGTTCAAACTATACATGTATTCCAATGAGTAACCGGAATTCAACTTTTTCATGCTCTTGCGATGGAGGCTATGAAGGGAATCCCTATATTCTTGGAGGATGTCAAGGTAAAGTTTTGGTACAAGTCTATTTATCTCTTTAATTATTCTTTTCTTTTTTGTTTGTGTTAATATATTGTATATATAGTACTTCTATGAATTAAATTCGCAACACTTGTATGAATGTATCATAGACTAGATTCACAACTTGGTCAAAATAACACTTGTAGAAAACCTGCGTCACAACAACGTCACCACTTACACGTGCCTTATGCAGACCACACGTATAAATGTGTGTACGTAGTACTGTTGAATTACAGTACTATGGCCGCGTTGAGCCTGGGAAAAAACATAATTTTAATAAATTTGATGGTATAATAAAAATCATATTTCATTTTGGTGGTTTATTTTGAAATTTCGTTGGTCAAAGGCAAGTTTTGTGTACTTAATTTTTGTATTTGATTTGATTTCATATTTTATGTTTTATCAATTATCTTACGAGTTTTTTTCCAGAAAAGTACAAAATTTATTGAAAAAAAGTAGATAAAATAAGTGTAACTAATTAATCTATATATTGTCTCTAAGAGATAGTTCAATCGGCTGGAACCATGCCTAATGAAATGGAGGTCACTAGTTCGAATCCCCCTCTCCTTTCTTGTGTGGACATGTCAAAAAAAAAAAAAAAAAAATCTATATATTACCCTCGGCGGATGGTCGTCCCTTTTAAAGACAAGACCTTTCTTTTTCCAATAGTTTATTTTCAATCAAAACTTCCATTTAATACCTTTAAAATAGTTTAATTATTATTCAAATAGTCCATTTTCTATTCAAACTTCCATTGAAGACTTTTCAAAAATCGGCAATAAAATATTACATATAAAATTACATATATTATATTTACTTACCCTCCTCTCAATTGTTATTTCTTTTTTTGTGAGTTCAGTTGCTATTTCTTAGAAGTTAAGTGAAGGGAATCACATGCATGATCAACCTAACAATAGAACTCACGTAATCAGAGATTTTACATTTGTGAAACCCCATTTGTGAAACCCCAAATCAGGCAAATCTCATACTATAATTAATTAAGTTCATAGCATAGAAACTCTCGTTTTGCGTTAAAAGTCATTTCTTGATTAATATAGAGAAAAATGTAGTTATAAAAAAATCAAGTGATCTAACAAATTAAAGAAAGCAATATCAATGGATTTCATTTGAAAATATTACTATTGTTAATTGTTATTATTATCATTATCACAATGAAGTGGCAAGTAGAGAGATTAGAAGCTTCAAAGTTAAAATAGAGTAATGTTATATACCACACTACTATACCATCTTGTTAATATTGTTAATTCACTCTTAAATTAGTCATTGGTAAAATAATAATAAAAAATCAATGACAGAGAACATTATATCATCACGTTTGTATAGTGAAATAGTAGTATAGTATATATCATTACTCTATTTTAATACATATATAAGATATTATCACAGTACTAAATAGTTTTCGCCACACGAATGTATTTGCACACGTGCATGCACATGTTGTGCACATGGTAGGTATATGATTAAATTTATTATTTTTTATTAATTTCAATTTTTGTGATAACTAGTTAATATTGTCACACACCTATAGCCTGTTGAAAGAAAATTTAAATCCTCATATGATGATAAATATTATGATATTAAATTTTTAATTTTTGATATAATTGGTGATTAAATGATCACTCTAAGTTTTTACCAAAAAAAAAACTCTAAATTTTGCTACTAATTTATTCGATACTAACGGTGTTTTTCTCCTTACATGTCAGATATTAACGAATGCGAGCAATATTCAAACCCTTGTTCCCGTTATAATAGCTCATACGGGAATGTAAAATGTGAAAATCATATTGGGTATTACTTGTGTCGAACAGTTTACCCCCCGAAGCCTCCAGTTAGAGCGGCCACGATAGGTATGTATATTGTGAACCTCCGAAACAAGAAATCTCAATATTTTTTCCGACAATTTTTTGATTGATTTTATTTCACCTTCTTTCTTTCAATTGGTCCCACTTGCTTTGGATATACATTCTTTTAGGGGAATTAATATTAGGTTTTTAGAGAAAACAAAATTTAAAACACATTTTGAGGGAAAAAAAATAATAGAGCACATCTTTTGAAAAAAATTAAAAGCATCAAAATATCTCCCTAAAATTCACTGACTACTATATAGAGGTATGCTTCAAGTATAATCGAATTTTGATATATATATATATATATATATATATTGGAACCTTTAGGATCATAATTTTTTGAAATTCTTAAAAATTGCCACAACATGCAATTCTTAAAATGATTTAAATGAACGCTCAAGATTTTTCCAAGTCAATCATTTTGAGGCCAAAATTAAAAATTAAATTTTTTTTAAAAAAATTAGATTCTTCCTTTATCTACTTAAAGAGGGTGGTCCACCATCCTCAAATACTTTAGGAAATGGTTAGAACTTTCTAGGAGTGACCAACCACCCCCGTAAGCCTTGAGGGTGGTCAACCACCCCCAAGGAGATTTGAGGTGGCCATACCCTCAAATCTTGAGGGGGGTCGTTTGGTCACCTTTCAAGGCTTATAGGAGTGGCCAAACACCTCCTCAAAATAGTTGACCACCTTAAAAATCTTAATAGGTGGTGGACTAAATCTCTTTAGGTGTTGTTGGCTAAAGAAATCATTTGCTCTAAGAGTTAATTTTTTTTTTTTGGAAACTTTACTTAACCCTCCCTCCTAAATCTCCATCACTTTTTGCAATATCCCTCCTCCCCCTCCCACCCCCATCCCTCTAAAGTTCAAAAACTTTTAATTTAATGTATCAAACTTCTAATTTCTTACAAGATCACTCATCCGTTAAATTCTGTCAAAATTTCTAAATTAGCTTCTTTTTTTTAATAAAAATAAAAGCAAAAAAGTTGCAAGGATTTAAGTGTGGGTATTTTTGCAAAATTCTATTAAATTATGACCAACACCTAAATCTTAAAAAAAAATTAAAAAAAAATAAAAAATAGGGGTATTTTGGTAATTTTGGCACCCATCCTTAAGGATTTAACAAAAAAATATTATGTATGGGTGACATTGCGAAAAAATTGAAGCTTGATACATTAAATAGAGAGTTTTTAAACTTTAGGGGGTAATTATAAAAGTGATGAAAGTTCGGGGAAGTTAAATGAATTTTTTATTTATTATTATTTAAAAAAAAAAAAAAAAAAAGTCAAAATAGATGATTTGACAAAATCTTGACCGTTCATTTAAAATAATGGTTACAATTTTAAAAATGAATGTAGGTATGGGATTCTAATGAAAACCTTTAAACCTTCAATTTTTTTTTTTAATCATTTTCCTCCCTCAATAGCCCACTTTTTCCATCTCCTTCTGTTCGAATTGAACACTTTAATAGTCATAATATATTAGCATACTTTTTGTCACATGATTGTTTGTTAGACTAATTTTTAGCATTAGGAGAAGATGTCTCTCTATCTTAAATCAACATTCTCGATCAAAACTATTGCTATTACATTTTATTGTAATGAATAATATCTTCCTATTACATTGTGTTAAGCAGGTGTTAGTAGTAGCCTTGGGCTATTGGTTCTACTTGTTGGTGGGTGGTGGTCCTACAAAGTAATAAAGAAAAGGAGGATGATGAAGCAAAAGAACAAGTTTTTCAAAAGAAATGGTGGTTTATTATTACGACAACAATTATCTTCAAGTGAAGTCAATGTTGATACCACAAAATTGTTTAATTCAAAAGATTTGGAGAAGGCCACTGATCATTTTAATATAAATAGAATACTTGGCCAAGGAGGACAAGGCACTGTTTACAAAGGCATGTTGACAGATGGCAGAATTGTTGCTGTGAAAAAATCCAAGGTAATTGATGAAGCAAAACTCGAAGAATTTATTAATGAAGTTGTCATTCTTTCACAAATTAACCATAGGAATGTTGTTAAGCTAATTGGTTGTTGTTTGGAGACGGAAGTTCCTTTGCTAGTTTATGAATATATTCCCAATGGAACTCTTTCCCAATATGTCAATGGCCAAACTGAAGAGTTTCCACTGACATGGGATATGCGCTTACGAATTGCAACTGAAGTAGCAGGAGCTCTTTTTTACTTACACTCAGGAGCTTCCTCACCCATTTATCATCGGGACATTAAGTCTACAAACATACTCTTAGATGAAAAATACAGAGCTAAAGTAGCTGACTTTGGAACTTCAAGATCCATTACTATTGATCAAACTCACTTAACCACCCTAGTGCATGGCACTTTTGGATACTTGGACCCTGAGTATTTTCAATCAAGTCAGTTTACAGAAAAGAGTGATGTTTATAGTTTCGGTGTTGTCCTTGCTGAGCTGTTAACTGGCGAAAAAGCAATATCTTCAACAAGGACGCAAGAATCCAGAAGTTTAGCCACATATTTCATTCAATCCGTGGAGGAGAACAATTTGTTTAATGTTCTTGATAGTCGAGTTTTGAAGGAATGTAAGAAAGAAGAGATCATTGTGGTTGCGAATCTCGCAAAAAGGTGCTTGTACTTAAACGGGAAGAAACGACCTACAATGAAAGAAGTAGCAAAAGAGTTGGAGGCAGTTCAAGTATTGCAAAAAACTCATACCCTTCTGCAAGATTACAAAGAGCTTGAATATGCCCAAGCAGAAATGCACGAGTCATGGGATGTTGTTCCATCATCAACAATGTCAACCTCATCTGTAGACGCCCAACCATTATTACCTTTTCAATATGCATGAATAAGTATTTGTTTGAAGCCATTTTATAGGCTAAATAATTTTCTGTTTACGTTGTAATTTCAAAAATCATCTAAGAACATGGATTAACCATATCCAATTCTAATGATAGTATAAGATAGCAGAAAGCTCCATGTTCAAGGATATATGTTTGTTGTTGGTGATACATTGAATAATCACCCTAGCACTGGACTTGGATATCACAACCACATTTATAAGATAAGCAAATCAATGATATTTCCAGTGGAAACTATTCATTCTCATGGTCATTAATGCGATACCTTATTGGTAGGTGTGGGCAAATTAATCTGTTACTGATTAACTGACCGATTATCGATATTAACTGAAGCGATAGTTATCGGTCGGTAATCGGTTAAAAATTTTATATTGATGCTTATCGGTCAGTAATTAGTCGGTTAATAATTTATTATCAATTAATCGATATGACCGATAAATATTTTTAATTTTTAATTTTTTTATAATTTTATACTTTTTACTCTTTTGATTTTTATTTTATAATAGGGTTAAATACTTAATTAGTCCATAGGGTTTGAAAACTTTATTTTTTCCTCCTTAGGGTTTGAAAAGTGACTAAATTGGTCCTTGTGATTTTGAAAAGTGACCAAGTTAATCCATCCGTCAGTTGACCGTTAGTTGACTTAACGGACTAACGCGTGGACCAATTAGAAGTTAACATGTGAATACTTAATTAAATTTTTTATTTTAAAAAAAAATTAAAAAAATATTTTTTTTAAAAAAAAAAAAAACCTAGGGTGGTCGTAGCCACCCCAGGTTTTTCTCTCTCTATTTTTTTTTTCTTTTTTGAAAAAAATATTTTTTTAAGTGGCTACATGTCAACTTCTAATTGGTCCACGTGTCAATCCGTTAAATCAACTAACGGTCAACTGACAGATGGACTAACTTGGTTACTTTTCAAAACCATAAGGACCAATTTAGTCACTTTCCAAACCCTAGGGAGGAAAAAATAAAGTTTTCAAACCCTAAGGACTAATTAAGTATTTAACCCTTTATAATATAAAAAAGATGTAGTGGATCAATATAAAAAAAGATTCAATAAGCTATTTTAGCCATATTTATATTTAGGCCCCCCAAAAGGGCCAAAACAACTAATTTTTAATAAGTTATTTTAGGCTTTAGCCCAACAAAAGTATTTGAGCTCTTAAAACAACTAATTTTTTGCCCAATTGGCAACCAGTAAAAAGCTCAATAAAAAGTTAACAAAAATCGATTTAACCGGCCGGTTTAACCAATTACTGATATAACCGATTAACCGATTAACTAATAGCTTACCGGTTGGTAATCAGTAACCCTATTAACCGGACCGATATGACTGATACCCAGCCCTACTTATTGGAATCCATGCTACCAATTTGGGCCAAAAGCCTCTCCCATTAAAGGGGCACACATGTAACGCTCCCAAAATGAATTAGCTATGGTAATTAATTGGAGGTAATTTGAAGTGCTAGTTCTGGTGTTTCCAAATTAATTAACGTGATGTACTACCCATACACATATATACAAGTAAAAATTTTAAAATATAGCAAAAGTTTGTTGAGCTGTTAATTTGTGAAAAAGTGATCTCTTCAACAAAGACACAAGAAGTCTTAGGCTACATATTTCATTCCATCATTGGAAGAGAACAATTTGTTTGAAATTCTTAATAGTCAAGTTTTGAAAGAAGGTAAGAAAGAAGATATCATTGCGGTCACCACCTTGCAAAAATGTGCTAACTTAAATGAGAAGAAACGGCCTACGGTAAAAGAAGTTTCAATAGAGTTGAATGCAGTTCACATGCTGCAAAAAGCTTCTAACCTTTAGCCAAATTGTGAAGAGATTGAATATGTTTTGAGTATAAATGTACGAGCCATGGGATGATGTTCTAACATCAACAATGTCAAACTCATATGTAGACGGCCCAACCATTATTATCTTCTCAATCATTATGAATCAGTATTTGTTTACTGCAATGTTGTAGGCTACATCGCTTTATTTGGTACCATAACCATTATTAGATCCCAATTTCACCATCCTAAGTTAGTTACCATCTTTATGGGTACACAAACAACCGATCATTGTGCATAAATGTAGTAAAACTCCAACAAAATATATAATTTGTACAAGACTTATAGTAAATTGTACGGTACTTAGAGCATCTCCAACAGACATGCTAAGCTAACTATTTAGCTAAATATAGCAATTTTTCTCCTCCAACATACCTGTTAAATTTGAAAGTCTACTGTAGAGGCTGTTACACTTTTTTTTATGATTTTTTTCTCTCTCCCTCTCTCTCTCTCTCTCTCGCTCGTCTTCTTAGCCAAAACACAAATTGGGTCTATAATCTGTGGCTGGTGGTGGTGCTCTTGTTGTGAGGCGGCGGCTATGGAAGTTGTTGGGTGGAGCTTGGCAAGCTTGTCGATGGCAGCCTTGGCCTTTTTTATGAGCCAATCGACAGCCTTGCTGGGACAGTCGTAGCTGAGGCAGTCCTGGACGTCGTAGAACTAGATGGCAATGTTGGCTGAGAGGCGGACACGGTGGTCTCTCGGCCCCTTTGCAGTGCAGACCTTGCTGTGGCGGTCCTTGCATCCGGTGGAGCAAACAATGTGGACTCAACGATTCAGACCTCTCTCTATCTCTCAGAGTAGCTAGGGTTTTGGACTTTGGATCGAAGAAGAAGTAGAGGATCGGAAAATGAAAAGAAGAAAATCAACCGGTCTTGCTGAAAGAAGAAAATGAAAAGAAGAAAAAAAGAAAAGATAAAAAAATATTAAATAATATTAAAAAATAATATTTAATTAGAAGATATGGTTAAAATATATGTTCTGCTAGAATGTATTATAAAAAAGTAGTAGCTAAAATGAAAAAAGTGGTATTTTAAGTAGCTAAAATGAAAGGTGTTGCTGGAGATGCTCTTATAGTAGAACTCCAACAAAATTTTACCTTTTTCAAAAAAAAAAAAAAACATATTGAATTAAAAACAAAAGTTTCTGAAGTGTAAGCGTCCAAAGCCCATTTACACTGCAATTATAATTACTTGAACTTGCTCTCTTTTTCTTCTTGTATATATCGTCACACAAAATCGGCAAGCACTCTTACTCCTACCGCCATCCGAAACTCACCATATTTAGAACCAAGTCTGATGCAAAGTAGATCAACATCTATTAGTACCAGGTAAACATGTCCACACATCATGTGTTCCCCTTCTTTCAACAAAACTAGCTTCTAACAACAGTCTAGTCTTGGACCACTCTTATGTGACTTAATATAAATAGATGCACACCCTAGCTTGAGCTAAAAACTACATTTTTATTATACAATTATTTTACAATATTGACATGGCGGTTCCAATAAACCCTTGGATCACTTGTAAATAAAAATGTCAATATTGTGAGATAGGTATGAAATAAAAATGTAATTTCAAACATTACTCATCCATTACAACATACCAACAACCTGCCCTACCAATTGCAATCTAAACAACACAAGAATCAAACTGCAATCTAAATAACACAAGAATTACAGATCCCATGCTCTAGGACATGATGTCCTCACCTTTGGTTAAATACATCACACACCACTTAAATAATTTCACCAGTCCTTCAACACGGACCAAAACGATCAAAGTAGCACCACAATCGTGCTTAAACCTAGATAGAGAGCTTTTCTAGATATTCTCCTTATTTCCTGCAGTGTTTCATCCCAACAGAGTGAACCCTACATATATCAAGCACCTACAGCAAATCCATACCAAACACCTATAACTTTTCTTGACACAATATTTGGAAATTACAACTAAGCTCCACAAAGAAAATCCATAACCAAGCCTTCCAATTCGAGCAGCAATTACTAAAATTCAACCATGACCACCAACACCTAAATCATAATTTATTTATTATTATTGGTAAGATACACAAGCACCCAAACCCGAGGTCCCTCCACCTTGCTACAAAGGGAGGAAGTACCATTTGAGTAAAGAGATAATTATCTTGAGAAACATTACCAAATGTGGATATCCATGTGCATTTTATAATGTGACAGATATCTGAGACAGTTCCACGCCCGTTAGATGCTTAGAGACAGGTTTACTTAACTTGATAATTAAACATCCACCGACTCAAAGATCAACCAAAACGCAGAGAAAGGGGTGCTTCAAAGACGAAGAGAATTCTCTTCAGCTCAACAGCATACTAGGGCCAAAACCAACGCCGACATTATTTCCAAGCAAAACAGAGGATTGATAAACGTAAAAATAAAAAGTAATTTATATTCATAATCCCTCACTCAACTAAGCCAAAAATACAACCATCTATCCTTAAGGCATATCGAAAAACAATATAAAAGGAAAAAAGTACTGATTCCGGAATGAATTTTCTTTTCCTTTTCCCAGCAACCAAACGGAGGACAACCCTCTTTACAGAAACCCAATAAACACCAAAGTGCGACTAAAAGAAGGTGCCGATCAGCCACATACATATTAATTTCCCGGTTATTTTTTATCAATTTCTCAGCAACTAACCAGAGCTTAATTCTGAAAAAAGAAATCTAAAACCCAAAAAACCACAAAAAAAGAGCCAATCAATCATTCAGCATAGTCGAAACCTCATATTATTTCTAGTTCAACAATATAAGAAAAGATCCAACCAGCCAAACACATCGTTCCTAATATGCACGTTCCTCGTTTAACACAGGAGGATTCTAGCGAAGACAAAAAACCTAGAAAATAAGGGCATACATGATGATGATGATGAAAAGGTTCAGTTAATGTCGGAGTCGTCGAAGTCGTCCTCGAAGGAGTTGAAGAAATCGGCGTCGGCGACCTTGTTGTCGACGGAGATCACGCCTTCGCCGTAGATCTCGAGAGGGTCCACGTCGTCCACGTCCATCGCCATCGTCGACGGCTGGTCGTCCATGTCTCCGAAGAAGTCCATGGGCATCGGCCTCGTCTATGTCTCTCACTCTGTCACATGTCCTCCTTATCTGTTGGATACGATTTAATACTTTAGGGCCTAAGAGATTCGCTAAACGGTGCCGTTTGTGTGTCGAAGAGACGTGGTCGTTTCTTGAACGTATTAAAAGAAACCGCCACTTTTTTCTCTTTTTTTTTTTTTTTTTTTTTTGGTGTGTGTATAAATCGCCACCGTTTCTGTGTTACGAGGGTGAGATTATATAAATTGTAATGTTCTAGATGAAAACATATAACTTTTATAAATAAAAAGGAGAGATACTAATTGTATGTATTCTCAGGATGTGACCAAAATAATTACTTGTCTACCGGAAGTCACACAAGAAAGACATAGATAATGGAAACCGTAAATGCTTTCTTAAGTCTAATTGAAGTATATTGTGATCTAGTCTCATCAGTACATTAATAAAACCCAAAACGGCTAATATTAATATTCCATTACAGGAGTTGAATTCTCACCCTTATATATGTCTAACTACTATAAAAATAAGTTTTTTTGAAACTACTGAACCACTACCATCAATTATAAATGAGAACATATTGACGAACCCAACTAATGCCATATTTGTAGACGGTAGAGATCATCTAATTGTTGTCTTATAATTTAAAAAATAAATCAAAAACTCATTCATACAAATTTTCATCATAGATTCTCACAAAAATTAATCATGCCAATGAAAAAAACAGATCAAGAGAGGGTTACCCAAAATTATCTATCGAGGATTTGGGGTGTGAATCGTTTGGTCTTGTTTCTGCAGGCTTAATTACTTACTAACCCTAAAGGAGAATAAAGGGAATAAATAAAATATTTATTTATTTATTTATTTTTAGCCAACTTTTTCCTGCTATTCTTTGGGACTAGTAAAGGAAACGAGTCCGTACTCCAAAAATGATGGAAGTTGAATGGAGGAGAAGAAACTAGAGGACGTGGCCAAATGGAAGCCCAGCTCCTCGCACACCACCCCTGCTCCATTTTCACGCATCCTCGACCTCCTTATCGCCATCCAACGCTACCCAAAAACCCTTATACGGCCTCTCTTTCTCGCCGCTCGTTCTCTACCAGGTACCGTCCCTGGAACTCCAATGCCGAAACCGCTCGTTCCTCACAGAGATTCAACTTCGAGGATGACGAAGACGAAGGAGAAGACCAAGATTCAGAATTTGGCTTTGGAGGAAGCAGAGGCAGGAAGAAGAAGAAGAAGAAGGAGAAGAGGCGGTGGTGGTACGACGAGTCTTCTTCCTCGCCGGAGATGGAGGAAGGGTCTGGTGGGATCTTCGAGGAAGTCATTGACAGTTTCTGGATTCTTAAGGTACAATTTTGATATTAAACCCATCTCTTATCCAATAAAAAGCTGATTCTTTTAGCCCAGTTTTGTTATTTAAGAAAATGAATGGGTCATTTTCGTGTGAGCTTCTCGTTGAGTCTCCATATGCGTGAATACCCTTTTTGACATTCAAAATATAGAGGTTAATGTGAAGCTTTAATTGCAAGTTCTTACCCTTCAATTTAACATCACTAGTAGTGTTTAGCAAAACGCTGGGACAAAGATTTAGGACAATACTGGGGCAGCTATATCAGTGCCCTGGCTAAGAGAAAACTTTGGTTTTTGTTCTATTTCATTGGATACCTCAGCCACCATTCTCACAATTTGTTGAAGGGAAAACATGTTTATTTTCGATAGAGGTTTTAAAAACTGGCCGGTGGAATTTATCAACTTGTTTAATGAAGAGAAATTTACAGACACTGATTATTAGGTCTTACAGAAATTTGCTGCCTATTTTTAATTCCTACATTTTTCTTGGTTATGTTGAAGAATCAGTGCCTTGTTTAAACTGCACAAGCAGGTGTCTGGATTGTCGAGCGATACTTTGTCCTTTACTTTGGTGGCGTCTATTTCCTTTAATAACACCAGCTTAGCTTATTTTAATGATGCCTTTTAGGTGCTTTGGGTTTATTTTTCTCTGCATAGCTATTGAGCAGCAGACTACCTGACTCTTCATTTATTCTGCAGTTGAAATTTAGTCAATGATGAATCCCTTGTTAATCAAATGGACAGTCTTTTTTACTACACCACTAGTTTCTAGTTCTTCTTGTACTTCCTATTTGTTATTAGTATCATTTATGCAATTTATTTTTCCATAAGTGAAGTATGTAATATTGTTGCTTTCCAGTATATAAGCATTTTGATAGAATGAACTCTCAACAAGGATCTATTATGACATCTCAATGACTAAAATTTAGTTACCACTGTCCAAGGGACCAAGACAAATATTCACCCTGCAATAATATTTTCTGAGAGCAAAATTTGTACTGGTTCACTCCTGCTTCACGCTTTACTTCGTCCAATGTGTTTAAAATTTCAATAAATTGGCTTTTTGGTCAGTGCAGGTGTTCAGATCCTATGGCTGGACACTTCCACCCATTATCATATCTTGGCTGCTAGCTTCAGGCCCAAAAGCTGTTCTTATGGCATTAGTGCTTCCCCTTGGTCAGTCAGTCGTGTCTCTGGCATTTGAGAAGTTGTGGGGGAGGAAACGAAGCAGGCCAAAACGCAAGTCCAGGATGAGGAGGAAACCATCTACCAGCACTGTGAGTAGTGTTGAAACTGAGGCAGAAGAACAAGATGAAAGTCAAGAAACCAGAAAGGGAAAGATGGGATATCAATCGTGGGTAGCAGGAAATGATGGTCCAGTTTCTAATGGTGGCCAAGATGCAACAAATTTTGGTGGTTGGGATGACCTAGACAGATCTGGATTCGCATGGAGAGCATATCGAATGACTGGTGGGTCACGGCAGACAACAACGGAGAAGGGCAAGTTGAGTCGCAGGGAGAGGAAAAGTGACACACCTCTGCTCTTGAGATTGTTGATTGCTGTTTTCCCATTTTTGGGTTCTTGGACTAAGATGCTGTAGTGATTCCTGCTAAGCACCCTTGCACTCAAGCATGGATTTGATTGGTTTTGCCTGCAAGTACTGAGATTGAGTCACTGAATTTAGGGGCCAATTGGTTTCTCTTCATACGTGTGCAGTTGAATCAGCTAAGCGAAGGTCAAGGAATCAAAATTCAATGGAGCCAATCTGCATGTCTAACATCCTAATGATGGGTTTTGGTGATCGAGCCAATCTGTTCCTGTGAGGTGATGGGGCTTTCTCAGAAGGGTTATTTTGTTAATCTCATTGCAGATGGTCCAGCTATAATCTCCTGTGATCCGTTACAATTTGGTTCCGTACATGGTGTAGAATTTGACATTTACTTTAAAAAGAAAGAGTGATGGTAGAACAATGGATTAGAGTTGCTCAAGCACTTCATATATAGCTTACATATATTTATAGCTTTTGTTTCTCTGTTTTTTTTTTTTTTTTGGAAAATTATATTTAACCCCCAAAACTAATACATAACTTTGCTCATATTACCCATTAATAAATTCAATCCGCATATCACCCTCATTCACTATATAATGCGCTCTCATTAAACTTTTCATTTAATCATCAAGTCAACTAAATTTTCAATAATAAAAACTATAATACAATTTGTGTCATCCTATGAAAAGCTATGCCACTTGTCACAATTTTAGCCACCCTTAAATGCTACTTTTCACAACTTTAGTCACTCTAGAGTTTACGTTCTTTTAGTTTTCTGCTATTAGATATGCACCATTTCATTAATTGCTTATGCATTTCAGCTCGAAGCCACACTATTCAAGCATGTACATTTTTCCATTATCTCAAGAATGAGAAGAATGCGTAATACGATAAAAAAAAATAATTAAAAAAAAAAATCACCGTAGAACTGACTCTCATTTAAAATAAAAAGAATCACTTTAGTTTCTACAGATTGGCAGCCATGGGAAGAAGCATTCCTCATTGACTGGCTATTCTTTCTTTTCCTTAGATTAGCAACAAACAAAGACTGCTTTTCCTTTTCTACCTGGATTTTTTACCCTTGTTAAATTTACACTTTATAATTGAATGAACCCTCCCAAATAAATTAAAAGTACATTTTACAAAGAATTTCATCATGTTCTCCAAAGCAATGTGCAATGTTAATATCCAAATATTCAGTCATCTCGCAAATAGCTGGACTCTGTTCACATAGCAAGCAGATGCAGGGTCCTGGAGGCAGCTACAAAATCCCTCCTCGTCCTTGGGAAATGAGATGGGTAAAGGATGGTCAGGAATTACACCCACCTGTAAAGAGACAAGGTGAAGGATGATAAAAAATCAACTAGCACGAAGAAAAAACCCCAAAAGTTTGGCTACTTCGAGGAACCTTGACCTCCAAAATCACAACGTGTGTAGTATAATAATATTCAGCATGCCTCTTTATTCCTTAAGCCTCCTTTAAATAGGAGAAACGTATACACGAGAGACCTAGTATTGAGTCTTGACTTTAGTATTCAGATTTTGACCTTACAAGGGAAGAATCACAAATATTGCTATGGAAAGATCAATTCCTTATTGAAAAATAAAACAAAATAAAAGAAGATACTCTCCTTATTAGCCTAAACGTGAGTCTCACGTTTGGAGGTAATCTCCTTATTGAAAAATAAAACCTAATATAGAGATACTCGCCTTATTGAACTAAAATTGAGGCACATGTGACTTGGGGTTTACATCAAAGGAACCATAGATATGAGAGAGAGAGAGAGAGAGAGAGAGAGAGGCAGTAACAGACCTTATCAATATCTGTGTGAGCAGGTGTCTCATAACGAGCTACAGTAACAGCCAAGCCAGAGCCATCAGATAACTCAAAAACTGACTGAATCTTGCTGCAGAGGGGAGGTAAATAACTCATGTCAGCCTCGTCAGGAATTTATGATCATATTCACATTTTTTGTCTGAAGTGAAAGGCATTACCCTTTCCCATATGTGGGTTCTCCAAATAACACAGCACGTTTGTTGTCTTTCAGCGCACCGGCTAAAATTTCACTTGCACTGGCAGTTCCTTTGTTCACCTAATGGAAGCTCAGTAGAGGGTATTATCAGCCTTTTTTCACAATAAATTGGATGATTAAATGGTTAGAAGATAAAGTTCCAACCCACACACGCACATACCCAAATGATACAAATGGAATATTAAAAATAAGGGACTAGAACAAATCCAGAAATTAATTAGAGTCATGGAAATGTATGACGAGATTCTATAGTAAAGTATGGAAATTGGAAACCTACTGCTGGAAAGTATGATATGTAGATAAGGCTTTTATGTTGGACAATGGGTTTTTATTTTGATTGATGGATGGTGTGGTCTTATCTTTGTAATATTCTAGGTTTGACCTCTGCATTGGAATTGTCTATTGGCAAAGCTACTTCAGTAAAGGGGGCATTTTGGGGAGATTTTATCCAAAAAAGTCACGTAGAGAAAGGAGTGACAGTTAGGAGGGGTCGAATGTCAATTTTTAAAGATGGGAGGTACAAGTGCCAAAGGGATGTAAGTTTGAGGGGCTAAGTGTATTTTCCCATACATAATATTCCAGATTTTTTCTTAAAAAGAAGATGGGCAAAAGCTTACTCTTCTATAAGGGAGGGGAGGAAAATCTCAGCCTAAAGACAGAAAGAAAACGAAAAAGAAATAGTAGCCCACTACTGAACATACACAGAAGAAATTGAGAATATAAGCAAACCTTGGTACCATGACTCTGAAATCCCATCAGTGTATAGCATATGCAGACATTTGCCAATATATCTCTCAAAATTAAGGATTATCATGACACAGATGTATTGTTGATAGACAAAAGTTTACCAGCACAGCTAAGGGTTCTGAAGCCGCTATTGCAGTGCTTCCATCTGTGTCATATATATCTCGAACACCACGACTGTCACAGATATACACAATCACACCTTTGTCCAACCTGAACGGCAGTAGGTAATATGAGAACTTCTTATGAATAAATTGGAACAGATGAAATGAAGTACCTACTTCATTTACTGAGGACTGCTCCTAAAGATGTAACTATAGTACAGTGATCCCCCAAAGTTTGAACTTCACAGACAATATTCGCTTCTCAAATCTTTTAAATAACACATACTACTAAGTGGTAATCGAAAAAGTTGCACAGTTATGATGCACCAACTGCATGCAAGAAATCCTATCTTTTGACCAAAGGAGAAAAACAAACATGCATTCACAGTGTGGATATACTGTGGAACTCCTATATGTAAATGTTTGTTTATGGCATTGTCAAGGATGCGATCCATGTGTACAGATGTATATCAAGTCCAAACCTTTTATTTGTTTGCCAAATGAGATCCTATGTATAGCGTTCGAGACGTAACCAAAGGAAATTAGCTTACGAATGGAGTAAAATCTATGCAGCATGACTACAATCCAGTGAAGACAATAATTTAGTTTTACGAGAAAAAACTGTAACCGAAAACTCAATAAATATGAAATACATGAGTTAGCCAGGACACCATTAACTGTGCAGCCAAACTTCTCATCGTTCTTGTCCCCCATTAGCGTCAGCAAAATATTACCAATTGATGTGGATAAGGCAGCAGAAATTGAGCACGTGCAATATAAATGGAAATTCTTTACCATTAATCCTCAGGTCTAGCTTACCAAATCTTGGCAATCTCAATTCCTTCTGGGAAAAGACCACCACTGCATCAAATATAAGCTTTAAGAAAGCCTGCCAAAAAGCAATGCTAAAAGTGTAGAGCGTTTAAAGCTAATCACCTATTATCTCGAAGGTCCAACACAAAGGCATTAACACTACTACTCTTTAAAGAATCAACAGCTTCCTTGACAGCGCCTACAACGAATGCAAGCTTTCAGGATAGATTGCAGGAATTTATAATTTGAAATCTAAAAAGAATATAAGTAGTACATATAGTCAAATAACTCCAAAGAATTTTACACAACTAGAAAGACATTTGATTCCACACAATTACAATGCAACTTGAAATTTAACTATCTGCAGTACTGCCCTTTAAGTATGTTATCTGTGCCCATGAGTGAATTTGTTATCTTGGCTCATTATTCGACGGAAAATTTGACCCTAGCTTTAGAAGTCTGAAACAAATATTTTGTGGCCAACCAAAATGAGACAAAAGATAGATAATTTTCCTAGGAAAAAAGGTTTTGAAGATTTCAGTATCTAAACAAGAATTAAGAAACTAAGCTCCTATGCATGAAGATATTTGTTCCAACTAATCTGAGTAGCAACTGATTGAAGTGAAACTTTGAATAACAAATAGTTTTACTTACCAAATGCATTTTGGTTGAAAGATGTTAATTTTATATAACCAATCCTAGGAGAATCTTTCCCTGAACCAGGCACTTTGCATAGTCTTGATTTCACTGGATTTAGTGAAACTTTCTCCCGCCTGGAAGGCAGTAGTTGGTTATTCATAACCCTTTTTATTTGGTGAAAGAAAAAAAAAAAAAGATTAAAAAAATGCACAAAGAAAATTGCAGATCTTTTTCAGCTCAAATGACAACTAATAAGCTCACCACCTCAGCAGTAGCTCAGTGGGCCAATAGGTGGGGAGGGGTTTGGTTAAACCATAGGTTTGATTCCAAATGTTCTTCCCAGGCACCCAAGAAAGTGCCAATGCAGCCCAACAGCATTTTTGAAAAAATTTATGATGATATAAATTTCCATATCAAATTAATGTAGTAACAAGATATACATCTTTTAAAACTATTATGTGATATGGAGTGTTAATTTCCCCCGCAAACAAAATAAATTTTCCTTTAGTCATTAATTAAATGAATTCTACAGAGAGAGAGAGAGGGGGGCGGGGGAGGGAACTTACGTCAAAGCTACGTGCTTTATTTCAGGTCCACTACGAATGGTCAATTCCACCAAAGTTCCTTCAGGTCCCCTGCAATTTAATCAAAACGTTCAGTCAGACCAGTGAATAAATGAAAAAGTGGAAAACTTGGAGGAAAATAAAAGTTAAGCTTCTAAAAGAACTTCTATTAAAACAAAATCATGTTCACTTATGCACTAACAACACTGATATGATGAAACAATACGTAAAATAATCATCACGAATATCTTCATTTAAAGTGTGTGCTGGCCAGTTGCCAGATTTTTAGCTGTCTGAGTTTGTTAGTAGCATAATGATGATCTCAACCCTTAATAATCAAACTTTCATATTTTCATTTTTTAATGAATACAAACAACCTGAAGTAAATGTTTATATTTATCCACACCTATGCATTTGAATCTGAAATTTCACCACTTGGTGATTTCTAGAATGAATCAAGGCTATCCCGTATCCCAATATACAAGATAAACTCAAATCAGTTACAATTATCAACCACTATGAATCTGACCAAATAATGTTTTTGAAAATCAAGAATAGATTGATGATTCAAGATTTAAAACAAACTGGAGATACTTAATTCTTTACAGCTTCAAGAAAGTTAAAGGACATGTATTATTTTCTAAGCAAAAAACGGGACCTAATCTGTTTCATAATTGTAGACACACAGTGAGATGTCGCATAAACTACACAGAATACCTTGTTCAAAGGAGTTAATCATTTGGAGTTTGAATATTCATTTTGAAACTACTCCAAAACTAATATCTAGGCACCTTATGGGCTTTTATCAATATTGCCATTCTGGACAATATGACATGAAATTTAGGCCACTTTTGAACTGTCACCTGGTACATTTCAATTTGCAAACCACATCAAGGAGAAGCAACCAAACAGTAAAGCATAAGAAAACACCATGAAATATTCTGTCTACTTTTTCTCTTTTTGTGCATGGCAGTGTGTTAACCAAATAAAGGGACTTCTGTGATAAGTTGCAACACCATGGTGGCATTGCATTTCCTTTAATAGAGCCTATGTTATTTATTGAAAAACAAAGAACAGATTTGACAGGGTAAGAAGTTGGTAATGTAAGAAACTCACTGCAACCGCTCTGCTGCATCATATATGCCCATGGTTTCTGTACTTGTATCATCAATCGCTACAATAACATCCCCAGTTAAAATGCCAGCCCTATGTGCAGGACCTCCCGGAGCAGCTGAAATAACAACAAGTCCAGCAGCTGATCCATCAAATTGACTAGGGTAGCCAATTGACAGCCCTACACCTGTAAGAGCACCTTGAGTTCCAGACTGCCTTCAAAGAAGATATAACAGATTTAGGGAGAATTACTATATGTATCCAAACCCCACTGAAGTATACAGTCCGACAGTTCACCTAAATATTGTACATGACATGGGAGTCTGTCACTCAAGCCAAAAAAATACAGTATACCAAGATGGCATGAAGAAAACAACATCATACCCGCAAACTCTTGAACTTCTCAGGCTCCAGAAAACGAGTAAAAGGATCATCCAGTGTGGCAAGCATCTTCTTTATTGCCATATCTAAATGCAAATACACCATAGGATTTAGAGAGGCAGTACATAGGGAAGACACAAGCACTAATCTTACCTAGTGACAATTAAATCATAGAACAGGCTTAAATGTTACCCGCATTGAAATGCAACAATCAAACACAGGTTTATCACAAAACTATCTACCACATTGCAACAATGTACATGGCCAATCACGTTTTTTCAAGAGAATTCATCATCTTCTCTCAAACCCATTTAACCGAATCATATCTTGCAACTTTTGGAACTAGCAATTGAATTCAACGATCACATTGACCAAAAGATGAGGTAGAAGAAACAACTGCTACAAAACCATCTACCAAAATTTAATATGGTACACAATCAGTCACATTTTTTCAAGAGAATTCTTTCATCTTCTCTTAAATCCATTTAACACAACCATATACTACAACTGGTAGAACTAGCAATTGAATTCAAAATTTCACATTTCCCCAAAGGTGAGTCCAAAGAAACGATAACTATTGTCTTTCTTCCATTTTCCTTTCTGGGACCAAGTAACCAGCTTGGTCCCCAGGTTATTAGTTGAACCATATGAATTATCACAAATAGCAACATCTTAAAGGTTTATGTACTCAACTTAGTGCTCGCAACTCTAAAGGTATACATAGTAGGTCAGTGTCCATGAAGGCCAAAGTTTAGGCCATGGTGAGATCTCTCGTCATGCATGCAACAGGAGACTACACAATCAATAGATACATTGACTGAATAAAAACTTGCTGGATTAACATTAAACATAAAAGGTAGCACAACCATCAATTTCAAAGAGAGACAGGCCCTTACTAACAACATTTTCTTGTATATGCCAAAACTATATGTACCTTGGCAAGAAAAGAGAAGTCCACTGCCTGTCTACGTTACTTAAGTATTGACAACAACCATGAGTGGATGGACACTCATGTCTAACCATTTAAATAGCTGAAAGTGCATCAGTCATATAAGCATGAACCTATGCAACAAAAATATTTTAGAAAACTATGATTTATCCCTTGTGGAACAAATGCTGACTCCCTTCCACATATTCAGAACCTAACTCCAATTACCATGCAAGTACTACTATTAGGCATATTAGGCTGTTCTCGCTAGTAATACTTGTATAGTCAATTAGCACCAATACTGCACAATATCTAAATACTAAAAAGGAAAACAAATTAAACATTGAAAATAAACACACATAAGTGAATTTAATTATGGTTCTGGCTTCCATTATTCTAACACGATTTTAGCACGGAAAAATCCTGCAAACCACCCTAATTATACTATTAGAAAGGGTGCAAGCCGTACATGTCTGTTCTCGTGTATTCATTGGTTCATTGCGCAGTGCATTTTCTCTGTATCGAAACCAACTTTGTCCATTAAAAGTTTTGTCAACATATGCACGATCAATTGTTCTCCATGCCTCCAAGAATAGGAGATTCTCTTCAGTGAGGGCCCCTGCACAATGACAATAAGTATTAGGATGAAATATAAAGTAAAAGATCCATCCCTTGAATATTATGTAAATTCCTTGAAAATACTTACAGGATGGACTCCTGCTAACAGAAACTGAAACTGACATGACCAGCATCACTCCAGCGATCAAGCAGACAGAAGGAATAGAGACATGCTGTCTAAATTTTTCCAAACAGTAAATCACTTTTGGAAGACCACGAGAGTAAATCCCAAATTTGAGAAGGTGTCCATGAGTTATTGAAAGAAAATCACATTTCAAGGATAAAATGTTATTGAACCTCATCGACTGAACCAATAAATTATGTTTCGAAGCTCCATCAGTATTACCCCTATTTCTCTGCACATTGGTGGCATTTATCCTTCTACACATTAAGGGACTCCACAATCGAGCTTCTACAACCCTTGTGGGCGAAGATTTCCATGGCAGCACCTGAAACGAGTCCAAGTGAAATTGTAATATATTTCGAGCTCTTGACTACATTAAAATTTTTCACATGCACGAATCCATACAGCAGTATCTCTCAGGATACACTCAGTTTCTGAGGCCTTGTACCAACATAGAGTATAAGGCAAAAAAGGAAGAGAAAAGAAACGATCCATTGACCAGTAATCTTTCTGGGCAATGCGAGTCACAGGGAGTGAACAATCAAAGCTGTGCTTCAGGTGCAGTAAAATATGAGGCCAAAATAATTCTTCCAACCAAAAAATTTAGTAGTGAAGAACATGACTCACGTTCCAGAAAATCCACCTATTGCAGAGCAAAAAGTTTTAATTCTATTTATCCAAATGTTCAATTCTGCAAGATGTGCTCATCGGAATCAGATTAATCCTTTTAACTACGCCACACCAGTGTACTTTCTAAGAAAAAGAAAATGACTAGGCCAATCCACCAGCAGCGCTGGTGGAGGCAAATTCAGTTCTTGGAAATTGGAGCATGCTCGTTGTACATAAAATTTTCTATTCTCATTGGTAGATTATACACATACCCAATGTGTCTTAAATCCACAACTCACCCTCCACCCTTTCATGTGGGAAGAGGAGTTGCCTTTTGAGCTAGAGCTCATTGGCATCAACAGCACAATTTTTTCCTGACAGCACAGCATCCAAAACAAGAATAGGCCTATCAAGTAAAACTATAGTTACATGCTAGTTCCCCTCCCATCCCCTAGGCTTACTCGTGCATTAGCAGCTGAAGGACTATAGATATATTTCAGCACCCAAGAAGAAATGTACAAGTAGTGAGTACAATTCTTTGTAACAGAGGCTTGGTCACAATTCACTCACATTCATGAGAAATAGACCTTCGAATGAGAATTACACAATAACCATCCAGATTTGAAGAACAATCAGTATTCAATTCGAAACTCATTAACTCCTCCATTGTTCTTAGTAAACAATAGGTTAGGCTGCGGAAATTGTTGCTCCAATATAAAAGTGGAGTACTCAAGATAAAATAAGAGAAATCCTAGAAGCCAGCACCCCTCCAAGAAAATACACCGAACTTGAATCAAATTACATTCCAGTTCACCACATTTCTCCACAACAAATATATATATAAATATATAAATATATATATTCAAAAAAGTCCTTTTTCTTGTTCCTTTTTTTACTTCCATGAAATGTAAGTCATGAAGGTCAATGCTTAATTTATGACTTTAACTCTTAGCTACTTTCAATTCAAAGAACACGCTTAATCAGGTTGTTGCTTCACTCAAGCTCTTAAGTCTTAGAATACCATTCTTCATCCAGCAGAGTTAATCAAATTAGATCGAATTCAACCTGAAAACAACTTCAACTTAGCCAAGCTTGACATCCATAACACTTAGCCCATAAACAAAGCCAAAAGTTGGGCACACCATACATGACACCACAAGCACTACACCAATCCACACAATCACATCATCTCTCGAACATTAACCCCACAATCCACGCCAACGAAACAAACAAAACATGAAATAAAAAAACCGATTTTATTTTCTCTCTTCATCAGTTCTCTTGGAAACCAAATGAGAAGTGGAAACTGGAATTTGAAACAGAGTGGGAGAGAGTACCTGAGGAGTGGAGGCCTTGGAGGACCAGTAAGGGTTCTTGCAGAAGACGTTAGAGATAGCAAAATGTGGGGATAAAGAAGCAGTGGAAGAGCTAGCGAGGACCGCCATTGACAGGCCTCGGAGAGCCCCGCGAAGAACCAGCGCTCTTCTTCGTTTTCGGTTCCTTATCGTTGGCGATAGATTTTTGAAGCTCCATCGCTATTCCCCAATTGGGCCTTAAAAGTCCATCAAGACGCAAAATGGTCCAGAATCAGAGCCCAATTTATGGTGGATGGGCTCTTATGTGAATGTGGGTATTTTCCGTATTTTCTTATAGTTTTCTTAATTTGGATCATTGCTTTTCATCCAATGGTCTAGATTACTCAATTAATAAATAATTATTAAAAAATTAGTTATATTAAAAAAATAAATCAAAATCAAAATAATAAAAAAATTTAATTTTTTTTTTACATATTGTGGTGGTGGCTGTCCACTCCAGGTGGTGGCCGGCCACCATTGTTAGAGGATACAACTTTGGCCACCCCAGACCACCGATCTAGGGTGGCCGAAGCCACCCCTTAGCCTTTGGGGGTGGCTTCGGTTAAAAGCGGTTTTTAATAACCGCTAATCGCCTAACGGTTAATGAGTTTTTGAAAACCGTTAACCGTTAACTGCTAACTACTAACCACTTTTTTTAAATACATATATTTTTATTATATATATTTCATAATATATGACAATAAGTCCTTGTAATATAATGGTAATTATTTGTATGTTATATTTTTTCACCCTTATTTTTAATCCTTAAAAGCACTTTCAATTTTTTTTTACCAAGCATGTTTTTTTTTCTTTTTAAACAAACTTTTTGACAGTTAAACGCATTTTTAAGCCTCTCAAATTGACACTTAAACATGCCATAAGGGCTAAGGACCTCAAAAAAGTCCATCAAAACGCAAAAGGGCCAGAATCAAAGCCCAATTGTAAGGTGGATGGGCTCCTACGTGAATATGGGCCTCTCTCTCGCTCAAAATATATAACCGCGCCCTCTTGAAAGTTTTTCCAACTTTCTTTTTCCATATCCTTTTCATAACATATATATATCATCTTCTTGCGGTTATTGGCCCGCCTTATCCAAGAATTAAACTCATCAAAACAAATCTAACAAACCCCGGCCATTTTCAAGATCAGTAGGCGATTCCATGGCTTACAAAGAAGAAGCGCCTAAAGAGGTACTCCAATACCCATTGGACTCATACTCGTACGAGATTCTTGATGCAGTTGGTAGTGGTGTTAGCTCTGTTGTTTACAAGGCCATATGCGTGCCCATGAACTCCATGGTGGTAGCAATCAAAGTCGTCGATCCTGATCAATCATGGTGGTGGCTATCATTATCAAAGCCGTCGCTTTTATCCCACCCAAACATCCTCAACCCTCTCTGTTCCTTCACAGTTGACGATCGTCTTTGGGTGGTGATGCCATTCATGTCCGCCGGTTCTTTACGATCCATAATATCTTCTTCTTTTCCAAACGGCTTCTCTGAGCCATGCATCGCCATAATTCTCAAAGAAATTCTAAGTGCCCTGTCCTATCTTGGCAAGCAAGCAGACGTTCACAAATACATCAAGACCGGTAACATCCTCATCGACTCAAATGGGTCCGTGAAGCTTGCAGATTTTGGACTGACCTCATCGTCCGATATATCGGGAACGCCTTATTGGGTGGCACCGGAGGTAATAAACTCGCAATTTAATGCTTACGGCTTAATGGCTGATATATGGTCCTTTGGAATTATTGCGTTAGAATTGGCCCACGGACGCCCTCCTTTGTCTCATCACCTTCCTCCTTCAAAGCACAAGAATTTCTCCAAGGCTTTCAAAGACATGNCACCCAAGAAAATGCCAAAGCAGCCCAACAGCATTTTTAAAAAAATTTATGATGATATAAATTTCCATATCAAAGTGAATTAGATTAATGAAGAAACAAGATATACATCTTTTAAAACTATTATGTGATATGCAGCGTTAATTTCCCCCGCAAACAAAATAAATTTTCATTAAATTAAATGAATTCCACAGAGAGACAGAGAGGGAGAGGGGGGGGGGGGGAGTGAACTTACGTCAAAGCTACGTGCTTTATTTCAGGTCCACTACGAATGGTCAATTCCACCGAAGTTCCTTCAGGTCCCCTGCAATTTAATCAAAACGTTCAGTCAGACCAGTGAATAAATGAAAAAGTGGAAAACTTGGAGGAAAAGAAAAGTTAAGCTTCTAAAAGAACTTCTATTAAAACAAAAATCATGTTTACTTATGCACTAACAACACTGATATGATGAAACAATATGTAAAATAATCATCACAAATATCTTCATTTAAAGTGTGTGCTG
The DNA here is from genome assembly GCA_006937295.1 of Carpinus fangiana. Classification (NCBI taxonomy): domain Eukaryota; kingdom Viridiplantae; phylum Streptophyta; class Magnoliopsida; order Fagales; family Betulaceae; genus Carpinus; species Carpinus fangiana. The sequence goes on along the minus strand of CM017326.1, from coordinate 10,555,525 downwards.
GCCGGTTGCCAGATTTTTAGCTGTCTGAGTTTGTTAGTAGCATAATGATGATCTCAACCCTTAATAATGAAACTTTCATATTTTCATTTTTTAATGAATACAAACAACCTGAAGTAAATGTTTATATTTATCCACACCTATGCATTTGAATCTGAAATTTCACCACTTGGTGATTTCTAGAATGAATCAAGGCTATCCCATATCCCAATATACAAGATAAACTCAAATTAGTTACAATTATCAACCACTATGGATCTGACCAAATAATATTTTTGAAAATCAAGAATAGATTGATGATTCAAGATTTAAAACAAATTGGAGGTACTTAATTCTTTACAGCTTCCAGAAAGTTAAAGGACATGTATTATTTTCTAAGCAAAAAATGGGACCTAATCTGTTTCATAATTGTAGACACATAGTGAGATGTCGCATAAACTACACAGAATACCTTGTTCAAAGGAGTTAATCATTTGGAGTTTGAATATTCATTTTGAAAGTACTCCAAAACTAATATCCAGGCACCTTATGGGCATTTATCAATATTGCCATTCTGGACAATATTACATGAAATTTAGGCCACTTTTGAACTGTCACCTGGTACATTTCAATTTGCAAACCACATCAAGGAGAAGCAACCAAACAGTAAAGCATAAGAAAACACCAAGAAATATTCTGTCTACTTTTTCTCTTTTTGTGCATGGCAGTGTGTTAACCAAATAAAGGGACTTCTGTGACAAGTTGCAACACCATGGTGGCATTGCATTTCCTTTAATAGAGCCTATGTTATTTATTGAAAAACGAAGAACAGATTTGACAGGGTAAGAAGTTGGTAATGTAAGAAACTCACTGCAACCGCTCTGCTGCATCATATATGCCCATGGTTTCTGTACTTGTATCATCAATCGCTACAATAACATCCCCAGTTAAAATGCCAGCCCTATTTGCAGGACCTCCCGGAGCAGCTGAAATAACAAGAAGTCCAGCAGCTGATCCATCGAATTGACTAGGGTAGCCAATTGACAGCCCTACACCTGTAAGAGCACCTTGAGTTCCAGACTGCCTTCAAAGAAGATATAACAGATTTAGGGAGAATTACTATATGTATCCAAATCCCACTGAAGTATACAGTCCAACAGTTCACCTAAATATTGTACATGACATGGGAGTCTGTCACTCAAGCCAAAAAAATGCAGTATACCAAGATGGCATGAAGAAAACAACATCATACCCGCAAACTCTTGAACTTCTCAGGCTCCAGAAAACGAGTAAAAGGATCATCTAGTGTGGCAAGCATCTTCTTTATTGCCATATCTAAATGCAAATACACCATAGGATTTAGAGAGGCAGTACATAGGGAAGACACAAACACTAATCTTAACTAGTGACAATTAAATCATAGAACAGGCTTAAATGTTACCTGCATTGAAATGCAACAATCAAACACAGGTTTGTCACAAAACTAACCACATTGCAACAATGTACATGGCCAATCACGTTTTTTCAAGAGAATTCATCATCTCCTCTCAAACCCATTTAACCGAATCATATCTTGCAACTTTTGGAACTAGTAATTGAATTCAACGATCACATTGACCAAAAGGTAAGGTAGACGAAACAACTGCTACAAAACCATCTACCAAAATTTAATATTGTACACGATCAGTCACATTTTTTCAAGAGAATTCTTTCATCTTCTCTTAAACCCATTTAACACAACCATATACTACAACTGGTAGAACTAGCAATTGAATTCAACATTTCACATTTCCCTAAAGGTGAGTCCAAAGAAACGATAACTATAGTCTTTCTTCTATTTTCCTTTCTGGGACCAAGTAACCAGCTTGGTCCCCAGGTTATTAGTTGAACCATATGAATTATCACGAATAGCAACATCTTAAAGGTTTATGTACTCAACTTAGTGCTCGCAACTCTAAAGGTATACATAGTAGGTCAGTGTCCATGAAGGCCAAAGTTTAGGCCATGGTGAGATCTCTCGTCATGCATGCAACAGGAGACTACACAATCAATAGATGCATTGACTGAATAAAAACTTGCTGGATTAACATTAAACATAAAAGGTAGCACAGCCATCAATTTCAAAGAGAGACAGGCCCTTACTAACAACATTTTCTTGTATATGCCAAAACTATATGTACCTTGGCAAGAAAAGAGAAGTCCACTGCCTGTCTACGTTACTTAAGTATTGACAACAACCATGAGTGGATGGACACTCATGTCTAACCATTTAAATAGCCGAAAGTGCATCAGCCATATAAGCATGAACCTATGCAACAAAAATATTTTAGAAAACTATGATTTATCCCTTGTGGAACAAATGCTGACTCCCTTCCACATATTCAGAACCTAACTCCAATTACCATGCAAGTACTACTATTAGGCATATTAGGCTGATCTCGCTAGTAATACTTGTATAGTCAATTAGCACCAATACTGCACAATATATAAATACTAAAAAGGAAAACAAATTAAACATTGAAAATCAACACACATAAGTGAATTTAACTATGGTTCTGGCTTCCATTAATCCAACACGATTTTAGCACGGAAAAATCCTGCAAACCACCCTAATTATACTATTAGAAAGGGTGCAAGCCGTACATGTCTGTTCTCGTGTATTCATTGGTTCATTGCGCAGTGCATTTTCTCTGTATCGAAACCAACTTTGTCCATTAAAAGTTTTGTCAACATATGCACGATCAATTGTTCTCCATGCCTCCAAGAATAGGAGATTCTCTTCAGTGAGGGCCCCTGCACAATGACAATAAGTATTAGGATGAAATATAAAGTAAAAGATCCATCCCTTGAATCTTATGTAAATTGCTTGAAAATACTTACAGGATGGACTCCTGCTAACAGAAACCGAAACTGACATGACCAGCATCACTCCAGCGATCAAGCAGACAGAAGGAATAGAGACATGCTGTCTAAATTTTTCCAAACAGTAAATCACTTTTGGAAGTCCACGAAAGTAAATCCCAAATTTGAGAAGGCGTCCATGAGTTATTGAAAGAAAATCACATTTCAAGGATAAAATTTTATTGAACCTCATCGACTGAACCAATAAATTATGTTTCGAAGCTTCATCAGTATTACCCCTATTTCTCTGCACATTGGTGGCATTTATCCTTCTACACATTAAGGGACTCCACAATCGAGCTTCTACAATCCTTGTGGGCGAAGATTTCCATGGCAGCACCTGAAACGAGTCCAAGTGAAATTGTAATATATTTCGAGCTCTTGACTACATTAAAATTTTTGACATGCACGCATCCATACAGAAGTATCTCTCAGGATACATTCAGTTTCTGAGGCCTTGCACCAACATAGAGTGTAAGGCAAAAAAGGAAGAAAAAAGAAGAAGAAGGCATATGGTACTATAACATAACATTAACAATGTAAACAGTACTATAATGTAAAATTACAGTAACGATCCATTGACCCATAATCTTTCTGGGCAATGCGAGTCACAGGGAGTGAACAATCCAAGCTGTGCTCCAGGTGCAGTAAAATATGAGGCCAAAATAATTCTTCCAACCAAAAAATTTAGTAGTGAAGAACATGACTCACCTATGAGTGCTTATGTTCCAGAAAATCCACCTATTGCAGAGCAAAGAGTTTTAATTCTATTTATCCAAATGTTCAATTCTGCAAGTTGTGCTCATCAGAATCATATTAATCCTTTTAACTATGCCACACCAGTGTACTTTCTAAGAAAAAGAAAATGACTAAGCCAATCCACCAGCAGCGCTGGTGGAGGCAAATTCAGTTCTTGGAAATTGGAGCATGCTCGTTGTACATAAAATTTTCTTTTCTCCTTGGTAGATTATACACATACCCAATGGGTCTTAAATGCACAACTCACCCTCCACCCTTTCATGTGGGAAGAGGAGTTGCCTTTCGAGCTAGAGCTCATTGGCATCAACAGCATAATTTTTTCCTGACAGCATAGCATCCAAAACAACAATAGACCCATCAAGTAAAACTATAGTTACATGCTAGTTCCCCTCCCATCCCCTAGGCTTACTCGTGCATTAGCAGCTGAAGGACTATAGATATATTTCAGCACCCAAGAAGAAATGTACAAGTGGTGAGTACAATTCTTTGTAAGAGAGGCTTGGCCACAATTCACTCACATTCATGAGAAATAGACCTCCGAATGAGAATTACACAATAACCATCCAGAATTGAAGAACAATCAGTATTCAATTCGAAACTCATTAACTCCTCCATTAGGCAGTGCATTCCAGTTCACCAAATTTCTCTACAACAAATTATATATATATATATTCAAAAAAGTCCTTTTTCTTGTTCCTTTTTTTTTTCTTCCATGAAATGTAAGTTATCAAGGTCAATGCTTCATTTATGACTTTAATTCTTAAGCTACTTTCATTCAAGGAACACGCTTAATCAGGTTGTTGCTTCACTCAAGCTCTTAAAGTCTTAGAATACCATTCTTCATCCAGCAGAGTTAATCAAATTGGACCCAATTCAAGCTGAAAACAACTTCAACTTAGCCAAGCTTGACATCCATAACACTTAGCCCACAAACAAAGCCAAAAGTTGGGCACACCATACATGACACCACAAGCACTACACCAATCCACACAATCACATCATCTCTCGAACATTAACCCCACAATCCACGCCAACGAAACGAAACAAAACATGAAATAAAAAAAAATAAAAAAAAAACCGATTTTATTTTCTCTTTTCATCAGTTCTCTTGGAAACCAAATGAGAAGTGGAAACTGGAATTTGAAACAGAGTGGGAGAGAGTACCTGAGGAGTGGAGGCATTGGAGGACCAGTAAGGGTTATTGTAGAAGACGTTAGAGATAGCAAAATGAGGGGATAAAGAAGCAGTGGAAGAGCTAGCGAGGACCACCATTGACAGGCCTCGGAGAGCCCCGCGAAGAACCAGAGCTCTTCTTCGTTTTTGGTTCCTTATCGTTGGCGTGGCGATAGCTTTTTGAAGCTATTTCGTTATTCCCCAATTGGGCCTTAAAAGTCCATCAAGACTCAAAATGGTCCAGAATTAGAGCCCAATTTTATGGTGGATGGGCTCTTATGTGAATGTGGGTATTTACCGTATTTTCTTATAGTTTTCTTCGCCCTACACGATGTCGTTTGGCTTAAAACTAGTAGAGTTAAATCCTACTTTCTTTTTCCTCATACTTTCACTAATCACTATATAACCGCACAAACCGCTAACCGCTTTTGAAAGCGGTTATTAAAAACCCCTAAATATTGGTAAATGTTGCATTTTTTTAATATTAATTACTTTTGGGCTCCTTCAATATGGGCTCATTTTGTAGCAATTCGGCCCAAATTGTGGTATATAGCAATTTTTGATGCTAAAATAGCCTTGAAAAGGAAATTAAAAAAAAAAAAAATTCAAAGTGAGCAAAAAAATATCATAGTTCTCAAAACTGGTAAAAAAAAAAAAGCCCAACAAAAAATCCCAAAAAAGAGATTAGTAAGATGTGGTTAACTGCTAATCGGCAGAGGCAATTAGTAAATTTTACTAACCACTTAGGCAGTTGCGGTTAGCAGTTTTAGCCACTAACTACTAACTGTAACCGCCTTTTCACCCCTATTTTTAATCTTTAAAAACACTTTCAATTTTTTTTACCAAACATGCTTTTTTTTTAAACAAACTTTTTAACCGTTAAACGCACTTTTAAGCTCCCCCAANAAAAAAAAAAAAAAAAAACATTCAAAGTGAGCCAAAAAATATCATAGTTCTCAAAACTGGTAAAAAAAAAAAAAAAGCCCAACAAAAAATCCCAAAAAAGAGATTAGTAAGATGCGGTTAACTGCTAATTAGCGGAGGTGGTTAGTAAATTTTACTAACCACTTAGGTGGTTGCGGTTAGCAGTTTTAGCCATTAACTATTAACTGTAACCGCCTTTTCACTCCTATTTTTAATCTTTAAAAACACTTTCAATTTTTTTTACCAAACATGCTTTTTTTTTTAAACAAACTTTTTAATGGTTAAACGCACTTTTAAGCTCCCCCAAATAGAAACTCAAACATACCCTAAAGGCTAAGGACCTCAAAAAAGTCCATCAAAACGCAAAAGGGCCAGAATGAGAGCCCAATTGTATGGTAGATGGGCTCTTATGTAAATATGGGTCTGTCTCTCCGCTCATAATATATAACCGCGCCCTCTTAAAAGTTTTCCTACTTTCTTTTTCCAAATCCTTTTCATAACATATATATCATCTTCTTGCTCTTATTAGCCCGCCTTATCCAAGAATTAAACCCATCAAAACAAATCTAACAAACCCCGGCCATCCAAGATCAGTAGGCGATTCCATGGCTCACAAAGAAGAAGTGCTTAAAGAGGTACTCCAATACCCTTTGGACTCATACTCGTACGAGATTCTTGATGCAGTTGGTAGTGGTGTTAGCTCTGTTGTTTACAAGGCCATATGCGTGCCCATGAACTCCATGGTGGTAGCAATCAAAGTCGTCGATCCTAGTCAATCATGGTGGTGGCTATCATTATCAAAGCCGTCGCTTTTATCCCACCCAAACATCCTCAACCCTCTCTGTTCCTTCACAGTTGACGATCGTCTTTGGGTGGTGATGCCATTCATGTCCGCCGGTTCTTTACGATCCATAATATCTTCTTCTTTTCCAAACGGCTTCTCCGAGCCATGCATCGCCATAATTCTCAAAGAAATTCTAAGCGCCCTGTCCTATCTTGACAAGCAAGCAGACGTTCACAAATACATCAAGACCGGTAACATCCTCATCGACTCAAATGGGTCCGTGAAGCTTGCAGATTTTGGAATGACCTCATCGTCCGATATATCGGGAACGCCTTATTGGGTGGCACCGGAGGTAATAAACTCGCAATTTAATGCGTACGGCTTAATGGCTGATATATGGTCCTTTGGAATTATTGCGTTAGAATTGGCCCACGGACGCCCTCCTTTGTCTCATCACCTTCCTCCTTCAAAGCACAAGAATTTCTCCAAGGCTTTCAAAGACATGATAGNTCTTGGAAACCAAATGAGAAGTGGAAACTGGAATTTGAAACAGAGTGGGAGAGAGTACCTGAGGAGTGGAGGCATTGGAGGACCAGTAAGGGTTATTGTAGAAGACGTTAGAGATAGCAAAATGAGGGGATAAAGAAGCAGTGGAAGAGCTAGCGAGGACCGCCATTGACAGGCCTCGGAGAGCCCCGCGAAGAACCAGAGCTCTTCTTCGTTTTTGGTTCCTTATCGTTGGCGTGGCGATAGCTTTTTGAAGCTATTTCGTTATTCCCCAATTGGGCCTTAAAAATCCATCAAGACTCAAAATGGTCCAGAATTAGAGCCCAATTTTATGGTGGATGGGCTCTTACGTGAATGTGGGTATTTACCGTATTTTCTTATAGTTTTCTTCGCCCTACACACGATGTCGTTTGGCTTAAAACTAGTAGAGTTAAATCCTACTTTCTTTTTCCTCATACTTTCACTAATCACTATATATATATATATATATATATTATTGTCTTGCTCTCATTGCTCATTAGCCCGCCATATCCAATAAATAAACCCAGTAAAACAAATCTAACAAACGTTACAAACCCATCCAAGATCATCAGTTATGTGATTCCATGCATGGCTCACGAAGAAGAGCAAGAGCCTACAAAAACAAAAGAAGAGCCTACAGAGGTCCAATGCCCACTGTACTCATCAAACTCGTACGAGATTCTCGATGAAGATGGTAATGGTTTTAGCTCTGTAACTGTTGTTTACAAGGCCAAATGCTTTGCCATGGACTCCACGGTACGTGGTGGCAATCAAAGCCGTCGATCTTGATCGATCATGGTGGTGGCAATCAAAGGCAACGCTTTTGTCCCACCCAAACATCCTCAACGCTCACTGTACCCTCATAGTTGATCAACGCCTTTGGGTGGTGATGCCATTCATTGATAAAATATAAAAATTTATATATTAAATATATAAAAAGTGGAACAAGGAGAGAGAGAAGAGAGAGAGCGCGAAAGTATGTAATGGACTATATTGTATTAAGACTGAATTATTGAAAAGTATTACAGATGCCTTTATTTATATAGAAACTGTGAGTGAGGCCTCTATTTATATAGAAACTATGAGTGATAAGCAAGTAACATAGGAAAGGTAAACCTAGTAGACTAAGAAAATCCTAGAATCAATAAGGAAGTAAATAACCCGAGAATAATAAACAACCTTAACATAATATTCTTAACATTAATATATAATCCCATGAAACATGGAGGAGAAAATCATGAAATTGTTGCCTTGTCCAGATATGCTTGATCTGATTAGATTTTGTTTTCTAACACTCTCCTGCAAATTGATGGCAGAAACTACGGTCAGTTTGATAAACAAAACAAATAATTGGCCGTTTGGCCGTTTGTTGGTTGAATCTTGACATAAATCTCTAGGGGTGATCGGATCACGCCGTAAACACACCAAGGGATGGTCAGATCTCGCCCTAAAACACCATTGGGCAGTCGGATATCACTGCAAATTACCAAGGGACTGTTGGATCTATCGGCAAATACCAAGGGCCGGTCAAATCTCGCCGCAAAACCATTAATGAATGGTCAGATTTCACCGCAAACTACAAAAAATCGAAAAATACCAGATATATGATTTTGTTTTTTTGTTTTTTTTTTGAGTTGGGTTGGATGAAGGTGAGAGAGTGAAAAAATGGGATAATTAAGAGCGACAATGGGCAAGGTGTTTGAAGAAATCATCCTGAGGGACAGCGGAAAATGAACAAGAACGATGTTAGTTGATTTAGGCTCTGATACCATGATAAAATATAAAAAGAAATTATATATTAAATATATAAAAAGTGGAACAAGGAGAGAGAGAGAGAGCGAGCGAAAGTATGTAATGGACTACATTGTATTAAGACTTAATTATTGAAGAGTATTAGAGAAGCCTCTATTTATAGAGAGGCTATGAGTGATAGGCAAGTAATATAGTAAACTAAGAAAAGGTAATTCTAATATGCTAAAAAAACCCTAAAATCAATAAAGAAGTAAATAACCTTAGAATAATAAATAACCCTAACATAATATTCTTAACATTAATATACAATCCCTTGAAACATGGAGGAAAAAATCATGGAATTATTGCCTTGTCTGAATATGCTTGATCTAATTAAATTTTGTCTTCCAGCCAGTTCTTTACAATCCATAATATCTTCTTCCTTACCAGACGGCCGGCCTATCCGAGCCATGCATCGCCATAATTCTCAAAGAAACTCTAAAGCGCCTTGTGCCATCTTCACAAACAAGGAGAGTTTCACAAAGGCATCAAGGCCAGTAACATCCTCATCGACTCAAATGGGTCCGTGAAGCTCACAGACCACTTTGGAATGTCCTCGTCGTGCAATGCTGCGGTTGATATATGGGCCTTTGGGGTCACTGCATTGGAATTGGCCCACGGACGCCCTCCTCTGTCAAATGGGCCCAAGAATGACAAGCAAGAGAAGTTCTCCAAGGCTTTCAAAGACATGGTGGCTTTGTGTCTCCATGAAGATAAATCGAAGAGGCCCTCGGCAGAGACATTGTTGAACCATTCGTTCTTCGAGAATTGCGGGAGTTCGGATTTTCTTATACAAAATGTCTTGCAAGGGCTGCCTAGCGTTGAAGAAAGGTTTAACGAAAGCAAGATTGCGCGGTTGACGAGCAAGAATGGCGATGGTGATGATGAGGGTGGTGACTCATTAGCGAGGCAGAGTGTAAAAGAGACAAGGATGATCATTGGGTATTGGAGTTTCAACGAGGAAAGGTTTGAACTCGACCCAGTCTTCCAAACTGAGTCCTCCAACGATTCAGTTGTGAAACAAGTTAAGAGGTTGTTTGGCGGTGAAGATGAAATTGCGATCATTGAAGACAAGGCAGGTCGTAAGATGGCTAGGAAGGAAGTGAAATTAAATGGCAGCGGTGAATGGTGATGGTGGTGCTGATTGAATTAGAAATTAAGGACATTTAATTAGGCATTGGGTATTTCTAATATATAAGAGAAAGCTGAAATTTTTTCTTTCTTTTAGTAAACCTCAGTTTTATGTCTTTGTATGGAGTGAGATAATTTGCATTATACATGAACGGGCCTATATATTGTCTATGTGGTGTCACAATCGAGAGTTGCAATGCATTGCACGGTAAAGAAGTTTCTGTTTTCAGTCTTCATATTAGTTTCTGGTGTTTGATAGTAGTAATACCTAGCCAGGCCTAGGCATAGTAGCTAGCATGGATATGAGTTACTTTATAGTGATAGAGCTCGAGGAATCATAGTCATAATTAATCTTACTTTAAGATATGAAATATCAGGGGATCGGTGGAGCATTTTTTTTCTTCCTAAATTAGCATATGATATATGTTTGTCAAATTTGTGATCATTCTATATATATATTGCACCTAACATGATGTTCCAGTTGCTGGCATGGTTAATGACAGTTGAGGGATTTGCAACCATGAAAGGGTGTTGCATTTTTACTTCTTGATATGGCGTTGGCTGACAGAATCATGCCAGCATGGCAAATATTAATTACTTTTTTTTAAGTTCTTTTTTTCCAAGTGGAATCCAATACTCACCCTCCACCCGTTCTGATGTTTGGGAGTGTGTTTGATAAATAGTGTTTTTAAGTCAAAAAATACTTTTTTTAATATTGGTAAATGTTGCATTTTTTTAATATTAATTACTTTTGGGCTCCTTCAATATGGAATCATTTTGTAGCAATTCGGCCCAAACTATGGTATATAGCAATTTTTGATGCTAAAATGGCCCTGAAAAGGAAATTAGAAAAAAAAAAAAAAAAAAAAACATTCAAAGTGAGCAAAAAAATATCATAGTTCTCAAAACTGGTAAAAAAAAAAAAAAAAGCCCAACAAAAAATCCCAAAAAAGAGATTAGTAAGATGCGGTTAACTGCTAATTAGCGGAGGCGGTTAGTAAATTTTACTAACCACTTAGGTGGTTGCGGTTAGCAGTTTTAGCCATTAACTACTAACTGTAACCGCCTTTTCACTCCTATTTTTAATCTTTAAAAACACTTTCAATTTTTTTTACTAAACATGCTTTTTTTTTTAAACAAACTTTTTAATGGTTAAACGCACTTTTAAGCTCTCCCAAATAGAAACTCAAACATACCCTAAAGGCTAAGGACCTCAAAAAAGTCCATCAAAACGCAAAAGGGCCAGAATGAGAGCCCAATTGTATGGTAGATGGGCTCTTATGTAAATATGGGTCTGTCTCTCCGCTCATAATATATAACCGCGCCCGCTTAAAAGTTTTCCTACTTTCTTTTTCCATATCCTTTTCATAACATATATATCATCTTCTTGCTCTTATTAGCAGCCCGCCTTATCCAAGAATTAAACCCATCAAAACAAATCTAACAAACCCCGGCCATCCAAGATCAGTAGGTGATTCCATGGCTCACAAAGAAGAAGCTTCTAAAGAGGTACTCCAATACCCTTTGGACTCATACTCGTACGAGATTCTTGATGCAGTTGGTAGTGGTGTTAGCTCTGTTGTTTACAAGGCCATATGCGTGCCCATGAACTCCATGGTGGTAGCAATCAAAGTCGTCGATCCTGGTCAATCATGGTGGTGGCTATCATTATCAAAGCCGTCGCTTTTATCCCACCCAAACATCCTCAACCCTCTCTGTTCCTTCACAGTTGACGATCGTCTTTGGGTGGTGATGCCATTCATGTCCGCCGGTTCTTTACGATCCATAATATCTTCTTCTTTTCCAAACGGCTTCTCCGAGCCATGCATCGCCATAATTCTCAAAGAAATTCTAAGCGCCCTGTCCTATCTTGACAAGCAAGCAGACGTTCACAAATACATCAAGACCGGTAACATCCTCATCGACTCAAATGGGTCCGTGAAGCTTGCAGATTTTGGAATGACCTCATCGTCCGATATATCGGGAACGCCTTATTGGGTGGCACCGGAGGTAATAAACTCGCAATTTAATGCTTACGGCTTAATGGCTGATATATGGTCCTTTGGAATTATTGCGTTAGAATTGGCCCACGGACGCCCTCCTTTGTCTCATCACCTTCCTCCTTCAAAGCACAAGAATTTCTCCAAGGCTTTCAAAGACATGATAGGGTCGTGTCTCCACCAAGATCAATCAAAGAGGCCCTCGGCAGGGACATTGTTAAAGCATTCGTTCTTTGAGAATTGCGAGGGTTTGGATTTTCTTGTAAAGAATGTCTTGCAGGGGCTGCCTGGTATTGAAGAAAGGTTCAAGGAAAGCAAGATTAATAAGCATTCGCGGTTGACGAGCAAGAATGGCGATGGTGATGATGAGGGTTGTGACTCATCAGCGAGGCAGAGTGTAAAAGAGACAACTACGATCAGTGGGTGGAGTTTCAACGAGGAAAGGTTTGAACTCGACCCAGTCTTCCAAACCGAGTCCACCGATGGTCCAGTTGTGAAACAGGTTAAGAGGTTGTTTGGCGGTGAAGATGAAACTACAATCATTGAAGACAAGGCAGGTCGTAAGACGGCTAGGAAGGAAGTGAAAATGGCAGCGGTGAATGGTGATGGTGGTGCTGATTGAATTAGAAATTAAGGACATTTAATTAGGCATTGGGCATTTCTAATATATAAGAAAAAGCTGAAATTTTTTCTTTCTTTTGGTAAACCTCTGTTTTATATTGTCTATGTGGTGTCACAATCGAGAGTTGCAATGCATTGCATGGTAATAGCTTTTCTTGTACGTGGCGATCATTTGATTCTAATAAAAGAAGTTTCTGTATGTTCAGTCTTCATATTAATTTATGGTACTGTTTGATAATAATGATCATAATTAATGCCGATTGAAGAATAATATTTTGCATTGAAGTGTTTTAACTTCAATGATTAATTAAACATTAATAAATGTCAATATTTGGTGGCCTAAAAAAAGAAGAATATGTCTGACTGGAAAAAATAAAAAACTAATTTTTGTAATTATTAAAACTTACAATTATCTAATGTTAGAGTTAATGACTTATATTAACATCAGTGAAAAGCCAAGTAGACCAGAGCGTTTAGCGACGTTCAAGGAGCGAGAGTCTACTAGCCCATGGGCATAATTAAGTTTGGGGGGGAACGATTAGGTCGTGGGGGTGCGGGGGGCAACACCCCCGCAGTACGGTATGGGGGTATTTTAGGGATTTTTGTACGCGTCCATATAAGTAGGGTTTAGGGTTTTTTTTTTCTATATATATATATGTTATTGATGTAATCCTGAATTATTAAGAGAATAAACAGCTACCTCTATGTGGACGTAGGCAAATTGCTGAACCACGTTAAATATGTGTCTCAACTCTCTTGATCTCTTTCTTTTTTATTCTATATATTGTTCATTATTATTGTGCACAGTTACAACATATAACTTGTTCAAAAGTACTAGTCCCTCCAATATAATTGCATTGAGTGAGGAATCATGAGAAGAGTAGCAGAGGGATAGCAGTAACACCTAGCTAGGCATATATAGAAACTGAGACAAGCTAAATAGCATGGATGATGGATATGAGGTACTTTGTAGAGTTAGAGCTCGAGCAATCATAATCATAGTCATAGTTGATCATATGAAACCTCAGGGGATTCAGTGGAGCGTTTTTTTTTTCTTCTTCCCTAAATTAGCAAATGTTTGTCAAATTTGTGATCATTCTATATATATATTGCACCTAACATGATGTTCCAGTTGCTGGCATGGTTAGCTTCTCCACGACTTGAAAGGGTGTTGCATTTTTACTTGTTGATATGGCATAGACTGACGGAATCAGAGCCCAATTTTATGATGGATGGGCTCTTATGTGAATATGGGCCTCTCTCTCCGCTCAAAATATATAACTGCACCCTCTTTAGAGTTTCTCCTTCTCAACTCTCGCAAGAAATCCCCTCAAATCCTATTTCTTTTTCCTCATCTTTTTCACCATATATATATATATATATTTATATCATCTTCTTGCTCTCATTAGCCCACCTTATCCAAGAATTAAACCCAGTAAAACCCATCCAAGATGGGTTTAACCCATCCAAGATGGGTTTAACCCATCCAAGATCAGTAGGCGATTGCATGAATCACGAAGCGGAAGAGCCTAAAGAGGTACTCCAATACCCACTGGAGTCAAAATCGTACACGATTCTTGATGAAGTTGGTAGTGGTGCTAACTCTGTTGTTTACAAGGCCATATGCGTGCCCATGAACTCCATGGTGGTGGCAATCAAAGCCGTCAATCCTGGTCAATCATTCTGGTGGCTATTATCAAAGCCAATATCGCTTTTGTCCCACTCCCACCCAACCATCCTCAACCCGCTCTGTTCCTTCACAGTTGATGGTCGCCTTTGGGTGGTGATGCCATTCATGTCCGCCGGTTCTTTACAATCCATAATATCTTCTTCTTTCCCAAACGGCTTCTCCGAGCCATGCATCGCTGTAATTCTCAAAGAAATTCTAAGCGCCCTGTCCTATCTTCACAAGCAAGCAGACGTTTACAAATACATCAAGACCACTAACATCCTCATTGACTCAAATGGGTCCTTCAAGCTTGCAAATTTTGAAATGATCTCACTGTCCGATACATCCAGCGCAGGAATGCAATATTGGGTGGCGCCGGAGGTACTAAACTTCCAATTTAATGGTTACGGCCCAAAGGATGATATATGGTCCTTTGGAGTCATTGCATTAGAATTGGCCCACGGATGCCCTCCTTTGTCTGATCATCACCTCCCTCCTTCAAAGCACAAGAATTTCTCCGAGGCTTTCAAAGACATGGTGGCTTCGTGTCTCCATCAAGATCCATCAAAGAGGCCCTCGGCGGAAACATTATTGAAGCATTCCTTCTTCGAGAATTGCGGGGGTTTGGATTTTCTTGTAAAGAATGTGTTGCAGGGGCTGCCTAGTGTTGAAGAAAGGTTCAAGGAAAGCAAGATTAAAAAGCATGCGCCGCTGACGTGCCAGAATGGCGATGATGAGGGTGGTGACTTGTCAACGAGGCAGAGTGTAAAAGAGACAAGGAGAATTGTTTGGTGGAGCTTTAACGAGGAAAGGTTTGAACTCGACCCAATCTTCCAAACTGAGGATTCAGTTGTGAAACAACAAGTTAAGAAGAAAAGGCCGCGCCTATGGCAGCGGTGATGATTGAATTAGCAATGTGTATTTCTTTTCTGAGAAGAGAAAGCTGAAAATTTTCTTTCTTTTGGTACAACTCTGTTGCATGCCTTTGTATGGAGGGAGATAATTTTTGTCTATCTGGTGTTGCAATATGATAGAGATAATCTTGTAGTTGTGGTTATCATTTGATTCTAATAAAACAAGTTTCCCTTTCTCACTTCTCAGACTTCAGATTTCTGGTGTTTGATAGACTGATAGTAATGATCATGGTGCCGATAGAAGAACAATTGGAGGGTTTTTTTTTTTTTTTAACTTCAATGATTAATTAAGGAAATTGTGAGCATTATAACATTAATAAATAATATTTGGTGGCCTGAAAAAAGAAGAATATGTTTGACATAACTTTTTGTAATTATTAAAATTTACAAAACTAGTCCCTCCAATATAAAGTACAAGATAATTGCATTGAGCGAGGAATCATGAGGAGTAGCCGTGTTACACTGAACCAAAAAAATGGAGTACCAGAGGGATAGTGTAGTAACACTTAGCTAGGTATAGAGATTGAGACGGAGACAATTAGCCCCATCCCTTTTTGGTATTTTGATCACTTTTAACCATTTTCCTAATTTGGATTTTTTTTTTTTTTTTAAAAAAAAGCTATGCATAGAGACTGAGACAATTAGCTAGTTAGAGTGGATATGAGCTACTTTAGAGTGATAGAGCTCGAAATTGATCTTACTCAGGGGTGGCCCGCAAGCCACCCTCAAGGCTGGGGTGCGGGCCACCCTCAAGGCTGGGGTGCTCTTCCACGAGGGTGCCAGGAAGCCACCTCTCTATTTTTTTAAAAAAAAAGAAAATTAATTTGATTTTCTTAATTATATATATAGTTATTATTATAAACAATTTTTTGGGTAAGTATATTATAAGTCCCCGACTCAACGTGCCAAAATTTTTATCTCCCTACGTTTTTTGTTTTGAAAATTTAATTTTTGGGTCAATCGAAATGTCAATAAAATTCCTACCATTAGATTTTTGTAACGTCCGTTATTCCCAAATCAAAACGCCGCGTCAGAATAATAATAATTTTTTTAATTTAATTTTTAAATTAATTTTTTTTAAATTAAAAAAAAAAATTGAAGGGGTGGCCAATGGTAGGGTTGCCACCCCTGGCCACCCCAAACCCTTGGTTCGCCACCACCTCCAGCCCATGGGGTATATTTATATGATTAATTTTTTTTTTTTTATTAAGAGTGATATATGTCATTATTCTATTGGTGCTGACTTGGCTTATTAACGGAATCCATCAAATATTTTGATAGAAATTTGACTATTGGACTGAAATTGCTATTTTGGCTTATGTTGGGGACTTTTGAATTATTTTTTATACAGCAAAAAGCGATTTGTCATTTATTCCAACCATAGGAAATGATTTTCATTTATTCCTTATTTTTGTATGAATTTATAGTGGTATTTTACTATTTTTGTCTTATTTTAAAAAATTTAGCATCATTCTTGTCTTTTTGCTAACATTTGAACTTTTCCCTTAAAACAATGTAATCTTTGGTTGGTGTCAATATATATATATATATATATATTCATTTCATTTTACAAATCAACCATTAGATTTGTGGATTTATATATGGATCCCACATAAGACAATGGTGAACCCCACAATTTCTAATGATCAATATATATATTGAATTTGTAGGAAAATATTGAAGAAATATGGACAAACTATTAACACAAATTATTTCTCTAATCCCAAATGAGCAATTGTGTCATGCATCAACAAACCAATACAAAATTAAGTATATATATTTTTGGAGCTTCCTCTTTAGCCTCGACGGACGTTTATTCCAATCCTCAATTCTCCTATCTTCTAACAATTAATTCCATTTTCTCTCATTTATTTCTAAAGAATAAGCTCTTCAACCAACCAAAAAAAAAAATTATAACCGCGCTCTAACAGTTTCTCAACTCTAAAACCCGCTAAAATCCCTCCTTTCTTTACCCTCATTCTTTTCTCATAACATATATATATATATATATATATCTCATCGTCTTGCTCTCATTAGCCCGCCATATCCAACAATTAAACCCAGTAAAACAAACCCATCAAGATCAACGTGGTTAGTTTCATGGCTCACGAAGAAGAAGAGCCTAAAAAGATTCTTGATGAAGATAGCGATCACGCTGTTTACAGGGCCATATGCTTGCCCATGAACTCCATGGTGGCGGCAATCAAATCACAGCCGGATTTGGAAAATGTTGGACCCGAAAACGCTAACCTTTGGGCGGTGACGCCATTTAATTCCTCTGGTTCTTTACAATCCATAATATCCTCTTCTTTCCCAGACGGCTTATACGAGCCATGCATTGCAATTGTTCTCAAACAAACTCTAAGCGTCTTGTCCAATATTCACAGCGAAGGTTTCTTTCACGGAGACATCAAGGCAGGTAACATCCTGATTGACTCAAATGGGTCCGTGAAGCTTGCATCATCCTCTTTGATGCTCACTCATGATGCTGCGGGCGCGCCTTATTGGATGGCACCGGAGGTAATTAACTCGCACAGTAATGGTAATTTCGGCTTCAAGGTTGATATATGGTCCTTTGGAATCACTGCGTTAGAATTGGCCCGCGGACGCCCTCCTTTGTCTCACCTCCCTCCTTCAAACCACAACAACTTCTCCAAGGCTTTCAAAGACATGGTGGCTTCTTGTCTCCATCAAGACCCATCAAAGAGGCCCTCGGCAAAGACATTGTTGAGGCATTCCTTCTTCAAGAATTGCATGAGTTCGGATTTTCTTGTAAAGAATGTCTTGCAGGGGTTGCCGCCTAGTACTGCTGAGAATAGAAGAAGTGGTGGTGAAGCTACGTTGGAGGGTCTGGTGGCGTTGAGGAGGGGCTTGGGTGAGCAAAGGGAAACGGTGAACAATCTGATTGATTTGGAGATGAGAAAGGAGCAGAAGATGCCTAGTGACTCAGCTAGAAGGGTGATCAGTGGGTGGAACTTCAACGAGGAAAGGTTTGAACTCGACCCAGTGTTCCCAACCGAGTCCGCTACGATAATTGAAGACAAGGGAGGTGAGTTGGGTGAGTCAGGCGAGTTAATTCATAGTGATCAGACTGAGAATAGAAGAAGGGAAGCGATGATGAATGATCTGTATGACTGGAAGCTTAGCTTGTATGTGCAAATGGTAAGCGTGGAGAATCTGATTTTTCAGTTACGTGACAAGGAGGAGAAGGCTAAGGATATAGAGAGGCAGAGGGTTGAGTTGGAGGATGAGAAAGAGTGGAACTTGAAGAAGTTGGAGATGGATTTGGAAGATCTCTAGCTGATTGTTTGAGCATTGTGTATTTCTAATAAGAGAAAGCTTTGTATAGTCTTGTGGTGATCATTTCATTCTAATAAAAAATTGTCTTTCTTTTGGTGCAAAAATATATGTTGTTTTTCATGTCTGTGGTGACTGGTTTTGAAGTTCTTTTATATTTGTTTTGATCATGCATATATAGTCATTGATCTAACTTTGAGTAACGCTAACTTACTCCCACTTTTTTTACACTTATATGTGACTTTTAAAATTAACATTAGATTAAAAAAATATAATAAAGATCCATTTCATATTCAATGGTGGTTTTTGTTGGGGGGATAAACATCAAGAGAATCTAGCAATAATAAGTTAATATACATATTAAGACACCACATCTAGCCCAAACATTTTCCATTCAATTTGTTTTGCTTTTTTTATTCTATTTAAAATATTATTTATTTATATATTTTTACTATTCCAAAAGATGAGAGAGAATCAAATTGATTTTTCATTATTAATTTAATTTATGCATTGTTGAGCAACGGTGATCAACAAATTTGTTAAGTACTGTAGCAACAGGTAGTGGAATCATTAGCTAAAGTGGCTAGATGGATGCATATATGGGAGGCTCTTTTTTTTTTTTTTTTTTTTTGGGAGGAGGGGTGGGTATTTTTTGCTACAACAGTAGCCAAAATAACCTTTTGGCTATTTTGGTTAATCCAATGTGAATGCTCTAATCAACTAGTTTGATCAACAATTACCTAAAAAGAACACAAAAATTGTTATCTATACTGTTGCAGATATAAATTATCAGTGAATTCAAATTCAGACAGCCCATTACACGAAAAATAATTGAACAATGTCAGACAGCTCTAAGCCCACCACATGGCAAGCATCAATGGTGAAACCACGTTAAGGCCAGGGTGCAGTGGCAGATCTAGGAATTTATCTTAACAGGGGCAAAAATAAAATAATAAAATATAATAAAGTTGCGGCCTGCAAAAGATGTCTTACTCTTCAGACAAGAGAACTTTCATCACAGGCTTCACATAACAGAATTATATCGTCGTTAGGGGTGTCAAAAAATACTAGGAAACCGGGACAGAAACTGAAAAATCGGGAAATCGGAGAACCAGTTCTGATTCCAATTGAAAAAAACCAAAAACCGGGGATTCTGGTTCCGGTTCCAATTTTTAGCACCCGGTTATAACCGGGTGTATATATATATTGCTTTTATTTTTACTTTTAACTTTTTAGTTTAGGTTTGTTTCACAACTTCACCATACTTCCTTAGTGCCTCTGCCTCTTTCTCTTCACTTCCGGTTCCAACTTCACGACATTTCGGGCTCTCTCTGACTCTCTCTCTCGCTCCATCGGACCGTCTCTCTCTCTCTCTCGCTTAGTCGCTCCATCGAACTGTCACTCGTCTAGACGTCTTCTAGATATCAACGCTCCACCAACGACCACTCTCTTCTTCACTCCAACCGAGCAATGAGCACTAGCAGGTAGGTATGGAATCTATTTAGGGTTTTATTTATATTTGCTGATTTAGGGTTTATATTTGTTTGGTTAATGAAAAAAAATGTAGGAAATTTGATAGAAAATTTTAGAGTTTAAGTTTTGGGTGATGGGATAAATAATGGGTGTGGTTTTGTTAATTTGATGTTATGGGGATTTTGAGTTGTGGGTTCCTGTTCCTCTGCTTGATTTTGTCTATCCTCTGTTTCTTGATTATGTTTATCCTATGTTACATGACTTTGTCTATCCGAAGTTAAGAAACGTTTCTTGACTTTGTCTATCCTCTGTATGTTTCTTAACTTCGGAAATATATATTCCTCTATCCTCTCAATTGCAGTCCACTTCTAAGAAAAACAAGCAATTTAAGCCAATGAGGGGGTGCTTTAAAAGGCATTGCCTCTAGAGGAATCAAAAGGGTAATTAAAGTTTTCTTAGATATCCCCCTTTTCCTCATTCAATATATATATATATATATATTTAAGAAAAAAAAAAAAAAGAAAAGAAGAAGATATTACTCTAGTGACCCCACGTTTTTACCATGAAGGGACAACACAAAAGACGCATGCAGTACGAATTTTCCAGACAAGTTTCTTTCGTTGCTTCTCTCTTAAATCTGTGGTTGCTCGAAAGACAAGTTCTTAAATTTTTTCCAAAATTAGTTACCAGGTTTGGATAACTGGGGTACAAACTGAAACTGACCAATTAATCAAAAACCGGTTCCGGTTTTCTAAAACCAATAACCAGAATACTCCGATTTTGGTTCTCAGTTTTGGCTGATAACTTGGAGCCAAGACCGGGTTGACTCCCTTAAGCGTTGTAACAGCCAATAGAGATGAGCAAGCAACAAAAAAAAAAAGTGGTAACCTGGTAGGTAAAAAGTTGTGTAAAACACTCTCTCCTTCATTTTACTTCGATTTTTTAGCTGAAATTTGGATTATGCCGAGTTTTATAGGGGTTAAAGTGTCAAGATATGAAATTTGAATTTATTTTATAATTATAAGGGCCAGTAGAAAATTTGGGCATACAACAAAATTTTAAAAAAGTTACCAAGGGCGGACGCCCTTGCCAGCCCCTTTGTAAAACTGCAAAAAATTTTGCAGTGCTACTTCATAACACTGCAAAAATTCAAGAGTTTAATGACATTTTGAGTAGTGAAATTTTTAGAAAATGACACTAAATTGTGACTTTTTAATTATTCAAATGTCACAATTTATAAAATAGTGATGTTTAAGTAGTGTTACTGCTTACGAGTCACTATTCACACGCGATTAGTGGTGTGTGAATAGTGGTTATTGTTCGCACATTACTATTCACGTGCGACTAGTGACTCATGAATAGTATTACTATTCACACGTCACTAAACACGCGTGAATAGCGACATGTAAACAATAAAACCTATCAAAATTTAAAAATATAGGTGCCCAAAATTTACGTTTAAAACCACCCACACCCAAAAACTTCAAAAAAAAAAATTACTTTCACCCACCCACATAAATATTTATTTTAAACAAAAATTAAAAAAACACATGTGGCTGCTCGTTCCAAACTAGTAGCCACACATGGGGAAGGGGTGGCTCGAAGGCCACCCCAGAGCAGATCGGGGGTGGCCCCCACCCACAACCAGGGTTCTTGCAGCATATATATATTATAAATATTATTTTTGTAAAAAATATTATTATTATTATTTTATAATTTCTTGTAAATTACTTTGGATTAACTACATTATGTCAAGCATACTGCAGAAGAGTATGCTCCTAGGGCAAGAGCTGCAGAATCTATAGCTGTATCAACAACCAGTGCAGAAGCTGCAGATAATAATCCTGTTGAAATATATAAATATATAAAATATATTAAAAATCAGAAGAATGAGAGAGAGAGCGAAAATTTGTAATAGACTACATTGAATTGAGACTTATTTTATTAAGAGTATTACAAATGCCTCTATTTATAGAGAGGCTATGAGTGATAGGCAAATAACCTAGTAGATTAAGAAAAGGTAAACCTAGTAGGCTAAGGAAACCCTAGAATCAATAAAGAAGTAAATAACCCTGACATTATATTCTTAACATTAATATACAATCCCATGAAACATGAAGGAGAAAATTATGGGATTGTTGCCTTGTCTGGATATGCTTGATCTGATTAGATTTTGTCTTCTAACCTATCCTAGGGCAGCAGCTACAACGGTACAGCAGCCATGACAGAAGCTATATCCACTCCTAGTGAAGCAGCTCCAGCTCACAGTGAAGTAGCAGTCGTGTGGAGGAGTCCTAATACAACTAAAGCTCCTAGAAGTTCTATTCCAACTGAAGTTCCTACTCCTAGTAAAGAGGAAGCCGTAGATAAAGCAGAATAGAGGTATTCTGCTAGTGATCAAGACAAGAGAAGAAGAAGAGAAGATGTGGAACACCTGTTCAAGACAAACTCTAAAGAAAGAGAAGTTGGATTCAAACCAACTTATTGATGTTAGATAACCTGTTTTATTCTATTTCTAAAGTTTCAGTTTGTATTAAACAGTCTTGTATAGTTCAAATAGGTTTTGGTATTCCGCCAAAACCTTATAAATACAGATTTCATGCAAAGATTTTGGTATTCCGCCAAAACCAGTTCACAAATATTTCTTATACATTAAAGTTGATCCACGGATCCAGACGCAAGCTATCCAAGGCTTTCAAAGACATGGTGGATTTTCTTGTAAACAATGTCTTGCAGGGGCTGCCTAGTCTTGAAGAAAGGTTAAAGCAAACCAAGATTAAGGTAATTGAGGATGGTGACTCATCAGCGAGGCAGAGTATAAAAGACAATAGGATGATCAACCAGGAAAGGCGTGAACTCGACCCTGTGTACCCAACTGACTCATCAGTTGTGAAAAAAGTTCGGTTGGATGCTCTGGTGGCGTTGAAGAGGAGATTGGATGTGCGAAGGGCAACGGTGACCGCTCTGATTGTTCAGTTGCGTGGGGAGGAAGGTGGGGAGGTGAGCAACGAGGAGCAGATGGCTCAGGTTATTGAGAGGCAGAGGGTTGAGTTGGAGGATGAGAGAAAGATGACGTTCGAGTTAGAGATGGAGTTAAATTTGCTCGAGCGTCAGCTTTCTGGTTCACATGCCAGTTGTAGTGGTGCTGATTGAAGTTTGTGTATTTCTATTCTAATAAGAGAGCTGAAAATAATCTGCTCTATACATGAATGTGTCACAATAGATCCATCATTTGATTCCTAATAAAACAAGTTTCCGTTTCTGATCACTCTTTCATATTATTTTCTGGATGAACAACAATATTTTAATAATGCAGCTGATTGAAAACTTTGTGTCTTAATTTCTTTTGGTGCAAAACTGTTGCCTTTACATGTATGAATAGGGATCACTAACTAATGGGCCTATTGTGTCCGTGGAATTATATATGAATAGGGTTCTGAAGTTTGTTATATTTGTTTTCTGAATTTTATTGGAAATAATTAAGCAATTGAGTATTGATTTCATGCCAAACACCCGGAATGGGCGTTTGCTTTCTTATCTCACATGCAGCTTTCTTCATGAGGAAGGATTTTGCTTTCTTAATTGTGAAGCACTTTGGCCAAGTAGCATTTATGAGAGGGCAGCAGCATTCTTGGCCTACTTGTATATGTATATAACCATTCGGTCTTTTTGGTGAAAGTCAGTGCTGCAGTTTTGTGTGTGAGAAAAGTGAGAGAGAGTGAATATATATATATATAAAGAGAAAAATAGAAAGAAAAAAAGTTACAGCCCCTCACTTTGAGAATTTAGGGAGAATTTCTCTTTTCTATTTAATTTTCTTTTGTGTGTTTGTGAGCTTAGATATATTGAGACTTTTGGGTTTAAGTAGTTTTATTTATATTACTCTATGTACTCCACATTTTGTTAGTAAATTTCTCGTGAATCATCTACGCCAGTGGATGTAAACTTATTAATCCAAACTACTTAAATCTTTATGTCTCTTTGCTCAAAATACATAGCCAAAAGGCCCGAAACCGTGCACTCTTTAGAGTGTCTCCTACTTTCTTTTTTCACATCCTTTTCTTCATAACTTATATATATATATATATATATATATATATATATGCAAGTTTCTTGATTTGGTGGCATGATAATTGTATATTTGAATAATCCTTGGCTTCTTCTTCCATTCCTCCATTTCCTCCTTTTATGCAGTAGTGATATATGGAGCACGAAGAATAATATCTCCACATATGTTGCAAAAATTCCAGCATCTTATATATATATATATATATATGCATGTACCTAATGCACTCATGTCGACAACATCTTTATCCAAAGAAAAATATAAATATATTTAAAACTAAAAAATTATTAAAATGAAAAGAAAACTTAGAAAAGGTTTTGGGGTAGGAGGAGGAGGCTCGCCACCCCCAACCATGGGGTATATTAATATTAATATTATTTTTATTTTTTATTTATTAAGGATACTTGTCATTATTTTATTGATGCTAATCGACATGGCTTATTAATGGAATTTGTCAAGTATTTTGATAGAATTTCACTATAGGACTTAAATTTTTATACCGAGAGTGATTTGTAATTTAGGCCAATCATAGGAATTGATTTTTCATTTATTCTATTTTTGTATAAATTCATAAGGCTAGAGGGGTATTTTTATCTTATTTAAAAAAATTTAGCGTCATTCTTGTCTTTTTGTTAACATTTGAGGGATTTTAGCAACTTTTTGGTAGTATAGGGTATTGTTGATCCAAATTGAAAGTTTGAAGATATTGTCAATTGAGTCGTACATAAACTTTTTCCTTAAAACAATGTAATTTTTGGTTGGTGCCAATATTTTTTTCTATTTCATCTTACAAATCAACTATTACCTATGTGGACTTATATAAATCTCACATAAGTCAATGGTAGACCTCACAATTTAATGGTTGATATATTGAATTTATATGAGAATATGATCATGAGAAAAATATACACAAATTATTAACACCAATCATTTTTCTAACCCAAAATGAGCAATTGTACGGTCAACAAACAAATTCAAAACTAAGACTCTGTTTATTTCGCTGTAAAATGATTTACCAAAAATATTTTCCGTATTTTCGGGTGTTTGGTGTGAAGTAAAATAATAGTCAATGGAAAGATATTTTCCCTTTGACCGAAATTCTTCTTTAATTTTTAGAAAATGGTTTACGGTTTTCAAAAACGTAAATAATTTTTCGACTTTGATCATCTTATTCTCAAATCCACGGACCCCACTAAGACCTGCTCAGGATACCGCCAGGACTTGACCAGGACTCGCTTGGAACTTTACTGAACCTGCCCAGGACCCACCCGAGACTTGATTGAGACTCTCCCGGGACCTGCCCAGGAATTGACTAGGACTCGCCTGAGACTTGTCCGGGACACGACTGAACCTAGCCGGGACCCCACCAAGAATTTACTGGGACCCGCCTGGGATATGCTCAAGACCCCGCCTGGGACTTGATGGGGACCCACCCGGGACTTGACTAGGATCCAACCGGACCCGTCTGAGACCCTAGCAAGACCTGCCTGGGACTCGTTAGAAAATATATTCGGCAAAAAACAATTTCCTTCAAAATGATTTCTTAGTAAACATTTTCCGGTTTTGGCATATACGGAAAATCAGGTGGGTCTTAGTCAAGTCCCCGACGTCAGAAAATATTTTCAATAGAAAACATTTTTAGCAGAAAACATTTTCCTATATTTGATATGTACGCAAAATCATATTAAATACTAAATTAAGAAAATGTCCCTGTTAGGTCTTGGGCGGGTCCTACCAAGGTCTCGGGCTGATCCAAATGAGGTCCTAATAGGGTCTAGATGGGGTCCGGGTGAGTCGTAGCGGCGAATTTTTAGTTCTGAATAAAAATTACATTTTATAGGTTAAATGACTAAATGAAAATATAAAAAATATTTGTGATTTTCCATGCAAGTGCCAAATGCCGGAAAATATTTTCATCCCAAAAAATTTTCCTGTAAAAATTACTAGAAAATTACATTTTACCTATAAAAATTACATTTTATAGGTAAAATGATTTACGAAAAATGTTTTATGCATTTTCGAGTGTTTAGTGTGATGTAAAGTAATAGTCAATGGAAGATATTTTCCCTTTGACTGAAAATTCTTCTTTAATTTTTAAAAAATGGTTTACGGTTTTCAAAACCATAAATCATTTTTCGACTTTGAGCATTTTATTCTCAAATTCACGAATCCTGCTAAGACCTGCTTAGGACTCCCCCGGGACTTGACTAGGACCCGCCCGTGACTTGACCGGAACTTGCTCGGAACTTGACTGGTGCCCACCTAGGACACAATCGAACCTGCCTAAGACTTGATCAAGACTCACCCGGGACACACTCGAGAATTGACTAAGACTCGCTCGGGACTTGCCTGAGACGTGCCCATGACACGACGAAACCTGGCTGGGACCCCGCCAAGACTTGACTAGGATCTGCTTGAGACCCTACTTGGGATTTGATGGGGATTCACCCGGGACTTGATTAGGACTCGATCGAACTCGTCCGGGACCCTGGCAAGACCTGCCCAGGACTCGTTAGAAAATGTTTTTGGCGAAAAACAATTTCCTTGAAAATGATTTCTTAGTAAACATTTTCCGGTATTTTGCATATACAAAAAATCAGGTGGGTCTTGGTCAAGTCCCTGACGTCAGAAATAGAAAATATTTTCTGCAGAAAACATTTTCTGGTATTTGATGTGAACACAAAATCATATTAAACACTAAATTAAGAAAATGTCTCTGTCAGGTCTTGGGCGAGTTTTACCAAGGTCTCGGGCTAATCCCAATGGGGTTCTTATAGGGTCTAGACGAGGTCCGAGTGAGTTGCAGTGGCTAATTTTTAGTTCTAAATAAAAATTACATTTTATAGGTTAAATGATTAAATGAAAATATAAAAATATATTTGTGATTTTTTTTTTTTGAAAGAAATTTGTGATTTTCCATGCACTCGTCAAACGCCGAAAAATATTTTCATTGTAAAATATTTTCCTGTAAAATAACTTTCTTAAAAATATTTTACGACAAAAAATATTTTATGCGGACAAAAAGGGTAATGATCTTTTGGAGCTTCCTCTTTAGCCTCATGCCATATATGCCTCGACAAGGGTTTTTTTTTTTATTTTTTTTATTTTTATTTTTTTATTGTCGATATAGGTTTATTCCAATCTTCAATTCTCCTACCTTCTAAAAATTCCATCTTTTAATATATTTTTTTTCTCTCATTTATTTNTGATCTTTTGGAGCTTCCTCTTTAGCCTCATGCCATATATGCCTCGACAAGGGTTTTTTTTATTTTTATTTTTTTATTGTCGATATAGGTTTATTCCAATCTTCAATTCTCCTACCTTCTAAAAATTCCATCTTTTAATATATTTTTTTTCTCTCATTTATTTCTAAAGAATAAGCTCTTCTAAAAAAAAATTTAAAAAAAAAAAAGAAAAAGAAAAAAAGAGCAGCTTAAAAACAATATATATAACCGATCGCTCTAACAGTTTCTCCTTCTCATGCTCTAAATCCTCCAAAATCCCTCCTTTTCCCTCATTCTTTTCATAATACATATCATCATCTTGTTCTCATTAGCCCGCCATATCCAACAATTAAATCCAGTAAAACAAACCCATCAAAGATCAACGTGGTTAGCTTCATGGCTCACGAAGAAGAAGAGCCTAAAAGGATTCTTGATGAAGATAGCGATCAAGCTGTTTACAAGGCCATATGCTTGCCCATGAACTCCATGGCAATCAAAGCCATCGATCTTGATCAATCACGGCCGGATTTGAAAAATATTGGACCCAGAAACGCTAACATTTGGGTGGTGATGCCATTTAATTCCGCTGGTTCTTTACAATCCATAATATCCTC
The DNA here is from genome assembly GCA_006937295.1 of Carpinus fangiana. NCBI lineage: Eukaryota > Viridiplantae > Streptophyta > Magnoliopsida > Fagales > Betulaceae > Carpinus > Carpinus fangiana. The sequence goes on along the minus strand of CM017326.1, from coordinate 10,527,680 downwards.
TTCTTTCCCAGACGGCTTATCCGAGCCATGCATTGCAATTGTTCTCAAACAAACTCTAAGCGCCTTGTCCAATATTCACAGCCAAGAATTCCTTCACGGAGACATCAAGGCCGGTAACATCCTGATTGACTCAAATGGGTCCGTGAAGCTTGCATCATCCTCTTTGATGCTCACTCATGATGTTGCGGGCGCGCCTTATTGGATGGCACCGGAGGTAATTAACTCGCAAAATAATGATAATTACGGCTTCAAGGTTGATATATGGTCCTTTGGAATCACTGCGTTAGAATTGGCCCGCGGACGCCCTCCTCTGTCTCACCTCCCTCCTTCAAACCACAACAGCTTCTCCAAGGCTTTCAAAGACATGGTGGCTTCTTGTCTCCATCAAGACCCATCAAAGAGGCCCTCGGCAGAGACATTGTTGAAGCATTCCTTCTTCGAGAATTGCGGGGGTTCGGATTTTCTTGTAAAGAATGTCTTGCAGGGGTTGCCGCCTAGTGTTGAGAACAGAAGAAGTGGTGGCGAAGCTTTGGTAGATGGTCAGCTGGTGGCGTTGAAGAGGGACTTGGGTGAGCAAAGGGAAACGGTGAGCAATCTGATTGATTTGGAGATGCCTAGTGACTCAGCGAGAAGGATGATCAGTGGGTGGAACTTCAACGAGGAAAGGTTTGAACTCGACCCAGTCTTCCCAACCGAGTCCACTACAATAATTGAAGACAAGGGAGGTGAGTTGGGTGAGTCAGGCGAGTTAATTCATAGTGATCAGGCTGAGAATAGAAGAAGGGAAGCGAAGATGGAGAATCTGTATGACTTGAAGCTTAGCTTGTATGTGCAAATGGTAAGCGTGGAGAATCTGATTTTTCAATTACGTGAGGAGGAGGAGATGGCTAAGGATATAGAGTGGCAGAGGGTTGAGTTGGAGTGTAAGAAAGAATGGAACCTAAAGAAGTTGGAGATGGATTTGGAAGATCTCTAGCTGATTGATTGAGCATTTTGTATTTCTAATAAGAGAAAGCTTTGTATAGTCTTGTGGTAATCATTTTGATTCTAATGAAAAATTGTGTCATTCTTTTGGTGCAAAAATGTTGCTTTTACATCTGTGGTGACTGGTTTTGAAGTTCTATTGTATTTGTTTTAATCATGCGTAGTCATTGATCTCCCTCGGTGTTTCCACGTGGTTTTGTTGCGTGTATTTGAAAGATATGGTATGATATCTGGTCCTTCGGATTAACTGCATCATGTTAAGCATACTGCAGAAGAGTATGCCAGCTCCTACGGCAAGAGCTGCAGAATCTGCGGCTGTATCAGCAGCCAGTGCAGAAGCTGCAGATGATGATCCTAGGGCAGAAGCTACAGCTATACCAGCAGCCATGACAGAAGCTATATCCACTCCTAGTGCAGCAGCTCCAGCTCACAGTGAAGTAGCAGTCGTGTGGAGGAGTCCTAATACAACTAAAGCTTCTAGAAGTTCTATTCCAACTGAAGTTCCTACTCCTAGTAAAGAGGAAGCCGTAGATAAAGCAGAAGAGAGGTATTCTGCTAGTGATCAAGACAAGAGAAGAAGAAGAGAAGATGTGGAACACCTGTTCAGGACAAACTCCAAAGAAAGAGAAGTTGGATTCAAACCAACTTCTCATAAGATCGAATTGAAAGACTTTTATCTTATTGATGTTAGATAACCTGATGTACTCTATTTCTAAAGTTTCAGTTTGTATTGAACAGTCTTGTATAGTTCAAATAGGTCTTTTACTCTGTAATTGCAAAAGCTTATAAATACAGATTTCATGCAAAGGTTTTGGTATTCCGCCAAAACTAGTTCACAAATATTTCTTATACATTAAAATTGACATCCCCGTTATGTTCAAAAATAGATTAGGAGGAGATATTGATAAAGCTGAGCTTGAACATTCTGACAAACGTACGTAAATAACTTGTGGAGCCTCAAAAACAAGGGGCAATCAGCCTCCTCTAGCAAAACCCTGCATCATCCCAATTCTCCAATTCTGTTCTTGAGCTTCATTTTCAAGAGCTGCATAGGCATATTACTTCCGAAAATTCTAGCACAAGTCTAGACCACAATCAATGCTTGATGGCATTATTTAACTTGTGAATATACAACAGCTTGATAATACTTCTCAGAAAATCATATGCAAGAGCAATATCTGTCATTACCTGCTCAGGTCCAGAAATTAGAATCGACTTCATTCCAGTTTGTCTCTGTTTCCATGAAACTATTCCTCAAGCAAGGCAGCAGATACATGTCTAAAAGTTGGGGAAAGAGAACATGTTCTCACCATTTACATGAACTCTATCACATCCGGAACTTCAACCGCTGCAAAGAGCCTTGCAATGCAGAAATTCTGCTGAATATGAGTAAAAACAGAGGAAAAAACAGGGGAAAAAACAGGGGAGAGGAAGAGCTTTTTTCTTCAAAGTGACTCTCGGGTGTTTTTTTCCTTCTTCTTCTTACATACATTCTCATTTTCCTGCAACTATACACATACAAAGACAAGTGAAACCTTTTACAAAAGTAAGCTCTAGAACCACACACGTGGCTTTACAACAAACACATATTTTCACCTACTACAAACTAGAGTTCAATAAATACAACCTAAGGTAAAAATTGACAAGTCACCGCACATTAGTTGGTAACAATAATTATGTTACTTCATATTGTTCCCCACGTCCAGTATTTTGCCCGTCTCTCCCGGGGCCCACGTTGCATGACATGAGACACCACCCACGTTTCAGATCTGCCCGCGAACCCATCTTGACTGTCCACCCGTGGGACCGAGTCTCTTGCTTTGACTTTTTGGGGCCTCTTACCCTCTTTCTTACCTATTTATCTATTATCATTTTCAATTTCTCTTTTTTCTCCTCCAGTTCTCACGGGTGGAACTTGTACCTGGAGCCTGGAGTATAGCCTAGGCAACCATGTTTTATTTATTTATTTATTTATTTTAATTTTTACTCTCTTTTTTGACTTTCTACTTAAATATTACTAATTTAGGAATCTACAAATAATTATTCCTTATTTAGTAGGAATACTTTTTTTTTTTTTTAATTTAATGTATTTCTCCTTAAAAACACATAATTTTCATATGTATTTTTTTTTTTTTTTAAAAAATTAATATAGTCTGGCCCTCTTAAATTTAAAATTCATATATAAGATGTACAAACATATGTCAGATGAACCCAATTAGGAAGAAAATTTTGTCTAGAATTGACCTAATTTAATTTATTATTATTATTTTTTTTTATAAGTAATTAAATTATTATTCAATTTGAGTATTCTTGTTCAAAACCATAACAATCATAGCCTAGCTAGAGAAGTCTCTGGTTATATGTTGGATGTTAGTTTGAACTCTAGACTTTTCTCAACTAATATGATTTGTCTCCAATATTTTGCCCAGGTATATACAAGCCGTGCTGTTTCACAGGCTAAGGCAGACGTTAGTGCACAACAAGCGGGCATTAGTCAACCTTATGTGCTGGCCCAGAATCAAGCAAGGGAAGCTGATATAAGAACTCTTTCTGAGCTGGCTCGTGCTCTAGTTAAAAAGGTTGTACTATTTTATATTGTAGTTGATCATAGAAATGTATTTGATCTAAACAAGTTAATTCAGTTGGCACAAGGGTTGTACTATTCTGATTATTGATTATCATGCATTTACGTGCCTTGTCAGAGCTTTTATTTGATTAGCCTATCTTTGGTTTGTCAATCTGTTATAACAATGTTTTCCATTTTCTTGGCCAGTTTGCCTGACATCTCCTAACATATTTGAGATTCTGTTCATATTGGCTTCTTGAAGGATACTTTGTTTAATATTTCTGCTGGTTATGGCCTATATAGATCAAGTGGTTCTAATGCAGCTGCATATTGATGTATTTGAACAAACCATCCATTTTGGCGCTGTTTGTTTATTTGCCTCAAAGTTTAAGCATGTATTTGCTTATTACCTTTTTCTTTTTTGGATGAGAGGAAGCAGTTAGCCTAATTACACTTTATGACGCAATATTCAACTCAGGCATTCACATTGAAGCAGTTGCCCTGTGATAGTATGCACGGCCATCTAATAGAAGCTATCAAGGAGGGTCTCCAAGGATTGAATTAGACTTTTTTTACTCATGCAAAGAGGGAGGCGAACGTTGCAGCACACGAATTAGCGGTCGGAGGTAGAACCCATGTCATGGATACAATTAGGTGGAACTCAATCCCACCATGTATTTGTGGTATTGTAAGGAGAGAGGAGATTCATCCCTCCCTTGATTTTGCTCTTCCTCAGAATCATTTCAAAAAAAAAAAAAATTCAAATTTTATAAAAGGTTCTAAAACATTTGTTTTAAACCGGCTCCCAACTTTTATTAACGCTCCCAAGAATATGTTATCGCAACTACTAATCCTACTTACGCTATGAGCCCCTTTGATGTTATTTGACGTTATGTTTAAAAAAAGAGGATTCTGAACATTGATAGAGAATCCAGTGTCTCTTCGAACATCCGTTTTTCAAATTTTGGGATCTTTGGTTTACCTTATTGGTTGTCTTCCCCTTTGGAGAGAGTTTATGCTGTGTAAGTATGCCTACTAAATTGAAGTTATATATAGACCTGCTTTTATTCTGAACCCAAATTGAAGTGCGGATGTGTTTATTTTACAAGTCGGTGCAAATATAATTCTATTATTTTGGGAAAAAAAAATCACTTTAATCCCCTGAAGTTTGAGGTGTTTTTCAATTTAAATCTTAATGTTTAAAAATTTGCAATGTACTCCCTAATATTTTAAAAATTTACAATTAACATCATTTGTTACCAATTGTCGTCTAAGTACACAGAAATTGCCGGCATAGGAGTAGGTGAACGCATCTGCTCTTTTTCTTTTTCACTCCAACACCCAAAATGGGTTCAAAAGGGGTTGATGAGAAGAAAAAAAAAAAAAAAAGTCTTAGCGTTTTAGTGAGGGGCAATTACATCATTTCACTAGTTAGGTTGAGTGCAAAATTGGAAGACGCAGCATAAAAATCCCACGTGATGTCATTTGCGTCTACTTAAACGGCAATTAGTAAGGGAGGATGTTAATTGCAAATTTTTGAAACATTATGAGAGTACATTGCAAGTTTTTAAATATTGGGGTTCAAATTAAAAAACACCTTAAATGAATTTTCCCCTATTTTTTTTATAACCAATTGTTTGGTGGAACGGTGGAACGACATGTATTCTTACATGCTTTCAAAAGAAAAAAAAAAATTATTGCATATATTTTTCTATTAGAATATTGAAGAAAAAATGGAACTAAAATTTGTCAAGTATAGTAGATCATTTTATGGATAAATTATATTTTACTCCTTTAAAGTACCATTAAATATATAGCTTTAGTTCGTTCCTGATCCAAAGTTTCGATTTCAGTTTGTCCGCTCCATCTAAATCAGTCGTTAACTTAGATGGTAAAATGATCAAAGCATCTTTGATGTAAAAAAAAAAAAAAAAATCACTCACCAATATCTGCAAAAACCTGAAACACACCACTGTATTAATCCTTGAATGCCAATTCCATAAAAACGCCTTGATTCAATAATGGATTATCCGTTCTCAAATTGCACTCAATTTTTTTCATCCAGTTTATCGACTTATGTAGACAAAAAAGGCTAATTGAATTTGAAATTTTGAATAGGGGAATTAATTGACGTGATTTCAAGTTTAATGGTAATTTGGGTTGCAAATTCTAATTTATCTTTTATATTATCTATTTCTCTTATTGTAAGTTTCTTGACTACCAACCGCATAAAGGAAAGCCCTTTCGCTGATTTTAAGTCTAATAGCATTTCAATGTTAAGTTGAATGCTCAATTAGCTCAATAAAAATGGTTACCTCCATCAATTCAATTCTTTTTTCTTTTTACGGGTGTGGGAAGGGGAGGGCAAGGAGTTGGGGCACTAATATCAATCCAATTGAATGATTAAACATGCTTCCCTAAAGAAAATATTTTCACAAATTATAATAACAGAGCTCTCGAAGCCTTTTAATAGAGTTGGTAATAATACATGTCATGCTAATTCGTTACTTGTGAAATTTTTAATTTTGAAATTATAGTAAAGGTATTACATAGTATATTAAAGAGTAATGATCTTATATACATTTATACATCATATTGATTTTATACCCGTTAACTTAGTCGCTTAAAATACGCAATATCAACGAGTGTGAAAATGAATGTAATAAATAGAAGTAAAGAGTAACATTACTCTAATTCATTTATGCATACGGAGATAAGCATGAGGCGAGGACAACTAGTTATTTAGTTTAATGAATATGAAAGTTATCATTTCAATTATGTTTCTAGTAATAGTTACAATAAAAAATCATTTTTTGTAACACATTTTTATATATAATTATAGACACTTCTAGGATTTTCACAATACGTTTAAGACCACTTTGTATTTTAAAAATAAAATAAAAATTAATATTAAATAAGAATGTAGTTTTTTACATACATCTTTTTTCTATTTGAAAAGTAGCCCCTCCAAAAAACCAAATAGGCTACTAGAGATTGCCCAACCCATCAAAAAGCCAGGGGACGCCCAGCCCATATCCCCCATATTAAAGCATCGAAAGTTTGAAAGTTGAAACCCTAGACGCAACAGCTATAAAAGGAAGCACTAATAAGACGAGGACTTGGATACCCTCACGATCCATTTAGATCATTTTAGGGCTCACTATTTTTCATTTTAACAAAAATATCCTTCAAAGCAACTAAATCAATCCCTCCTCTCATTCTCCCTAAGACGACCTCTTAGGGTTTTAGCTGCCACACCTATATTCGCCTCTTCCCGAGGAGTCAATACCATTCCTCTGTTGCAGCACGTTTGAATCAATTGCTTGCTCACTAGGTATGTCAATGCGGACAGTTATTAACCATCCGCCAACCGCTAACCGCCTAATTGCTATAACCGCCTAACCGCTAACCACTATAACTGCCTAGCGGTTACGGTTAATAAAGTTAGCGGTTATAGGGTTTACTAACCGTAACCGCTAACCGCTTTTTATATACTATATTTTTATAATTATAATTATAATAATGTTTATACATATAACATAATCAATTGATTATTAATGATTAAATCACATTGTTGTTTTAGATAATTAAATCATAATTTGAGTATTAATATATTATCACTATAATTTATATGATTATATTACATGATCAATTAATTATAAAATTAATTGATTATATAATAACAAATTATACATACATATATATAGGTCATAAGTTATAAATATGTAAGTTCATATTAATACAACAATGAACAATTAAGTATCTATAGACTTAGTTCCAATGTATGTTATCAACTTATAAGTCTATATATGTTATAAATTATAATTATACATTATACATATATACAATTATGCATATTGAATAATATAAATCTAAAAAATTAATACTTAATCGTATGATTCAATAACAATTCAAATACTTATTAAAGTTAATAATATTATTAATGTACAATGATAATGTGATTCGTATAATATCAAATTAATTAATTGACACTGAATTAAACAATGTGTTACTTATAACCACAATTGGAGTATTAATGTATTATTATTATTTATATGATTATATAATAACAAATTATTCATATATAATATTTATATATATGATATGTTTGTAACTTTGTAATAATATATGATATGTTATGTAATAATATTTATATATATATATATATATAATATGTTAGCAACAAGTAACATAAACTACATAAGTAACATAATTATTAATTAGTTTATAGTTACATATTAACTAGCTTTGTAAGTACTTCTATCATACATTCTTATTCTAATATTTTGTAATTTAGTATATATTAAGTAATTATACATATATGCAATTATGCATATTGAATAATATAAATGTATAAGTTCAATACTTAATTATATGATTCAATGACAATTCAAATATTTTATTTAAGTTAATCATATTATTAATGTACAATGATAATATGATTCGTATAATATTAAATTAAGTAATTAATATTGGATTCATTAAACAATGTATTACTTATAACCACAATTGAATCAAAGCATTATTAGATATATATATTATTGAATCAAAGCATTATTTTATATATATATATATATTCCTTTGTATAGACTTACAAAGATTTCTTCATTATCTCGAGATCTCAGTATCTTGAAATTTCAAGATCTCATATACGGTTAGGACTTGAAAGCAACAAAGTTGAATTATGTGCTCTGATACCAATTACTAAATATTTATATTTACTTTCAATTTATTTTCATTTTTATTTTTATTTATTATCCCGACGTCGAGCTAAGATGCTTATATTTGACGAAGAAGGAAAAGTTAAGGGATTTGACGTGGGGGGACGGAAATTGTTTCAAGCAATTGCGCACAAGTTACGCAATCTACATGTTCATAATGAATATTGTGGCAACTTTATTAATCGGGTACGGATACGACTGCCAAGGCTAGAAGTTGTGTGTCGTTTTAAACTGATGGTTTTCTTGATGTTGTTCAATGGGATGTTTACCATTTCAGATGCATGGTGGCGTATTTGATAAAAAAAACTTGGTAGAAAAAATGGATAGGGGGTGTTTTGAGCTGCCAACAGCCTTTAATCTATTTTTTGGTCTAAATATAAGCAGCAAATTGAAGGCTTTTCAATACGAGACAAAGTCCTTGAAGTAACCTTTTACCAACTTTATAACCCTTTTTTTTCAGTCAAAAGGAATGGTTTGACTTCATTCTAATAATAGTTGATTATAAAAAACAAAACCCGGACTTCTTTTGATGAATTGTTGGGATTAAATCAATCACTTTACGGGCTAGATAAGTGGCAAGACAAGATTGCAACTGACCCAATACTTGACAAGATATTGAAGGAGATGATAGATGGCAACTCTAGATTGGTAATGATGAATAGAGATATGTGCCTTAATATTGATTACTATTATGCTATTTTGTCAAGGTTTCTTCGGAATGTTCACGACCATTACGCAGACTATGACGTGGTACGTTTTTTTTTTTTTTGTCAATTTGTATAATCATTTTTATTTTTATTTTTTTGATTACTTATATCAGCAGACACTGCATGGATATTATGATTGCGCTCTCAACGAGATACTTCCAGGAATATGTTCAATTATATTGGATGTTATTTTGCTGAATGTGAATTGTTCCACTCGAATGAAACATGAGTTGTCCGTGATATTAAGGGAGCCACCGAATGGGTTTTATTCTGATTGGCTTTTGAAGTAAATTTTTTATTAATCTATTTTTCCATTAATTTATTTCTTTTATTCATAACCTATGTACCTAATAATGATCATTTTAATTTGTTACAGTATTCCTCTTCCTGCTCGTCATGATGGTCGTCGTGATGGTGCTTTGGATAGTGGTTCGAGCTTCTCTCAAAAGAGGAGACATTCTCCCAGTGGCACATCAGACCTAGAGTAAATCAAAGCTCCTTCCTTTTGATTTGTTTGTTTGTTTGTTTTTCTTTTTTCTTCGTTTGATTGAATTCTGTACAATGATTGTTGGTTTGGATTTGTGCGTCTCTTCTAGGAGATGTGTTCCACGTTGTGTAGACGATGTGTTTGATGATTGATTGATGGCTTTTTTTGATTGATGGCTACTTGGTTTGGAATAGGGCGGTGATGGCTAGGTTGTGTTTTTAGGAACCATTTGCTTCAAATGACAAAATTGATGAAAAGAAAAAAGTCTTCTTTTTGGGTGGTTTTCTTCTTCTTCTTTCTTTCTTTCTTTCTTTCTTTTTTTTTTTTTTTTTTTTTTTTTCTTATGAGACATCAAAGGATATGTGTGTGTATATATATATATTTTGTGTATCTTTCATCTGTTTTTTTTTTTCTTAATCTAAATTTTATTTATTTATTTATTTTAATATGACTAATGTGTGTATATATATATATTCCTTTGTATAGACTTACAAAGATTTCTTCATTATCTTTTAGTATCTCAAGATCTCAATATCTCGATATCTCAGTATCTTGAAATTTCAAGATCTCATAGATGGTTAGGACTTGAAAGAAACAAAGTTGAATTATGTGCTATGATACCAATTACTAAATATTTATATTTACTTTCAATTTATTTTCATTTTCATTTTTATTTATTATATTATTTATTATCCCGACGTCGAGCTAGGATGCTTATATTTGACGAAGAAGGAAAAGTTAAGGGATTTGACGTGGGGGGCTGGAAATTGTTTCAAGCAATTGTGCTCAAGTTACGCAATCTACATGTTCAGAGTGAATATTGTGGCGACTTTATTAATTGGGTATAGATACGACGGCCAAGGCTAGAAGTTATGTGTCATTTTAAACCCATGAGTGATGGTTTTCTTGATGGTGTTCAATGAGATGTTTACCATTTCAGATGCATGGTGGCGTATTTGATAAAAAACTTGGTAGAAAAAATGGATAGTGGGTGTTTTGAGCTGCCAATAGCCTTTAATCTATTTTTTTGGTCTAAATATAAGCAGTATATTGAAGGCTTTTCAATACAGGACAAAGTCCTTAAAGTAATCTTTTACCAACTTTATAACCCTCTTTTTTTTCAGTCGAAAGGAGCGGTTTGACTTCATTCTAATAATAGTTTATTATAGGAAACAAAACCCGGACTTCTTTGATGAATTGTTGGGATTAAATCAATCACTTTACGGGCTAGATAAGTGGCAAGACAAGATTGCTGCTAACCCAATACTTGACAAGATATTGAAGAGGACGATAGATGACAACTCTAGATTGGTAATGATGAACAGAGATAAGTGCCTTAATATTGGTTACTATTATGCTATTTTAATTGTCAAGGTTTCTTCGGAATGTTCACGACCATTATGCAAACTATGACGTCGTACGTTTTTTGTTTTGTTTTTTTTTTTTTTTGTCAATTTGTATAATCATTACTCATATAATAAATTTTTTTTTTTTTGTTACTTATATCAGCGGACACTACATGGATATTATGATTGCACTCTTGACGAGATACTTCCAGGAATATGTTCAATTATATTGGATGCTATTTTGCTGAATGTGAATTGTTCCGCTCGAATGAGACATGAGTTGTCCGTGATGTTAGGGGAGCCACCGAATGGGTTTTATTCTGATTGGCTTTTGAAGTAAATTTTTTTATTAATCTATTTTCCATTAATTTATTTCTTTTATTCAGAACCTATGTACCTAATTATGATTATTTTAATTTGTTACAGTATTCCTCTTCCTGCACATCGTGCTGGTCGTCGTGATGGTGCTTTGGATAGTGGTTCGAGCTTCTCTCAGAAGAGGAGACATTCTCCCAGTGGCACATCATGCAGACCTAGAGTAAATCAAAGCTCCTTCCTTTTGATTTGTTTGTTTCTTTTTTTCTTATTCTTTTTTTCATTTGATTGAATTATGTACAATGCTTGTTGGTTTGGATTTGTGCGTCTCTTCTAGGAGATGTGCTCCACGTTGTGTAGACGATGTGTTTGATGATTTTCCGTTGCCTTTTTTTGATTGATGGCTACTAGGTTTGGAATAGGGCAGTGATGGCTAGGTTGTGTTTTTAGGAACCATGTGCTTCAAATGACAAAATTGATGAAAAGAAAAAGTCTTCTTTCTGGGTGGTTTTCTTCTTCTTTCTTTCTTTCTTTCTTTTTTTTTTTTTTTTTTTTTNTTTTTGTTGTTTTCTTATGAGACATCAAAGGATATGTATGTATGTATATATATATATATCTTGTGTCTAAAGTGATTTGTTCCAAGCACATGGATTACAAAGAAAGCAAAGGAGGAGTTCTCTAACATTGGTGAAGACATCTCTGTATGGACTTTGTGTATTGTTTTGTTTTTTTTTTTTTTTTTTTTTTGCTAGCTTTGTAGCATTTGCTTTACCTTTTCTTCGTCATCGTTGTGACATTGTCCCTGTCTCATATGTGGTTTTGGAGGTAATTTTGGTCATTATGTGTGTAATGTGGCTTGATTGAACTGTACCCATTTGTTGATATTCTGCTAATCATGGATTGGTTGTCAGAAACTAGGTGTAGGATGTGAGATCTGTAGGTTTTTCCAAGAAAGGAAATGAACTGGGAGATGGGTTTTCTAATGAAAAATAAAATAGTTACATATCTAGAGGTGTTTGTGCTATTATGGGGATTGGATTGTGTAAACCATAGTACTCCTGTGTGAATTGCATGTGAATTTTTGACATGCGACAACATGTTTAAATTACTTTTTAATGGATGAGTTTCTCAAATGAAGGGATGGAATTCGGTCGCACCGAGAAAGGGTAACATTATTTGGATGAAAGTGCTCTTGTTATGTTTAGAATGGCTTTGAATTACTAGGTATGAGCTCTATTCTGTTAAGATGATTAGCATGTTATATATAGCTAAAAATAAGTGATCAAGTTTGTGTTGTGAAGATTGAAGGTCACATTTGCCAGTTACCTTTACAAAGACTAGCTTTGATTGAAAATAAAGGATGTAACCATTTATGAACATATTGATATAGTGACGTAAGTAATAGCTAACCATATAATCATAATCCTAAGATCTTTGATGCATCTGTATGGTGATTTATTACTCATGTTGCCTAGAAGTATTTGTGCTTAGTTTTGATGCAATAGCTTTCTCTTTTTCCTAAAAGGTTGCTTTTCATTGCAGACTTTCTCAAGCACAGTTGAAGAAAAGGCGAAGTGGGTTTTAAGGTGTGGAACTATATATAGTTGAGCTTAGTATACTCCATTATGCCTGAATCCTTATTCCTGCTTTGAAAATGCTTGACATGCTATTTGTTATAATTTTCCTTCACATTAATCTCCCTTTCAAAGTTTTAGAGACTTATTTTCATACACCTTTTCAAATACGAGGACTTATTTTTTACATTTTTCTCAATTTTAACATGCAATAACCCATGATTGTTAGTTTCCATGGACAAATAGGGGGAAAAGACATAGGATGCAGACAAATAGTGGGTTAAACTTTTATCTTGGATAACTGTATTCAAAATCTAAGTCTATGGTCCTAGTAGAAAGCATCTAACTAACGGGGGTACCCTTTTTGGGGTCGAGGTGATGTGAAAACAATGGTATTTCTGTATTTAAATATTTGTTAGTTTTCCTACTACATAATTTTTTTAAAAAAAAAAAATTATTATGGGTTTATTTTGTACGCTTGACACACAGGTTCAAGCAACTATGGCTAAAACCAACCAACCAACCAAAATGGTGGGAAAAGATTGCAACAAATATGGGTTGACATTCATTCTACACAAGAATTTTGGGTGTCATGCTGGAGATAGATTAGGTTTTTTTGTTTTTGGTTTTTTTTTTTTGGCATGTCCACACAATGGTAAGGGGAGGGGGGATTCGAACTAGTGACCTCCGCTTTATAAGACGTAGTTCACAGCCAATTGAGTTATTTCTTGGGAACCGAAGATAGATTAGTTATTATAGAATTTTAGGAATTTGGTTAGGATTGTTATGTAGTAATTTTTGTATGAGCTTAAATGCTTAATATTCTATGTTCAACTACTATTGCTCCTTGTTTGTTGTAATTGACTAATATGTTAAACTATGATTGGTGATGAATTTTATGATTTAGACTGTTCGAGAAAAGCCGAGTATTTCAAGAGAATATTGAATAATGTTTACAATTTTATCTTTCCAAAGATTCCAAAAGCAAACTAATCTTGTTGGTAACATCATTGCCATCTTTTTTTGAGCTTGAGGAAAGTGTTGCTTTTGCATTCTTAATTGGTGATGTTGGAGGCTTCATGTATCTGGCATCTCAGGTTAGGTAATCTTTCCATTGTGGATTGGATTAAGAACATTATTAGGCCTTCTATTTTCCTTCAAATAGATGAGAAATAAAAACAGAAAATATATATATATATATATATATATTATGAAGGCTTTAAACAAGAGAAATAAACATGCCATCTTAAATTTATAGACAATTAAAAAACCCATGATGAAAAATGGAGAGACAAATTAGACATTTCACAATGGGAAGGGGAGCGTAGCTCAAAGATACAAGATGTCAATAAAACAATGGAACTTCCCCCAATGGCACCATTGTCAAGCCCTTGATGCGAGAAACAGCAAGCAACAATTCTAGAGGCAAAAACAGCAACCAACAAGAAGTTGAACACATCACTCGATGATATTATACCTTCCACACGACGATTGCCGCCAGCCTCCACAATTACAAGTCTCCTAACCCCTAAAAGGATGTGCATGTCAACAAGCTACCACATGATTAGAGGGGGATAACATAAATCCACGATAAATGTACTTCAAATTTACATTTGTCACTCAATGAAAATATCAACTCCAAGCTAGTAGAACAATTCTTTGCCTTTTTTTTGTCACAATTCTTTAAAGAAGGTAATTCTCACAATGGCAGAAATGGAAAATCAACATCTCTCTGAGCCTTCATGGTATGGGAGAGAAACTTAGAAGAGATGGTAAGACCTAGCAGCTGCTAGTTGGGGTGTGGATAAGCTTGTGAAGAAGGAAGCTTATCCCCAGCAAAGGAAAATGACTCATTCACGCATTTCTCAGAAACCCTTTTCTATCCTTGGTTCAAATCTAATTTTAAATAAATGGAGGAATTTCAATGATTATTATTATTATTATTATTTTGATGATGAGGGACCCTTCCAATATAGAGCCACTTCGTGTATCTGCCTATGTCGGATAAACCTCAAACTTGTGCAAAGCGTTCTTTCCACATGAGTTAGTTAATACTCTAGATTTGCTAGTAGACTGATGTCAAAGAATTGTTCACACCCAAGGGGATTGGAAGTGATGAAGTTAAAATCACGGAGAACAAAGAATCTCATGTACTTGAAAACTCTGAGCAAAGAAAAAAAAAAAAAAAATCTCTATCGAATATCGTTCCTCTTAAAAGTTCATTAAGGGATGAGCAGAGAAAAGATGCCTTCTCAAACTGACACAGTATCATTAGCACCATCCTCCAGAAGAACCTAAAGAATAAAGCAAACTTCAGCAAGGGAAGAACAAAGTTCCGGTATGTGATGCAGAGACTTAAGGCTAAGATTAACATGACAATTCTTACAAGATAAAAACCAATGTGTGATTGAAACTTTTTTTTTTTTTTTTTTTTCTTTCCAGTTTTTCAATTTTAATCATAGAGACCTATTATCGAGTAAAATTTTATTATCTTTATTCCAAGAACATCAAAGCCAAAAAGCTTTTGCAGTAGTGAAAAGAGAAGCAAAATCAACTTGAACCAACAAAGTTAGAGCAGCATAAGAGAGGGATTTGGCCTCAACATTGCAAATGGCTTTGATTCCCCAATTTTTGGAACCCACGTATCCGGAGGAATTGAACAAATCCGTTGTTGAAGAATGGGCAAGGAGCTAGAAGAATGTCTAAAATACCTGTAGATACCTGAAAATTAGGTTCATGGATTAGTTTCAAATCATTAACCCTTAAGTGGCAAACCTGGAAGAAACTTACATTTTGTGATTAGTTTCCCTGTTTTTCTTACCATTTTCTCTTCTTTCTATTAGAGAGCGCGCTCTCTTGTATACTTCCCGTATACTAAAAATTGCACCCCTCTACACATTTATATATTTTGACTTATAAAAAATAAAAATAAAAAAAGAAGAATCTAAAAGAGAAAATGTCAGAGAGAGGAAAAGAAAAGAAAGCAAGCAAATGATGATAATAATTGCAGTAAAATTATGGGATTAAAAAAAAAAATTGCAGTAAAATTATGGAGGGTGAAGTGAGAATATCACTGTCGTCGTTTTGGGCTCCCCAAGATTCCTTAAAACCGTTTACCTTTCAGTCAACTTAGGCCCCGTTTGGTTCGTGGATTAGGCCCTTGGATTGGACTAGCTAACACTAGTGTTAGCTAATCCTTTGTTTGGTAACATGCTATTCCTGGGAGTAGTTTATTCCCATGGGACTACTAATCCCATACACACAGGGTTAGCTAAGCCACTCGAAAATGAGTGGCTTAGCTAATCCTTTCCTGTGGGATTAAAAATATCTTGTAAAATTACTTAAAAAACCTTATGCTTTTCACACCTCTCACGATATCCATCTCTCAAAGCAAGGTATCTTTCTCCCATCTCTTCTCTTCGATCTTTATTTTCTTGGTTATTTCATTATCTATGTATTTCTTGAATTTTTTTTTTCTTCTCTCATTTTTTTTTTTT
>CM017326.1:10493474-10511006 GCA_006937295.1 Carpinus fangiana | reverse complement strand
TTTTTTTTTTTTTTTTTTTTTTAGAAATAAGTATTTTGATGTGACATATGTTCAAATTATTTTTAGGTGTTTTAAAAATATAAGGGGCGTATTTAGTAAAGAGTTTTGTTGTAAATTTTTTGTTTAAATAGTTATAGAAAATGATTAATGTGATACAAAGAAAAAAAAAAAGATTAAATTTTTTGTAATAGTTTTAAAAATAGATTAATTTTTTTTTATGAGAAGTGAAAATAAATAAAAAAAAAAATTGATTGTTTGTTAACATTTTTATTTTGAAAAGACAAGACAAGGGACAAAAAAATAAATAAAAAGAATTAAGTATTGACATTTCAATTAAGGTTCCGTTTCTTTTGACGTAAAATGGTTTTTAGAAAATTATTTTCGTATTTTACGGTATTTAGTGCGACCTAAAATAATAGTCAACAGAAAAAATTTACGATGGAAACCATTTTACATCGAAAGAAGCAGAGCATAAATAGTTTGTTGTGAATTGGTCATCAATATATTTTAATTTAATTTTTTTAAAGAAAAAAAAAAGTGTGCGATTAGAAAAGAAGATGCAAAGAACATCATTTTCATGCAATTTTCTGGAATTTCACTTTTCTCTTCCATTTAGGAAAGTGAGACAAAAGCGAAAAAAAAAATGTGGCACCGTTTGCCAAAAGGATCGGGCTGGGAAGGAGAAAAAAAAATAACAAATCAATTTCACTATTTATCTCAAAACCAACTCTTCCATTCTTGCTTTTTTTCATCACATCAATCACTTTTTACTATTATTCAAATAAAAAAATCACTATAAAATAAATTTTTTTTATTTTTTTACATAAAATATTTTTACCTTTTTTTTTTCACATCAATCAAATTTACTACTTAACCAACCTACTCATTTTTCAACCCCCTTCCCAAACACCAGTAGTGAGCTAGGGAGTGAAATGGACTGTGGTGGGCTCCTTAGAAATTTCCCAACCAAAAAGAACCAACGGAAAGAGTGGGCTAGTTTACTGAGATTTGATGGGTTGGGGTTAGTTGGATTGGACGGTGAAGAAGTGATGTGCTATGGGACCCTGAGATCATGGCCATTGATGGGTGGGCCTCTGGCTGACCGTGATTCCTGGGCCACTCCGCCACTACAGGGAGAGAGAGAGGATTCTTGGGTTTTTTAAACCACAAGCAAAAGGGTTATTATTTTATTTATTTCCTTCCCTTTTTTAACCTTGACCTCTACTATTGCTTTACCTTCTTTTTTGTTGTTGTTTGAATGCTTAAAGAAGAACAGAAGAAAAAAATAATTATAAATTATATTATTGTTGTATCTTGAATTATTATTCTCTGGTTGGCAAAAAAGAGAGATGAATGAGAAGAGAAAAAATAAGTTTAAAATTCAACTTAATTATGGTTTTTAAGTATTAAGGTAGACATGTTCGGGTTATTTTATGTTGGGAAATGATAAAGTCACAACTTAAACCCAATTAAAACTCAACTTTTCCCTCAAGTGCCAGCTTTAAATAAAAAAAATTAAAAAAAATTTAAAAAAAAAAAAAAAGCTGCAATGAAGGAGAGAGAGAGCCTTAAACTAGAAATTGAATCTAAAGTATAAGAGAAGTTGGGTCTATGTTATGGTTGTATCACATCTCATTTATGTTTGATCAACTTTGCAATAGAAATGGTTTGTTTGGATTTACAATTTAAAAATAATGATTTGAAAATGTAGTTTTTAAAAACGCAGTTAAGTGTTTGACAAAATCATAAGTAAAAAAAAACACACACATTTGCCTGTTTTTTGAAAATGCAATTTTATTATTATTTTTTTTTTATGTTTTCAAATCGCAATTTTAAAAAAATACAATCTCAAATGATTCATGTTTTACGATTTGATTTAAAATCACACTTTTTATTTACGAAATCCCAATCACAAATGCACCCCAAGTAAGTTTTAATTATAATGCAAAATGTGACTTTTATAAGTGCTTAAACATTTTTTTTTTTTAATATGTCAGTATAAGGAGAGGAAAATGAGGATGAAGATCCGAACTAGTGACTTACTGTAATGTCCCGAGAATTAATTAACAGGTAATTAATTCTACGGTTCGTCTCCCAGCCTTATTCCACTCTGAACAAGACTCAGGGATTTCTACTCCTCGAAAACAGAGGATACTAAGTAGTTGAAAGTACCAAAGTTTTATAAACATGAATCATTACAATCAGAGCATTTAACTAAAGATCATCAAAGTAGTGAAAATCACACTATGCATAACTTCATTATAAGGAATCTATACTAAACCTTAATATGCAAGCATGCATTAAGTCCTAATGTATACAGCATAACTCAAAAGTATTAGTTATCATGAGTACCTGCTTAAGCTTGCAATAAGTCCTTAAGCATCTCCGAGATTGAATCCTTCAACATAACTGGATGTTTCGTGGTATCTACTATCTATAACAACATAGTTGAACATATGGAGAAAAAATGAAATAATACAAGGGTAAGTCCGATGACTTAGTAAGTAAAAATGCATATGACGTACCAGTCATTAAATAGTAAACTCAGTTGTTTATAAAACACATGCAACATTATGAGATAACAATTTATCAGGGATGTGATATATATATAATATGCTTATAATCATAAGTAACAGTAATAATTCAACAGTATAGCCTACCGTACATAACAC
This sequence comes from Carpinus fangiana, assembly GCA_006937295.1. Taxonomy (NCBI): domain Eukaryota; kingdom Viridiplantae; phylum Streptophyta; class Magnoliopsida; order Fagales; family Betulaceae; genus Carpinus; species Carpinus fangiana. Next base: position 10,508,334 of record CM017326.1, on the reverse strand, counting down.
TAGCAGTGCCCCAATCATTGCATAGCTACCATACATAACACTAGCGGCACGACTGAGTCCGACCTCGGGTGGGCCACAGCTAATGATGTCCGTCTTATAGTGATCATCTATTGGGAATGACTGCATCTTGGTCATGAAACCATTGGATTCAAAGAAGGTCATGTTTCCTTGTTCCAAAGTTGTTTTAGTAGAAATAAAACTAATGATTAGGGGTGAAATTTAAAACTGCCTAACCGCATCCGCTAACCGCACTAACCGTTAACTGCTAACCGCACTAATCATTAACTGCTAATCGCACTAACTGCTAACTGCTTTGCAAGCGGATAGTAAAAAGCGGTTAACGGTTAGTGAGTTTTGAAAAACTGCCTAATCACTAACCGCTAACTACTAACTGCTAACTGTTTTTTTAAAAATATAATATATATTTATATTATATATATTTTATATAATAAGTAACAATGAGTTATTGTAGCCTAGTGGTTATTTTGCGTTTATCCATGTGAGTTTACGAACTATTTTGTGTTTTATTTCTATGTTGTGTACAAGACTACAAGTGAAGTGATAATTTTATTGTAATTTTATTCGTATATTATTTGTTGTAGAAGGTGACCAACAAGATTTTGATATAATGGTCCAACATATAATGCTTACTTTAAACCAACATTTTTTAATGCTAAAATGGCCATGAAATGGGAAATAAATGTTTAAAGTGAGCAAAAAAAAGGGTTTAAAGTTAGCCCAAAACCGACAAAAAAAAAAGCCCAATAAAAAGCCTAACAAAAAACGGTTAGTAGAAAAGCGGTTAATTGCATCCGGTTAACCGCCAACCGGGTGGTTAATTGCCTAGGCAGTTAATCGCTACCCGGTTAGCGGAAGCGGTTAGTAGATTTCTACTAACCATCTAGGCGGATGCGGTTAGCGGTTTTAGCCACTAACTGCTAACTGCAACCGCTATTTCACCCCTACTAATGATAGGTTTTTTCTCAGTATTCGAAGTTATAGAGCCTCAAGGGAATTACACGGAGAAACTTTATGACCCAGATGAGTACAAACTCACATGAATGCTTTGTTGTTACTTTTCCTACATTGCATATCTATTTTATATATATCAAACATGCATATTTTGTAACTCTCATGAAATATATTTTGGAACTACTGGGAACTCTCTTTTGTAAAAACGTGTGTCAATTAATAAAATAATAATGAGACTTGTAAAATTATGCATGTAAAAGACTGATAAGACTAATTGCATCGTATGACATAGTACACCAATACGTGCGGTATAATGGTCATGAGCTTACTATATAGGTTAACTTTATGGTCAAATGTGTATATGTATGTGGGGGCTTTGGACCCAATAGTTTTGTGACCAAGACACAGTCATTTTCAATGGATAGTCATTTTCAATGGATAGTCACTATAGGACGAACATCATTAGCGGTGTAGACCACCCAAGGTCAGACTCAGTTGTGCCACTAGTGTTATATACGGTAGCCGTGCAATGACTGGGGTACCGACATTGTACTATAGGTCCCTCGGGACAGTATCAACCCTGCTGAGAAGGGGTAACATCTCGACTAGACCATACTGTTGAACTATTATTGTTACTCATGATTATAAGCATATATTATATTATATATATCACATCCATGATAAGCTGTCATCTCATAATGTTGTATGTGCTTTATAAATAATTAAGTTCACCATTTAATTATGGGTACGTCATATGTATTTCTACTCACTAAGTCGTCGGACTTACCCTTGTATTATTTCTTTTTTTCTCTATATGTACGACTATGTTGTTATAGATAGTGGATACCGCGAAGCACCCGGTTTTGTTGGAGGATTTGATTCGGGAGATGTTTGAGGACTTATTACAAGCTTAAGCGGGTACTCATGGTAACTAGTGCTTTTGAATTATGTTATAGACATTAGGACTTTATGCATGCTTGCATATTAAGGTTTAGTATAGATCCTTTGTAATGACAATGTATGCAGTATGATTTCAACTACTTTGATGTTCTTTGGTAGATGCTCTAGTTATAATGATTCAATGTTATAGAACTTTATTACTTTCCGCTACTTAGTATCCTCTGTTTTAAAGGAGTAGTTGTCTCTAAGTCTTCTTTAGAGTGGAATAAGGCTGAGAGACAAACCGTGAAATTAATTTCCAGTTAATTAATTCTCGAGGCGTTACAGTTGGTATCAGAGTTGTTGCTCTTTGGACCATAGAAATGGATTTGTTAAGTATTAGGTCTTAATTTATCAGAATTTTTTGCTCAGCGAACTATAGGAACTGATCTATTTGGTGTTAGGAGATGATCTACCAGAGTATAGGATTGATTATATGTATGCAAGAAATATAGAATTTCGATACCTATAATCTTGAGGATGTTGGACTTGAGAATTTTAGGTATTTGATATGGTATTGAAGTAAGGACTTGGACCGCTTTGATGATGCAACCTTGGAGATTATGATCGATCTGTACTAAGATAGTTATATAAGGTTTTAAGCTTAAATCTACATTAGGACTTTGGATAAGGTGGTAGTAGTTTAGGCGCTTAGTGTGGATGGGTTTGCGACTAGGTTTGACGTCTTGAGTGAGGCTTGGCGTAGCGCTTCGAAGTAAGGGGCTGATGATTGTTGTGACTATAGAAATGTCACCACAACCAAGACATGACGTTATTGGGAGCAACGATGGTAGGAGACCATCCCAACTCGATGGAAGAATAAAGAATGTTCTGGACGCCACCTAAGCATTGGAAGCTGTGGCAAGTCGTCTTGTGAAGGCATTGGTCAATGTATAAGGAGAAGGGACTCCAAGTGGAGGAAAGAGTTGCTCTTTCAAGGAGTTCTATGAGCATCATTTCCCTATGTTTAAGGAGAACCTGGACTTTTGATAAGTAAGGGAGTGGCTTACGAATTTGGAGTTATTACGAGTTATGGACTGCACTAAAAAGCAAAGAATCAAGTACGCAGCCTACAAGTTCTTTGGAGAAGTAAGGCGATGGTGGTGTGCTAAGAGGAACTCGTTGGTAATAGAATTAGGGAGCGAAAAGGCCATTACGTGGACCCGATTCAAGGAAGAGTTCTATCAGGAATACTCATAGAGCTTAAGGAGGAGTACACCCTGAGAGTTGCGTTCCAGCAAGAAACAGAGTCACTGATGCCGTAGGTGTGGTAGGCTGCATTTTGGAAAATGCAGATCAAGGAAGAATTTGTGCTACGAATGTGGCAAGGTGGGACATTTCATTTGAAACTGCAACCAGGCTAAAAGGAATAATATTTGTCCACCTGTAAAGAAATGATGGCAAGACAAGGGATAAACGTAACCACTAGAGTTGTTAAGGCATGTGGGTTCGCCTTAATTTATAGCTAAGGACTGGGTTACTGGATGTTTGCTCATACACCAGCCAGATGTATTTTGTTTTGTACTTATACTTGATTTGGGGGACCTAAAAATGTAATATTAACTAAGAGTTTTGTTAATGCATGATGTTTGTTAAGCTTTGTTGATGTGTTGATGATAAGATTTCTGATTTTGTTCATTACCCATTAGAAGTATGTTAAGGTATGATATTCTTGGACTTGGATTATGGTAAAAGGGCAATTAATGAATCTTGTACCCATGGATCTTGTATTGGATTACATGATTTTGGGTTACTTAAAAGTTAAGAGATTCTAGAGAATCTATCTGTACATAAATATACTAAGGAGTTCTCAGATACAGTTGTCTGTGGATACAAATGAGGTGGCTAGAGTTGATCTAAGGGTTATGATCAGGCTGGCGTGGTAGCTGATGCGTTGAGTAGAAAGGCGACGGTGGAGCTTACCACTCTTAGAATTTCCCAACCCTAGTTGGTTATGGCATTCGCTAGGATAGGAGTAGAAGTGGTAAATGAGAGTTCGCTAGGATGGATTAGTGACGTTTGAATGGTGGTTACTGTTCACACTTACTATTCAAGTGCAATTAATAACTTGTGAATAGTGTTACGATTTACACGTCGCTAATCGCGTGTGAATAGTAAAACGTATCAACATTTAAAAATATTGGCACCCAAAATTTGTGTTTAAAACTACCACCCACACCCAAAAACTTCAAAAAAATTTCACTTTCACTTACACATAAATCTTTAAAAAAAATAAAAAAACACATGTGGTTGCCGGTTCCAAACCAGCAACCACATATGGGGAAAGGGTGGCCCGAAACTTGGTGGTGGCCCACCATCCCTCTAATTTTTCTTTTTTAAATTTAAATTTTATTTGAAACATTTCAATATTTATTATAAAATTATATATATATATAGGGGTGTGCAAACGGTTATAACCGGCAGTTATTGGCTATAACCGTTAATCGCAACCGCCTTAGGTGGTTATCGATTTTTAATAACTACAACCGCCTAGGCGGTTAACGGTTATTTTATAACCGACGGTTAACAGTTATTTAATCCAATAACGGGTGGTTTATAACCGCTTTTTTTATATGGGCTTTTAAGTGTTTTGTACCTTTAGTTGGCTTATTTTTTGGGTTTATTTTAAGGGGTTTAAGGTCAAAATATTCTACAAAAGATGAAAAAAAAAAAAAAGGTCCAATCACGTTGTTAACAAAGACAAGGCAACCAATAGTCTCCAAATGTCCTAGATAGTGAGAGTAAAGGGGCATTTGAAAGGTGTGTTGTAGCTCAAGCGGCATATCTTAGGTTGTTTGGAGAAATACTTGATCTAGAGAATAGCAATGAGCCAATCAAATTTACCGCACTAAACTTTAGAAATTATTTCATTTCTAAGCAGAGGAACTTAATTGTGTATATATATATATTTGGATAGAGATGTTTAGGGAGTGCACTAATAGCTCATTTATTATATATTTTATTACTATAAAATATTTAATATATATTAATATTATTATATATAAAGGTAGGCGGTTAGTGGTTATTAACAGCCTTGCCCTACCTCTAAAACCGCTAACCGTAACCGTCCTGGACGGTTAGCGGCTAGCAATTAGCGGTTAGCGATTAGCAGGGCGGATATAACCGCACCGTTTGCACACCCCTATATATATATATATATATATATATAATTTAGCATGCACCGTCTTCATCTCAAAGCATATAATTACTACGCGCGAGGTGTCTTTAACAGTTTCTCCTCTTCAACTCTCACAAGAAAACCGCTAAATAAAATCCCAACTTTCTTTTTCCCGCCTCATTCTTTTCATAACAGTTTCTTTTCATCGAAGAATCAGACCCAGTAAAACAAATCCAAGATCATCATTATGTGATTAGTTTCATGGCTCACGAAGAAGAAGAAGATCAGAATGAAAAGGCCCAATCCCCATGGGACACAACCCCCTCCAAGTCGTACAAATTTATTGATGAAATTGGTGTCAGTCTTACCGGTGTTGTATACAAGGCATTAATGTCCTTGCACACGAACTCCATGGTGGTGGCACTCAAAGCCATGAATCTTGATCTAACCCCGGCGGATATAAAAAATGTTAAACGTCAAGTCCGGACCATGTCGTGTCTCTCCCACGCAAATATCCTCACCCCTCACGGTTCCGTCACACATGCTGATCGCCTTTGGGTGGTGATGCCATTCATGTCCGCTGGTTCTGTAGAATCCATAATATCTTCTTCTTTCCCACACGGTTTATCCGAGCCATGCATCGCCATACTTCTCAAACAAACCCTCACCGGCTTGTCTTTTCTTCACAGCAAAGGACACCTTCACAGAGACATCAAAACCAGTAAAATCCTCATTGACTCAGATGGATCCGTCAAGCTTGCATCATCCTATTTGATGTTCACTGATGCTCCGGGCACTAATGGTATGGCACCGGAGGAAAGATATGGTTACGGCTTGAAGTATGATATCCAGTCCATTGGATTAACTGCATTAGCATTGACCTACGGATCCAGACGCAAGCCATCCAGGGCTTTCAAAGACATGGTGGATTCGTGTACCCATCAAGATCCATCAAAGAGGCCCTCGGCACAGACATTGTTAAAGTGTTCCTTCTTCAAGAAATGCATGGGTTCGGATTTTTTTGTAAAGAATGTCTTGCAGGGGCTGCCTAGTCTTGAAGAAAGGTTCAAGCAAACCAAGATTAAGGTAATTGAGGGTGGTGACTCATCAGCGAGGCAGAGTATAAAAGACAATAGGATGATCAACCAGGAGAGGCGTGAACTCGACCCTGTGTACCCAACTGACTCATCAGTTGTGAAAAAAGTTCGGTTGGAGGATCTGGTGGCGTTGAAGAGGATATTGGATGTGCGAAGGGCAACGGTGACCGCTCAGATTGTTCAGTTGCGTGGGGAGGAAGGTGGGGAGGTGAGCAACGAGGAGCAGATGGCTCAGGTTATTGAGAGGCAGAGGGTTGAGTTGGAGGATGAGAGAAAGATGACGTTCGAGTTAGAGATGGAGTTGAATTTGCTCGAGCGTCAACTTTCTGGTTCACATGCCAGTTGTAGTGGTGCTGATTGAAGTTTGTGTATTTCTATTCTAATAAGAGAGAGCTGAAAATTAATAATCTGCTCTATACATGAATGTGTCACAATAGATCCATCATTTGATTCCTAATAAAACAAGTTTCCGTTTCTTATCACTCTTTCGTATTATTTTTCTGGATGAACAACAATATTTTATTTTCTTTTTACTGTTGCCTTTAATTCTGTGGAATTATGATTGGCTTTGAAGTTTTTTTATATTTGTTTTCCGAATTATGTTGGAAATAATTAAGCAATTGATGACAACCATATATGCTTGCCTTGGATAAATACCTTTAACCAATATTGGATTTAAATTTGAACTTCGATGACTAAGTAAAGAAATTGTGTTAGCAAAAATATTGAGTACTATAGCATTAATAAATATCAGTATTTTCTGGCCTGATCATAAGAGTGGAACTTAAAGAAGTTGGAGATGGATTTGGAAGATCTCTAGTCTTGTGGTGATCATTTGATTCTAATTGTTGGCTTGATGTTCCAGCAAGACACTCCTTAGAGAAGGGGAAACACAAGAAATAAGAGAGGAAAACCTGCTGCAAAATTGCAAGGGAAAAAAACAGAGAAAAAACAGGGGAGAGGAAGAGCAATTTTTCTGAATAGAGATTCTAGATGTCTCTCGGTTCCCCTCTCATTTTTTCTGCATATTCTTTACTCATTACACGTCTACTTTCCAGCTGCTACCCAATACAAAAGTCAAGCACACACGTGGCTTCACAATCCACACACAAAATCATCTTTCTTTTGGTGCAAAAATGTTGCTTTTACATGTCTCTGCTGACTGGTTTTCAAGTTCTTTTACATTTTTTTGTTGATGCTTATGGTTGAGATTTAGATTCTGATACTTGTTTTTGTTTTTCCCCATCAATTCTATTTTTAAAGGTAGAATTATTCGTTAAGTATTCAAAGACAAATGCTATTTTACATTCTCCGGGCATACTCAACTGCCTTGACATGCTCAAAAAATGGATAATTATTAAATGGCTGATATAAAGTGTATCAAATTGTAATCCTTCTTGTAGAGATATTCATTATTATGTTTTGTTTTCACATTGAGAGCTGCTTCTATGGGGTTGTGGCATAAACTCATCATTTTGTGCCCTTCAATAAGTGATTGACACCTTAACTTAGTACAAATAAAGAAAAGAAAATAAATACACCCGATCATATTCATATATGTGAGGTGAGATCCTTTGTAGAGTGTATTAATGGACATAGGGCTCAACGCTTCTGTCTCTCGGTCCATGTCTTTCTTCTTTGACATGATGAATTAGTTATGTGATATATTTCTAATGTTGTGTCTCGTCTGAGGATTGTCGTGTCTCATATTGGTGAATTAGTTACTGTTTCTTTATATCTTAGTGTAAAAATGAGGTCAACAATAGGCAAGCTTAACTTTTGGTCACTTCTAATCCGAAAGCCTAAATTAATAAATTTTGGTCCACTTACGTATATTAACTATTATTTTAAACTATTATTTTTCTTTATACTTCACCAATATGAGACACAACATATACTAATATGATTTGTTGTTTTCATTTTGGATTTCATGTCTATTTTAAGGTTCAAAGACATGCATTGTCAAATTCAGTAACAATGAATTTGGTGGAAGAGGAAGAAGAAACAAGGAGGGAGTTGTGATTTAATTAAATAACACTTTCTTTTTTTTTTTAATATAGCTATTCACTTTTTCAGAAGCACTTACTTTAGATCATTATTTTAGCTCTTGACATTTACTATTTTGTTTTAAATGTTATTTATTTATATATTTTTACTATTCCAAAAGATGAGAGAGAATCAATTTGATTTTTCATTATTAATTTAATTTAAGCATTGTTGAGCTACATTGATTAACAAATTTGTTGAGTGCTGTAGCAACAGGCAGTGGAACCATTAGCTAAAGTGGCTAGGATGGGTGGGTGGCTTTTTTTTTTTTTTTTGGTGATATTTTTTGTTACAATATTTTAGCCAAAATAACCTTTCGGCTATTTTGGTTAATCCAATGTGATTGCTTACCTAAAAAGAACACAAGAACTGTATATCTATACTGTTTATACAAATTATCAGTGAATTCAAATTCAGATAGCAGTTGCGGATCCAAAAATTTATAAAATATAATGAAGCTGCTGCGTGTGAAAGAACTTTCATCACAAGTGAACTTTTATCACAGGCTTCACAGAATAGAGTCACAGAGTCACAGAGTCACAAAATGGTAGCCTGGTAGGTAAAAAGTAGTGTAAAACACCCTCTCCTTCGGTTTACTCTTCATCTGTGTCAAAGAAAATACCTGAAAGCCAACATATAAGAGAGTTACCATATCAGCAAAGGGTGTAATACAGGTTGGCCATATGGAAATATTTCATAAAAATTTCAGCATAGTGTCAAAGAATATCTATGCAATGCAGGTTGGCCGTATGGATAAAGTGTCAACGCAGAAGAAAAGGGACGAATGCATACATCTCTTTCAACTGCGTAATACAATATATCTCTTTCATTCTCTAATGGATCTTAATTTTTTCTGGGCAAGATGTATATAGGAGAGAGATGAACAGAAAAATGGCTTTCAAAAGGGATTTTAAAAGAAGGCATCTTCCTGTGTTGTTGAAGCCTAGGGGAATCTACTCATTCTTCAATGGCCTTTGTGGAGGTAATGCATTCTTGATTCTTCCACACAGTTAATACCATTGCCGATTAAGGATTGTATATAAGAAGAATTTTGAAAAGGACAGAAAACCGTAGGATTCACTTCCTCTGTTTCAGAAAAATGAAAAACAGGGGTGAACAGAGCATAAGATTCCATTTTTCACTTTATGGGCAAAAAGGTGAGTATTGTGTTAGATTGACGGACTTCAAAAAATCAACTTAAGGAGTTTAACACCCATATTATATATATATATATAGGCGGCTTTCTCTTTAAGAGTTTCTCTCTTCTTCAACTCTCGCAAGAAAACCGCTAAATAAAATCCCAACTTTCTTTTTCCGGCCTCATTCTTTTTATAACAGTTTCTTTTCATCGAAGAATCAAACCCAGTAAAACAAATCCAAGATCATCATTACAGTACGTGATTAGTTTCATGGCTCACGAAGAAGAAGAAGAAGATCAGAATGAAAAGGCCCAATCCCAATCCCAATCCCAATCCCCATCGGACCTAACCTTCTTCCAGACGTTCAAATTTCTTGCCAAAATTGGTATCGGTTGTACCGGTGTTGTTTACAAGGTACGGTGCATGTCCATGAACTCCATGTTGATGGCACTCAAAACCATGAAATTTGATCAATCACGGGCGAGTATTATACGAAATGTTCAAAACCAAATCCTGACCATGTCCTTTCTCTCCCACCCAAATATCCTCACCCCTTACTTTTGCTTCACACATGTTGGTCGCCTTTGGGCGGTGATGCCATTCGTGCCCGCTGGTTCTTTACGATCCATAATATCTTCTTCTTTCCCACACGGCTTATCCGAGCCATGCATCGCCATACTTCTCAAACAAACCCTCGCCGGCTTGTCCTTTATTCACAGCCAAGGACTCCTTCACAGAGACGTCAAGGCCGGTAAAATCCTCATTGACTCAGATGGATCCGTCAAGCTTGCATCATCCTCTTTGATGTTCACTGATGCTCCGGGCAGTAGTTGTTTGGCAAAGGAGGAAAGATATGATTACGGTTTGAAGTCTGATATCTGGTCATTTGGATTCACTGCATTAGAATTGGCCCTCGGACGCACTCCTTCTTTTGATCGTGACCTCTCTCCTTATGAGCTCCAGAATTTCCCCAAGGCTTTCATTGACATGGTGGCCTCGTGTCTCCATCCAGATCCATCAAAGAGGCCCTCGGCAGAGACATTGTTAAAGCATTCCTTCTTCAAGAATTGCAAGGGTTCGGATTTTATTGTAAAGAATGTCTTGAGTGGGCTGCCTAGTCTTGAAGAAAGGTTCATGCAAAACATTGATCTATTTGCGCCGCTGACGACCAATAACAATGGCGATGATGATGATGAGGGTGGTGGCTCATCAGGGAGGCAGAGTACAAAAGAGACAACGATGACTCACCCAACCGAGTCCACCGACGATTCAGTTGTGAAAAAAGTTCGGTTTGGCGGTGAATCAATAATAAATGAAGACGAGGGAGGTGAGTTGGGTGAGTCAGGGGAGTTAATTCCGAGTTCATCAGGTCAGGTTGTGGAAAAGGCGACCCACGTACTGGATTGTTATAGAAGAAGTGGTGGTGAAGTCAAGTTGGAGGGTCTGGTGGCGTTGAAGAGGAGATTGGATGAGCGAAGGGCAAAGGTGACCGCTCTGATTGTTGAGTTGCGTGGGGAGGAAGGTGGAGAGATGAGCACTGACGAGCAGATGGCTCAGGTTATTGAGAGGCAGAGTGTTGAGTTGGAGAACGAGAGAAAGAGGACGTTCGAGTTGGTGATGGAGTTAAATGTTCTCAAGATTCAAATTTCTGGTTCATATGCGGCATATGCCGCCAGTGTTGCTGCTGCTACTGCTGCTGATTGAAGATTGTGTATTTCTATTCTAATAAAACAATTTTCTCTATGTTGATCATTTGATTCTCGATAATAAAACAAGTTTATAGATCTGAGCATTATGTTGTACGTCTAGTCACTTTTCTAACCCTAAACAAGCACAAATCCACAATCAAGAACTTTAAAATTTGAAATTTATAGCTTATTTTCTTATATTGATTTAATTTTCCAAACAAAAAATAAATGTAAAAAATGTGATTTGCAACACGGAAGGCGGTGCAAGGTAATTTGTTCCTATCTTAATATAATTTTTTTTTTATCTTAAACGCAACTTGAACTCACTCTATTCTTGTCTCATGGTTGTTGCTTCTTCTTCGTGTGATTTTCAATCTAGTTTATGTCCTAGTCATACACAATTGATTCAATTCCCCACTAACTGATTAAGAGAGAATTAACGGCCAGCCTCTTCCAGAACATAATGATATATATAAGCTGTTTAGAGCCCACCGGTCTCCCTTTTCCATGTTTCCCTCATCTGAATTAAAAATAAAAAATAAAATAAAATAAAGAAGCCCACCGGTCTAACCGTCTCTCTTTTTCAACTCGCTCCAGAAAACCGCTAAATTCCCAACTTTTCTTTTTACTCATCCTTTTCATAACATATATATACAGAGAGAGAGAGAGATCATCGTTTTGCAGCTCTCAATAGTCCGCCATATCCAAGAAATACCCAGTAAAACAAATCTAAGAAACCCATCAAAGATCATCCGTACGTGCTTTTCATGGCTCACGAAGAAGAAGAGCCTAAAAGGGATGTCCAATACCCATTGGACTTGGATTCCTACGCGATTCTCGATGAAGTTGGTGTTGGTGCTAGCACTGTTGTTTACAAGGCCGCATGCGTGCCCATGAACTCCACGGTGGTGGCAATCAAAGCCATCGATCTTGATCAAGCATGGTGGTGGCAATCAGAGCCACCGCCTTTGTCCCACCCAAATGTCCTCAACGCTCTCTGTTCCTTCACAGCTGATCAACGCTTTTGGGTGGTGATGCCATTCATGTCCGCCGGTTCTTTGCAATCCATAATATCTTCTTCCTTCCCCGACGGCCTATCCGAGCCATGCATCGCTATAATTCTCAAAGAAACTCTAACCGCCTTGTCCTATCTTCACAGCCAACAACACATTCACAGAGACATCAAGGCCGGTAACATCCTCATTGACTCGAATGGGTCCGTGAAGCTTTCATACTTTGGGCTCTTGGCCTCAATCTACCAGGCTTTGAGTTCAACTGGTCAAGGATGGTCCTCATCACCTGCGGACGCTCCTTATTGGCGGGCTCCAGAGGTAATACAATCGCAACAAGGGTACACCGTAAAGGCTGATATATGGTCCGTTGGGATCACTGCATTAGAATTGGCTCACGGACGCCCTCCTTTGTCTTCAAAGCACAAGAATTTCTCCAAGGCTTTCAAAGAAATGGTGGCTTCGTGTCTCCATCAAGACCCATCAAATAGGCCCTCGACGGAGACATTGTTGAAGCATTCCTTCTTCGAGAATTGCGAGGGTTTGGATTTTATTGTAAAGAATGTCTTGCAGGGGCTACCTAGTGTTGAAGAAAGGTTCAAGGAAAGCAAGATTAATATACGTGCGCGGCTGACGAGCAAGAACGGCGATGATGATGAGGGTGAGTCATCTGCGAAGCAGAGTATAAAACAGAGAAGGATCAGCAGTTGGAGCTTCAACGAGGACAGGTTTGAACTCGACCCAGTAATGTACCCAACCGAGTCCACCGATGATTCAGCTGTGAAAAAAGTTCGGTTTGGGGGTGAATCTATAATAAATGAAGACGAGGGAGGTGAGTCGGGTGAGTCTGGCGGGTTAACTCCGTGTTCACCGGGTCAGGTTGTGGAAAAGGCGACCCCAGTGGATTTTTACAGTGAGGCTGCGAATATAAATGAAGACGAGGGAGGTGAGTCGGGTGGTTCATACGCCGCCAGTGTTGCTGCTGCTACTGCTGCTGCTGCTGATTGAAGATTGTGTGTTTCTATTCTAACAAGAGAGACCTGAAAATAATTTTCTCTATGGTGATCATTTGATTCTAGCTAATAATACAAGTTGGTTACGTACTCGGTCTCAAAAACCTTAAAATTTAAAATTTATAGCTTACTTTCTTCCACTACAAAAAATCTATTTTTTTTTTCACTTGAGTTTTCTAACGTTTTAGGATGTTTACTAACATGTCATTTCTGACGTGTGTTGAACGTTAAAAACATAGGAGTCAGTAATTTTTTTTTTTTACTGGCTTTGCACTGTTTGGCACGTCAGTATTTATTGACGTGTCAAATTTCACACGCCATTAAATTTTAAAAATTATTAAAAAATAATAATTTTTCTTTTTTTAAAATTTTTCTGGAATTTTTTTTTCCAATTAAAATATTTATTAATTTAAATTATTTTTCAATTAAAAAAATTACTTTTTAATTTTTTTTCACCATCATCATTCATCATCGCTTTCTCTCTCTCTCCCTTCGTTTCTCCATTCTCTCCTTTTCTCATTCTCTCTCTTCTTTTCTCCAAAATCTTTAACTAATGCCTGGATTTCCAAGAATCCCCTGAAAGATTTGAGCTCAAAATCAACCGGCAGAAAAATCAAACCAAACCCATCAACAAATAAAACATCAAAATCAGACCCAAAATCTTCTTCTTCTATTCTCCTTTTCTTTTTCTTCTTCCCATCTGAGAGAAGAGGGAGCTGGGGGTTGGAGACAGAGAGAGGGTGGGGCTCTTCTCTTTTTCATCTTATCTTCTCTTCTTCTTCTCTTCTGCTTCTCTTCTGCTTTTCTTCTCTGTTTCTTTTTCTTCTCGGCGATATGAGAGAAGAGGGAGCTTGAAAGAGGAGAGAGAGATCTCTGTGTGGGGAACGATCGAAATAAAAGAGGCAAAAAGTTGAACGTCCCGCTCATTTTCTGAATGCAAGTTTACGTCAATAATAAGGTTTAAAAATTAAGTATATTTAAATATATGATTAAAATATTTTTTTATATAATTTAATTATTGACAATAAATATTGACCCATGAAAAATGCTACATTTTAACACGTCAATAATTATTGACACGTTAAATTGACATGTCAATAATTATTGACTCGTTAAAATGACATGTTAGTATTTATTAATATGTCAAAATGACATGTCAACAATAGACATCAATAATACACGTCAATATTTCTTGACGTGCCATCAAGAAATATTGACGTGTCACATTTTGACACATCACTAAAATATATAAATTTTTTTTTAAAAAAATTTAGCAATGTTCCAATATTTAACATGCTGCTATTTCTTGACGTGTTAAAATTGACACATCAGTAATTATTGACGTGGTAACTTTAACACGTCAATAAATATTTTCTTGATGTGGCAAAAAGTGGATTACTATAGACATGTCAAAAAAGTCCCATTTTTTTGTAGTGTTATATTGATTTAATTTTTCAAACGAAAAATAAATAAAAAAACGCAATTTGCAAACATAGAAGCGGTGTAAGGTAATTTGTTTTTATCTTAATATTCTATAAGATAATTTTTTTTTTCTTAAACGCAACTTGAACTCACTTTGTTCTCGTCTCATGGTTATTGCTTCTTTTTCGTGTGATTTTCAATCTAGGTCTTTAATTTTTGGGGAAATTTCACTAAAAACCTCCAAACTTCTACCAGTTTCGAAATATCCCCCTAAACTTAAAAAACTCTCAATTTAGTGCACTAAAGTTTCAATTACTCTCAATTTAAACCCCTCTGTCAAATTTTAAACATTACATAACGTTTATACCCTTGACTTTTGTATAAAATTCTAACTTCCAAAACGTTTTTTTTTTTAA
>CM017326.1:10402966-10493406 GCA_006937295.1 Carpinus fangiana | reverse complement strand
TTTTTTTTTTTTTGTTCGCCGAAAAAGTCGCCGGAGGTAGGCGGCGGATGGCGGTGGGTGGCGCGTCCGTCGCTGGAGGTGGGCGGTGAGTTATTTGTTTGGTTGCTTGATTTGTTAATTGGGTGTTTTGATTTCATTTTTAGTTTGTTCATTTTTTTGAAATTGTTGAGGTGTCAATTAATGAATGGTGGGCAAAAAAGCCCATTTTTTTGCCATGACCGTATGACAGCTGCACCCTTAAAAATTAAGTATATTTAAATATATGATTAAAATATTTTTTTATATAATTTAATTATTGACAATAAATATTGACCCATGAAAAATGCCACGTTTTAACACGTCAATAATTATTGACACGTTAAATTGACATGTCAATAATTATTGACACGTTAAAATGACATGTCAGTATTTATTAACGTGTCAAAATGACATGTCAACAATAGACATCAATAATAAACGTCAATATTTCTTGACGTGCCATTTTGTCACATCAAAAATTAGTGACGTGTCACATTTTGACACGTCACTAAAATATATAAAATAATTTTTTTTTAATTTAAACGAATTTTAAATTTAGCAATGTGCCAATATTTAACACGCTGCTAATTCTTGACGTGTTAAAATTGCCACATCAGTAATTATTGATGTGGTAACTTTAACACGTCAATAAATATTTTCTTGATGTGGCAAAAAGTGGATTACTATAGACATGTCAAAAAAGTCCCATTTTTTTGTAGTGTTATATTGATTTAATTTTTCAAACGAAAAATAAATAAAAAAACGCAATTTGCAAACATAGAAGCGGTGCAAGGTAATTTGTTTTTATCTTAATATTCTATAAGATAATTTTTTTTTTTCCTTAAACGCAACTTGAACTCACTTTGTTCTCGTCTCATGGTTATTGCTTCTTTTTCATGTGATTTTCAATCTAGGTCTTTAATATTTGGGGAAATTTCACTAAAAACCTCCAAACTTCTACCAGTTTCGAAATATCCCCCTAAACTTAAAAAACTCTCACCAGTTTCAATTGCTCTCAATTTAAACCTCTCTGTCAAATTTTAAACATTACATGATGTTTATACCCCTGACTTTTGTATAAAATTCTAACTTCCAAAACGTTTTTTTTTTTAAAAAAAAATGAAAATCATGGATATTTTGGTCTTCTTTTATATTTTTAACAGCTAAAATTGACGGAGTAGTCCAAATTGAGAGCAATTGAAGGTTCAGATGACTAAATTAAAAGTTTTTTAAGCTTAGGGGAGTATTTCAAAACAAGTGAAAATTCTAAGGTATAAGTTTTCCCTTAATTTTTTTTTATTTTTTCCTTTTTTTCTTTCTTTCTTTCTTCTAGTTTATGTCGTAGTCATTCACAATGATTCAATTCCCTACTCTTCCCCCCTTCCCCACTAACAAAGTCGTTAATTGATTCAAAGAGAATTAACGGCCAGCCACATCATCCTCTTCCATATCAGAATGATAATATAATATGAGTAATGATATAAGGCTTTCTAGAATTTTTTTAGAATCATGTCAAATGTGATATGACTTTTAAAATTACCGTTAAATTTGAAATGTGATTTATTAATTTTTGATCTATTAATGATTTTAAAAATCACATCACATTTGAGATAACTTTAAAAAAACTTAAAAAAAAAAAAAAAAAAACTTAAGCTGTTGAAAGCCCACCGGTCTCCCTTTGCCCTGTTTCCCCATCTGGATTAAAAATTAAATAAATAAAATAAAATAAAAAAAGAAGCCCACCGGTCTAACCGTCTCTCTTTTTCAACTAGCACCAGGAAACCGCTAAATTCCCAACTTTTCTTTTTACTCATACTTTTCAATGTTTTCATAACATATATAAATAGATCATCGTCTCGCAGCTCTCAATAGTCCGCCATATCCAAGAAATAAACCCAGTAAAACAAATCTAAGAAACCCATCAAAGATCATTAGTACGTGTTTTCCATGGCTCACGAAGAAGAAGAGCCTAAAAGGATCGTCCAATACCCACTGGACTTGGACTCCTACGCGATTCTCGATGAAATTGGTGCCGGTGCTAGCGCTGTTGTTTACAAGGCCGCATGCGTGCCCATGAACTCCACGGTGGTGGCAATCAAAGCCATCAATCTTAATCAAGCATGGTGGTGGCAATCAAAGCCACCGCCTTTGTCCCACCCAAATATCCTCAACGCTCTCTGTTCCTTCACAGGTGATCGACGCCATTGGGTGGTGATGCCATTCATGCCTGCCGGTTCTTTACAATCCATAATATCTTCTTCCTTCCCAGACGGCCTATCCGAGCCATGCATCGCCATCATTCTCAAAGAAACTCTAAGCGCCTTGTCCTATCTTCACAGCCAAGAACACATTCACAGAGACATCAAGGCCAGTAACATCCTCATTGACTCAAATGGGTCCGTGAAGCTTTCATACTTTGGACTCTTGGCCTCAATCTACCAGGCTTTGAGTTCAGCTCGTCAAGGATGGTCCTCATCACCTGCGGACGCTCCTTATTGGCGGGCTCCAGAGGTAATACAATCGCAACAAGGGTACACTGTAAAGTCTGATATATGGTCCGTTGGGATCACTGCATTAGAATTGGCTCACGGACGCCCTCCTTTGTCTTCAAAGCACAAGAATTTCTCCAAGGCTTTCAAAGAAATGGTGACTTCGTGTCTCCATCAAGACCCATCAAAGAGGCCCTCGGCAGAGACATTGTTGAAGCATTCCTTCTTCGAGAATTGCGAGGGTTTGGATTTTCTTGTAAAGAATGTCTTGCAGGGGCTGCCTAGTCTTGAAGAAAGGTTCAAGGAAATTAGCAAGATTAATATACATTCGGCGCTGAGGAGCAAGAAAGGCGATGATGATGAGGGTGGCTGGTCTGAGAGGCAGAGTATCAAACAGAGAAGGATCAGCAGTTGGAGCTTCAACGAGGACGGGTTTGAACTCGATCCAGTGCACCCAACCGACGATGAACTCCCCCCAGTGTACCCAAACAGAGAAGGATCAGCGCTGACGAGCAAGAAAGGCGATGATGATGAGGGTGGCTGGTCTGAGAGGCAGAGTATCAAACAGAGAAGGATCAACAGATGGTTTGACCTCGACCCAGTGTACCCAACCGAGCCCACCAACGATTTCGTTGTGAAAAAAGTTCGGTTTGGCGGTGAATCTAAAATAAATGAAGACGAGGGAGGTGAGTCGGGTGAGTCTGGCGGGTTAACTCCGAGTTCACCGGGTCAGGTTGTGGAAAAGGCGACCACAGTGGATTTTTACAGTAAGGCTGCGAATATAATAAGTGGTGTTGAAGTCATTGTGGAGGCTCATCTGGTGCCGTTGATGAGGAGATTGGATGTGCATAGGGCAACGGTGACCAGTCTGATGGTTCAGTGGCGTGGGGAGGAAGGTGGGGAGGTGAGCAATGAGGAGCAGATAGCTCAGGTTATTGAGAGGCAGAGTGATGAGTTGGAGAAGGAGAGAAAGAGCAGGCTCGAGTTGGAGAAGGAGTTACATGATCTCAAACTTCAAGCTGGTTCATATGACGATCTTAGTTGTGGTGCTGATTGAAGATCGACATTTCTAATAAGAGAAAGCTGAAAATTTTCTTTCCGTTGGTACAACTCTGTTGCATGCCTTTGTATGGAGGGAGATAATTTTTGTCTATCTGTAGTTGTGGTGATCATTTGATTCTAATAAAACAAGTTTCCCTTTCTCACTTCTCAGACCTTCAGATTTCTGACGTTTGATAATTGATAGTAATGACGATGCCACTGAAAGAAGATTTCTGGTGTGTATAGTGAGATAATGTGCTTTGTACATGAATTAGGATTTTTTTTTTTTTGGGCCCTATGGTCCTTACCCAACTATTTTTTTCTTTTTTTTTTTTTTTTGAAGTTTTTTTATATTTGTTTTCCGAATTATATTGGAAATAATTAAGCAATTGAGTATGGATTTCATGCCAAATACCTAGAATGGGTATTCAAGAAGTAGCTCAATCGACTAAGACCACGTCTAATGAAACGAAGGTCACTAGTTTGAATCTCACTCTCTCTATTGTGTAGACATGTCAACAAAAAAAAAAAAAAAAAAAAACCAGAATGGGGGCGTCACCATCCTACATACGAAACATGACAGCCATGCTTGCCTTGGATAAATACCTGTAACCAAGATTGGATTTTTATTTTTTTTCCTATTCATATTGAATTTAAATTTGAACTTCGATGACTCGATGACTAATTAAAGAAATTGTGTTAACAAAATATTGAGTACTATAGCATTAATAAATATCAATATTTTGTGGCCTGCTAAAGAAGAATATGTTTGACAAAAAAAAAAAGAAAAAAAAGGCGAAGAAGGTAGTTTTTGTAATTATTAAAATTTACAACTAGGGGTTTCAATAGAAAACCGTCCGCTAACTGCTAACCGCTTAATTGCTTAATTGTCTTAACCGCTAACCGCTTAACTGCTATAACCGCCTAGCCGTTAGCAATTAGCAATTATTGAGTTTACTAACTGTAACCGCTAACCGCATTTTAATATAATATATTTTTATAATTATAAGTATAATAATATTTATACATATAACATAATCAATAATCACAAATTAAGTATTAATGTATTATCACTATAATTTATAAGATTATATCACATGATGAATTGATCATATATTAAATCATTTGATTATATAATAACAAATTATACATATATAATATGACATAACTCATAAGTCATAAGTATACAAGTTCATACTAATACAACAATTAAGTATCTAAAGACTTAGTTTCAATGTATATTATAAACTTATAAATCCATATATGTTATAAATTATAATTATACATTATATATTTATGCAATTATGCATATTGAATAATATAAATGTATAAGATAAATACTTAATCATATAATTCAATAACAATTCAAATACTTTTTAAAGTTAATCATATTATTAATGTACAATAATAATTTGATTCGTATAATATCAAATCATAGACGGAACAATTGGTGGCTCACAAATGTAAAATGATATTGATAGTTAAATATTTTTTATTTTTCAATATGGGCTCTTTTTATAACAATTTGGCCTAAGAAGACACTAAAAATGCAAAAAAATAAATGAGGGTAAAAAAAAAACTCAAAACTAAAAATTGGTTATATGTTTATCTTGAGACAGCCTAAAAAGCCCAAAACGCCCAATTTTGAAAAAGTGGTTATAGCAAGCGGTTACATATTTTACTAACCATTAATTGGCGGTTAGTAGCTAACGGTTAACCGTAACCACATTGAAACCCCTATTTACATCTATCTAACTTTGGTCAAGACTACTCCCTCTAATATAAAGTACTACAAGATAATTGGAGCAAGCAAGAAATAATGAGAAGTGCATACATTTAAACTAAGATAAATGCTATAGGTATTAACTCTTAAATTAAAGCACAAAATAGAAATGAGGGGCCGGTATAGGCCATGGCCCCCCATCCCAACAATTCTTTAGGAAAAAAAAAATTAAGGTCAAAATTTTAGTTTTTAGTCAATTTGTCATTACCCATGCTAGAAAAAATAAAGACCGGCCCTACCCACAATTTTGTTATCCTACCTGTTAATTTTTTTAGCCCTACCCAATAAAAATTTTGGTCCCACCCACTAAAATTTTTTGCCCTATTTACTTGTACCCAAAAAAATCTTTTGGGTCATATCCATTAAAAATTTAACACCTATAAGTGGGTTACTCATTCTCAAATCTTTTGACCTTTACTCATTAAAAATTGCAGTAACCTTACGTTTGGTCCTAACCCATTAAGCTAGAGCTAGTTACCCATTTGAAATTTGGCCATCGCTAAATTTCATCTCTCGAGCATTTTGTTGTATGTCTCGTTACTTTTCTAACCCTGAACAAGCACAAGTCCACAATCAAGAGCCTTAAAATTTGAAATTTAGAGCTTACTTTCCTATAGTGATTTAATTTTCCAAATGAAAAACAAATAATAAATGCAATTTGCAACATGGAAGCCGTGCAAGGTAATTTGTTTTTATCTTAAACGCGGCATAAACTCACTCAAATCTTGTTGTTGCTTCTTCTTCGTGTGATTTTCAATTTAGGTCTTTATAAGTTTTTCCTTCTTTCTTTCTTTCTTCTTCTAGTTTATGCCCTAGTGTGTATCTAACCACTTTGAAAAAAAAAATTGAGTCATTAAACTACCACTTTAGATGATAAATAAAGTAATTAATTAATTAAATTTATGCCTTGGCAGCTTGGCGTTTAATTGCTTATAATACTTACTATCTCTTTTTTTTTTTTTTTGACATGTCCATAAAAAAGAAGGGGAGAGAGAATTCGAACTAGTTGATTCAAGCGCCCTTCTCCCTTCCCTACTAGCAAAGTTGTTAACTGATTTTGAGAGAATTAACTGCCTGCCACGTCAGNAAGGTACGCACGTAGCATGGATACACAATTGATTCAAGCCCCTTCTCTTCCCCCTTCTCCCTTCCCCACTAGCAAAGTTGTTAACTGATTTTGAGAGAATTAACTGCCTGCCACGTCAGCCTCATCCTTTCATAATATATATATTATTAAATTCCCTACATTTCTTTTTCCTCATCCTTTTCATAACATCTATTATCTATATATATAGATCATCGTCTTGCAGCTCTCAATAGTCCGCTAAATCCAAGAAATAAACCGAGTCAAACAAATCTAAGAAACCCATCCAAGATCATCAGTACGTGCTTTTCATGGCTCACGAAGAAGAAGAGCCGAAAAGGGTCGTCCAATACCCATTGGACTTGGAGTCCTACGAGATTCTCGATAAAGTTGGTGTTGATGCTAGCGCTGTTGTTTACAAGGCCGTATGCGTGCCCATGAACTCCACGGTGGTGGCGATCAAAGCCATCAATCTTGATCAAGCATGGTGGTGGCAATCAAAGCCACCGCCTTTGTCCCACGACTCCCACCCAAATGTCCTCAACGCTCTCTGTTCCTTCACAGCTGATCAACGCTTTTGGGTGGTGATGCCATTCATGTCCGCCGGTTCTTTGCAATCCATAATATCTTCTTCCTTCCCAGACGGCCTATCCGAGCCATGCATCGCCATAATTCTCAAAGAAACTCTAACCGCCTTGTCCTATCTTCACAGCCAAGAACACATTCACAGAGACATCAAGGCCGGTAACATCCTCATTGACTCAAATGGGTCTGTGACCGTGAAGCTTTCATACTTTGGACTGTCAGCCTCAATCTGGCAGGCTCTGAGATCAACTCGTCAAGGATGGTCCCCATCACTTGCGTCGGACGCTCCATATTGGCAGGCCCCAGAGGTAATACAATCGCAACAAGGGTACACTGTAAAGGCTGATATATGGTCCTTTGGGATCACTGCATTAGAATTGGCTCACGGACGCCCTCCTTTGTCTTCAAAGCACAAGAATTTCTCCAAGGCTTTCAAAGACATGGTGGCTTCGTGTCTCCATCAAGACCCATCAAAGAGGCCCTCGGCAGAGACATTGTTGAACCATTCCTTCTTCGAGAATTGCGAGGGTTTGGATTTTCTTGTAAAGAATGTCTTGCAGGGGCTGCCTAGTCTTGAAGAAAGGTTCAAGGAAATTACCAAGATTAATATACATGCGCCGCTGAGGAACAAGAAAGTCGATGATGATGAGGGTGTCTGGTCTGAGAGGCAGAGTATCAAACAGAGAAGGATCAGCAGTTGGAGCTTCAACGAGGACGGGTTTGAACTCGACCCAGTGTACCCAACCGAGCCCACCAACGATTTCGTTGTGAAAAAAGTTCGGTTTGGCGGTGAATCTTTAGTAATCGAGACTGGCGAGTTAATTCCGAGTCCATCGCATCAGGTGTTGGAAAAGGCGACCCAAGTGGATTATTACAGTGAGGCTGCGAATATAATGAGTAGAGTTGAAGTCATGGTGGAGACTCTGGTGGAGACAAGGAGGAGCTTGGATGTGCAAAGGGCAACGGTGACCGCTCTGATGGTTCAGTTGTGTGGGGAGGAAGGTGGGGAGCTGAGCAATGAGGAGAAGATGGCTCAGGTTATTGAGAGGCAGAGGGCTGAGTTGGAGAATGAGAGAAAGAGCAGGCTCGAGTTGGAGATGGAGTTACTTACTCTCAGGCTTCAAGCTGGTTCATATAAGAGAAAGCTGATTGAAGATTGACATTTCTAATAAGAGAAAGCTGAAAATTTTGTTTCTTTTGGTAAAACTCTGTTGCATGCCTTTGTATGGAGTGACATAATTTGCTCTGTACATGAATGGGCCTATTGTCTTGTAGTTGTGGTGATCATTTGATTCTAATAAAACAAGTTTCCCTTTCTCACTTCTCACCTCTCAGGCTTCAGATTTCTGGGGTTTAATAGTAAATTAGTAATGATGATGCCGATTAAAGAAGAAGATTTGTATATCGTGAGAAAATGAGCTCTGTATGTTCGTGAATTAGGATTTTTTTTTTGTTTTGTTTTTGTTTTTTTGTGTGTTTGGGCCCTATGGCCCTTACCCAACTAAAATGTTGGCCCTAAGCCCCTACCCATTATTATATACATTTGGGATTTCATACGTCTATTTTTAAGGTGCAAGGACAATGTCAAATCCAGTGACAATGAATTTAGTGGAAACTAGAGGCGTGCGTACAAGGAGGGGAAAGGCCTACCAACAAATTAATGGTGATTAAGAAGCAACTAATTAAAATCATTTGAAAGAGCATTGCATTTGCCCAAGGAGTTGCAAACAGACGAGTCAAATCAAATCAAGCACTCTACGGACATGAGATGTCAAAGAGTATTTGGTGTTACACAAAAGCTGTTCATTCAAGCCATTCGAGATGTAAACTCATCAACTAGCTAGTTTTAGATCATCAAATTCAATTACCTAGAAAGAACAAAAAAACCCCTATATCTATACTGTTTGTGGAAATAAATTGCCATTAGACTCCAATAATGCATGTAAGTGGCAAGCATATAAGGGACCATTCTTCATCTTCTATTTCATAGAAAGGGGCACACTGCACACATCCCTAGGCATGCACAATTACAATTATAATTATGGGTGAAAAGGCGGACGGTTATTAACCGCTCGATAATTGCTAACTGCACTAATCGTTAACCGTTAATTACTTTTGAAAGTGGTTAAGATTTTAGGTTTTAAGTTTTGAAAAAACTGTTAACCACTAACAGCCTTACGTACATTTTATAATATATATTATATTTATATAAATATATATATGAAACTATGTCATTTTTGTGTTTAATATATATATAAACAATTTCGTTTTTGTGTTTAATGTAGTAGGTTATTATCATATTACCATAAAAAACGATGTCGTTTTAGTCATTTAAAAAAAAAAAAAAAGCTTTAAATTTTTAATTTTAAAAAATTTTCCTTAAAAAATAGTTAGTAATTATTAAAATTATTAACTGCTAACCATAGATTAATTGCATAGGGATGGTTCATCTTTCCACCCTTAATTATAATACTCTTTCTCATAAATTGTACCTTTTATATTCCCAACTATATATGACTTGAAAACACGAAAACCTTTTCTATTCCCAACTTACTATATGTGACTTGAAAACACGAAAAAAAATAAAAAACATATTTGGGCCAGTGTACTTCAATTGAAGCAAAGCCACGTCATATTCTTTTATTCCCAACTGCCATGAGTTTCCTTGAAAAACAGTAACTATGGAATCAAGATATGAATTTCATCTAAAACGCTACGCTATAAAAAATAAAATAAAAAACTAAAACTAAAACAAGCCCAAAACAATTTTAAAAAAAATCGTTTGAAATAAACCTTAAAAAGAAGCATAAACACTATAATTATAATAGACCCTAATAGACGGTTAATGGTGCGGTTTTGTTTTCTTGAATAACCACATGGTAAGCGGCTAGTTACCACCCATCTCAATTGAGTAATTCTAGAACGTTTACTTTTGTCTTATTTGTGTCCTACTAATATGACGTGGTTATTAAAATTACCATTTAATCAAAATCTAATAATGATCGATCACAAGTTCAATAGTGATTTTAATAGCCACATCATTCTTAGTAGAACACAAGTAAGATAAAAATAATGCTTTTAGAATTACTCATCTCAATGGGTTACCTAAAAATAATAACCCTAATTTAGGGATGCCCTGAACGTAAGAAAAGACCTGAAGATTACAACAAATCTTGGTCGCTGAACAAGCAAAGATTTAAGAGAGACTTGAAATGGTTGGATATTGTTGGGGGTGGGCGGCCGTACATATTATAAAGCAAGTTGGCAACCGTTGATTTTTGGACTTTTTGACTCATCTTTTTCTCAAGTCAACAAAAGCGGGCTTTCGGGAAAGACGTAAAGTCTCCCTCTCCCACATATGATATGATATCAATCAACGTTTTGACTGGTCAGTGGTCACCGTTCATACTATTATTGCACTGAAATTATTACCCTTCAAATTATCCCTCTATCAACTTTCTTGGCGTGTAAATTTTGGAACAATTCTAAAAAACAATAGTCAACCGTACTCCTTTCAATTATTATTCCATTGATAAAATATTTCCTCTAAATTTTAAATTGGGAAAATGTCTCATCAAATTATCAAAAAAAATATGTTGTGTCTTATGGATGACAAAAATATTCTTAATAAAAAATTAAAAGTATTAAAATAAAATAAAAAAACCAACACTACTTTAGGATAGTCAAATCACCCTAGCAAACACTTCGGGTGGTGGCCAAACCACTTCTAGTTTAGGTGTGGTTCGAGCCTTTCAGGGTGGCTTGCCTGAACCACCCCGCCCCCCAATTATTGTTTGGTGGTGGTCAAGCCTCTGCCATCTAAGGGTGGTCTTCTTCTAGAAAAAAAAATAATAATAGATTTTATTTTATTTTATTTTATTTGAAATTTATAGGATTTTTTTTGTATTGAAAAAAAAATATATATGGTCA
The DNA here is from genome assembly GCA_006937295.1 of Carpinus fangiana. NCBI lineage: Eukaryota > Viridiplantae > Streptophyta > Magnoliopsida > Fagales > Betulaceae > Carpinus > Carpinus fangiana. The sequence continues at coordinate 10,482,476 of CM017326.1, read as the reverse complement.
TTTTATATTTTTCTAGACTTGGAGAGACTTTTTTTTAAAAAAACAAAAAAACAAAAAAAATTAAGAGTATATTGTCACAATCTAAAGTTTGAAAGGACATTGTCAATTATAAAGTTATTTGAAAGGAATACGTGAACTTAAAACAAAAAAACATAAAACCACGTCCAAATTCCTATATAAGACCAATTAATTGGCACATCATGTTCTTCTTCATCCAGGCAAGGCATTAATCCTAGGTGAGTTGAATGGAGGTGACATCGTTGCTTGGATCCTTCTAGCTATCATCAAATTTGGTCATGCTAAATGGCATGTGCACTGATGCGGTCGTGCTTCTTCTTCTTCATTTCTTAGGGTTTTTGGATTCAGATGTTGGCTTTGGTGATGTAACAGTAAGGTTTCGTACATAGGAAAGTCCCATTCATGGTGATTTTGGGCCACTAGATGAGAAGAGAGTTTAGGGCATGAATAAGACGTACGTTTGATCAGAAATCTACCTTCCAAATCAACCATGTCCACATGTTTCAATTCACTCTTATCCTTCCAATCCTAGGGTCAACGTCAAAAATTGGAATCATACATGTTTTCCATTTCCCATTTTCTTTCTGATTTTTGAGAACCTTCCAGAACAAGTGGGAAGAGAAATTTATAATGGGACAAGAAATGGGGAAGTGGGATACATGCAATTATTTTGGGCTGGACAAGATAAGCAATGAGGAGGTGTATTATATATATATATATATATGTAATCAACTTTCATCACCATATGTATGATTATGACTTGACTGCGTGTGCTCAATTATCTCAAGGATTTATATTATGAAATATTTAAATCACAAACCAACACTTGTACACTAAGCTTCTAAAATTTAAGTGAGTTCCTTAAACTATTGCATGCCATGGGAGTCTTTGCATTTTACTAATTGTTTGCATAGAAACATTTAGTTATGGCTGAAGTGTTAACTTACCACTTATCTGATAAAAAGTTTAAGTCGATAGGAATAGATAAATTTAATCATTTAATTGAAAAAACGCTATGCAGACTCCAAATACCAATTAATCACAATTTATGCGAAATTAATAATATGAAGCAATAAACAATTCAATCAAAAAAATATATAAAACAGTAAATCCCGCAAACACAAATATTTTGATGACGAAAAAGAAACCTTTTACAAAATGCTCTAAAAGTAAAACCTTTCTGGAGCAGCCAAACCCAGAAAGAAATCACTATCAAAAAATTATCCAGAGATTACAGACACTAGGAACACTTATAACCCTTCATGTTTCCTGGAACACTTCACAAAACACATCAAGGCATACATGGAACAGGAATAACACAAACGCTGGATCACATACAAACGAAAAATGCATGAAGTTTAATGCAAATCATGGAGGCACATGAACATAAACTCCCCCTCAATGTATGACTCATTTATCAACAAGAAAAACATGTTTTTCCCCCTCAAAAGTTAAATAAACACACATAATACACACAACAAATACTCGTGTATTTTGGCAATGAATATCCCAAGCATGCTCCAAATATGCAAAATATATATGAGACTTGAAATGACAAGAACATTATTTTGTTTAACCCAAGCAAAGAAAAATATTTCATTCAACTTATGCTTGTGTGTTGTGTGCATATATAAGCCAACCAATGAGAAAAATTACCAACATTAATCAGTACTTTAACACTATATCTCACATATAAACTCAAACCCTTTTTTAATAGGTGAGTCAATACTGACTCTTATACTATGTTAAATCACTGCTATTGCGAAAACTTAAGCAGATAGAAATTAGTAATCTAATCATTTAATCAAATATTAAACAATATTACATGTCTTTATTTGTAAGCAGTGAGCAAAAAACCCCAAATACTAAGTCAAGTAGGAAATAAACCTAACAAGAGCTCTAAATCAATCATAATATAAAAAATATTACAATAGTTAATGTTCAATTTTATAGATCTAATAGTACTATATATATCATCACAAATTTAGCTTAGATGATGAAAAAAACACACATATATATAAAACATATAACAATAAACCTTTGAAGATTTGATTACAGTATAATTAGTAGGGGGGGATATATTTAATGAAGTAATTAATTAAGCTGCATTAAGAGCCATAGGGCTCATAACTAAGACATGCATTTATATGTTTCACAGAATCTTATTGAACGGGCCGCCAACCGGTTAGACAAGTCATGGACGGTTGAGGGCATAATTTAATAAGGTCGTTGTTTGATTTTCTTGGTGGATGTAAAGACTCGTGCGTGGCTGTGTTCTATTACAAGTACTGAAACAGCTACACCAATCTGCATGATACCCGACGTCATTTGTTGTATTTTGCTGATATGGGAATAATTGTGCAAGCTAGCTAGATAGACCCTGCTGATTCAGAACAAGGCAGGGCAGCTGTCCCAAAATCAGCCACACATGATTCCATCAAGTCAATAGAGTTTGGGATTGAAAACAGCAGCAACATTAATTAACGATGAAAGGTGTTTTGTTTTTTTTCTTACAAAAACAAATTAATCACGGATTCTATTGATCGAAAGACATCGAAACTGATGATATAGATTTGATTTGAGCGATATCTTGAATCTGAGCACGAACACAAGACTTAACACATGGTGTATGGTTGTCATCTGAGTTGTAGATAATATGAGATAAGATTGTAAAAGCATTATAAATGAAACCAACTGCCCCCTCCTTGCATGTGGTATTCACTGGAACTTTATTTCAATTCATTCTCTCTTATCTTATTATGACATTGACAAATATGCATATTTAAATGGCTCCATTTGTTAACCTTTTTAGATTTTTTTTTTTTTTTGGAAAAATGCTTTAATATGACTTAAAAATGACAGTTGTTTTGAGTGTTTTATGTTGTTTATATTTTTGTTTTAAAAACTGAAAACAAAAAGAGAGAATACAGAAGAAAAAAAAAAGAAAAAAGAAGCAAACATTAATAAAAATCCATTTTCCATTATAATTTCATGCCACAAATAATGGTTTGTTTAAAGGTGTACAAGTGAAGCTGTTATAATTATCCAATAACCGCTAATATTCACTAACTACTTTGTAGACAGTTATAAAAATTTGCTAGCCACCCTGCCTTAGGCGATTAGCGATTTTAGAAGTAAGGGTATGTAAGCAATTAATAACCACTAACAGCCTACCGTTAGATTATATATAATAATAATTAATTTGTTAGATAATATAACCGTCCAATAACCGCTAACTGCTCAAAACCACTAACTACTTTGTATACGGTTATAAAAATTCGCTAACCACCCCGCCTTAGGTAGTTACCGGTTTTAGGGGTAAGGGTTGGCACTTCATAACCACTAACAACTACCGTTAGATTATATATATAATATAGTACTATTTAGGTTTTTTTGATATATTTTAGATCTATAATGTTTGGGACTTGTATTTGGATTTAGTTTTCTATAAGTTGGATTTGAAATGTTGGTGTTTTAAGCAAACCACTCATCTAATCGATACTTGTCTACTAGAATACTTCACATCTTCCTAGTTGATCACTACAACATCATAGTTGATTACTTCGCCAAAGTAAGAAAAAATATGCTAGAACAAATAAAAAAAAGGTATAGCCGTGGTGCATGTTGTATATATATTATACACAACCTCTAGTGTTTGGAGTGCGTATATGCTTATATATATGTTAAGCACACTCATATTATTTACAAAAATAAAAAATAAAAAAATTCAGAATTATTTAGAAAGTCCAAAAAATAGACACAAAGAAGGCCCAGAATACTATCAAAATTAGCTCATATATAAAAACCAATTATCAACCGGCGGTTATTGATTTATATAACTATTAACCAGGGTTATAAAATATTAAAACCAATAAGTTTTGATTATTAAAATTCAATAACCACAAGCACTTGTACACCCTTAAATTTGTACAAGGTATGTTAAGAAAAAAATAGGCTAGAACAAATAAAAAAAGGTATGGCCGTGGTGCATGTTGTATATATATTATACACAACCTCTAGTGTTTGGAGTGCGTGTATGCGCCTATATATGTTAAGCACACCCATATTATTTACAAAAAATAAAAAAATCTAGAATTATTTAAAAAGTCCAAAAAAGAAACACAAAGAAGGCCAAAATACTATCAAAATTAGCTCATATAAAAAAAAAAACAGTTATCAGTTCTGGCAGTTATTTTTTTTAATAACTATTAACCACGAGTAATGTTACAAGTCCATCTTGTGTCCATCTTAAATCCATCCAAGAATGATGTGGCTATTAAAATCACTATTGGACTTGTGATTGATCATTATTGAATTTTAATCAAATGATGATTTTAAAAGTCACATTTTTTTGGATAGACACAAGAGAGACTTGTAGCATTACAAAATATTAAAACCAATAAGTTCTGATTATTAAAATCCAATAACCACAAGCACCTGTACACCCCTAAATTAGTACAAGGCATGTTAAGAAAAAATAGGCTAGAACAAATAAAAAAAGGTATGGCCGTGGTGCATGTCGTTGTATATATATTATGAAAAAATTACAATTTACCCCCCCAAAGTTGACAGTGTTTTTTTAATTTGAACACCAAAGTTTCAATTTTTGCCATCTGACCATTTGTGCACCCTCCAAATTTGTTTTTTTTTATTATTATTATTATTATAAAAAAAAATTAGGGTCAATATGGGAATTTTGGGATGATATTGGTTGAATTGAAAAAAATTGAAACTTCGTGGGGGTGGCTTGCAAAAATTGAAACTTTGGTATTCGAATTGAAAAACGCTGTCAACTTTGAAGGAGTAAACTGTAATTTTTCCATATATTATACACAACCTCTAGTGTTTGGAGTGCGTGTATGCCTATATATATGTTAGAGCACTAACAACAGCTTCCCTTTGATTTTTCCTAAGTTTAGGACACAAAACTATTTTTTGCTTCCCTATAAAAATATATTTTACAATAGCTTCCCTTACCTTTTCCTATATCATTAAAATATTATTTTTTTACAAAACACAAGCTTTCTACTTACCCTCACTTTTTCACAAAGTCTCAACACAATCCTTAAATTAAAAACAAAAAGAAAAAAAGATAAGAGAGGAAAGAGAAATGTTTATATTAAAATAATGTATAGAGAACCACTTTTGGTTCCCTACACATTGTGAAACACTATTGCAACCCTTAAGGGTTGATTAAATATTGGGAATTTGATGTGAGTAGGTTTTTGTGGTTTTTTTTAAATTTTTCCTGAACACATGGAAGGGCATAACATATATGGCATCTGTTGTTAGTGCTCTTATGCACACCCATATTATTTACAAAAATACAAAATTTAAAATTATTTAAAAACGTCCAAAAAAGAGGCCCAAATATCAACCCGTTGTTATTGGTTTTAATATAAAATATTAAAACCAATATGTTGCAATTATTAAAATCCAATCACTGCTAACCACCTAATTAAGCAAAGCAGTTATTGAAATCCAATAATGACAACCACTTGTACAGCCCTAAATTTGTCAATTGTGAAACGTATTTGTCAGAACGGGCTAAAAATGAGCAACACAAACTATTCTTTTTATTTTTGACATGTCTACATAAAAGGGAGAGGGAGAGGAGGATTCCAACTTATAACTTCTGTTTCATAAGATATGGTCCCAACCAAGGATAGACCTATATAGATCCTTTGAGGACTTATACAGTTCCCCCAAAATTTTAAAACTACCCTTAAAATTTAAAATTTTACTCATAAAATTTATGGGTTTTTATGAAATGTCCCCAAGAAATTAAATTTTTACATTTTGTCCCCCTACTCTTAATTGTCTAGTTCTACTCTTGATTGAGCCGATTAAACTTACTCTTGGGAACACAAATTATTTGTTTGTGAATCATGCATATGTTTTTTTTTTTCTTGAAAAACAATGGTTTCCCTTGGTTTTGGTATTGTTTATATGAATATGTGTTTTCCATTAGTTGGTGTCAAATGTCAATAATAAATATCAGTTTTTGAAAACGTCCCTATTCAAACGGCTTATCACTTATCAGATCCAATTTGATTGCATGAGCGTCACCACATTAAATAAATATTCAAGAAGCACGCACCCCAAAAATCACGTGGTCTCTAGTATTGTTATTTCTTTTGAATAAAGATCCTATCTTTCAAAAAAAAAAAAAAAATCACGTGGTCTCAGAATTCCATAAATTCATATTCATATGTGAGCGGCTGCTATGCGGAGGTTGCTGAAAAGAATGGTTTTTGGCCAACCACTCATCAGCTTGATACATTAGCAATTTAAGAAAAATATAAAAAATTAAAATAAGAACAAAACACTTTATTATTCTTCCTAAATTTGAACAGTTGCCAACCTCCGCCATTTCCGTCATCGAAACTGCCGCTGAAAGCCCTTTCTCTCTTCGTCGGCCACGTTGCACACCACCCCATGGGGTGGCCAGCAAGCCACCCCNGAGGTTGCTGAAAAGAACGGTTTTTGGCCAACCACTCATTAGCTTGATACATTAGCAATTTAAGAAAAATATAAAAAATTAAAATAAGAACAAAACACTTTATTATTCTTCCTAAATTTGAACAGTCGCCAACCTCCACCATTTCCGTCATCGAAACTGCCGCCGAAAGCCCTTTCTCTCTTCGTTGGCCACGTTGCACACCACCCCATGGGGTGGCCGGCAAGCCACCCCAAAATTGCTAGGTGGCTAGCTGGCCACCCTATATGTGGCCGGCGAGCTAGATCTGGGATGGCTCGTGGCCACCCCATGGCCAAGGGGTGGCTCTCACCCGCTGGCCACCCTATATGTGGCCAGCGAGCTAGATTTGGGATGGCTCACAGCCACCCCATGGCGAAGGGGTGGCCCTAGCAGTTTTGGAGTGCCACCCATGGGGTGGCTAGGGTGGCCGCGTGCCACCCCACGTGGCCAACATAGAGAAAAACTTGTTTCGGCAACGGTATTTGGCGGAGGCTAGCGACTGCTCAAATTTGAGAGGAATAATATGGTATTTTATTGTCATTGTGATTTTTTGCAATAAGCTGAAGTGTCAGCTGTTGAGTGGTTGGCAAAAAACAAGGGTTTTTTGCAACCTCCGAATTGAAGATATTCCCTATTCGTATGAGTATAACTTATATATTCAGGTTGCACAAAAAACACCTTTTGTGCCAACCATTCATCATCTGCCACCTCAGCATGGAACACATTATCAAAATAAAACGAAACCACCTGATTATATGAGGAAAAAAAAGAGAAAGAAGAGAAAAATGAGAGAAAGAAGAGAAGGAAGAAACAAAGAAGGAAGAAAATAGGTGCAAACCCACGACCTGAAGAAGGAATAAGAAAGAAGAAACGACGTGGGTGGGTGGAACTGGTGGCCAACCGTGAGGAAGAAACGTCGTGGGTCTGTAGACCCATGGTGCAGACCCACAGCCAGCCTGGGTCTGGCCAGCCACATCTAGCCAACCATCGAGATTCACGGCTCTGGTGACTTTATTTTTTGATTTTTTCTAATGGGTCTTGCTTCAATGGGTTTGATTTTTTCTGATGGGTTTTGCTTTAGATCTTTTTTTCTTTTTCTTTTTTTTCACATGGCTTCAACGACTTTTATGGCGATAAAATCCCAAAAAGGGTTAACCTTCCCCTCTTGGTTTTAGTTTTGAATCCAAAATTAAGTTTTGAATCCAAAATTAAGTTTTGAGGCATTAGAAACGAATTTTGTGACATTAGAAATGATTTTTGAGGCATTAGAAATGAGTTTTTAGGCATTAAAATCGATTTTTGAGGCTGAGTTTGGTAGAAAAGTCGCCGAAGATGGGTTTAGGGTCGCTAGAAAACTCACTGTCACGGTTTTTTTTTTTTTTCCGCCAAAAAAGTCGTCGGATCTCTTACCCCCTGTGGCCGTTTGTTTTTTTTTGTTCACCGGAGGCAGTGGATAGCGGACAACAACGACATCTGGGCACGGGTGGAACCGGCAATTGCAGGGGATGGTGGCAAATATTTGTGAGGGTGAATTAATGCTATGTTTTGCTAATATTTACAATTTTTTAAAATAAATAAGATGTCAAATGATGAGTGTGTTACACAAAAGTTGATTTTTGTGCAAATGTGCACCTAAGATACTCTCTATTCGTATTCACATTCATCACCACTTAAAAAAAAAAAAAAAAAATTGTGAAGTGCTGTCAAGAGTCAAAAAAAAGCCTCAACGTTCATTGCTGGCTTTTATTTTTAATTACCTGGACAAACCAAATGATTCAGAAAAGCATGACACATGCATCGTCTACGTTCAATCATTCCCTAGCATTTCAAAAGCTATATATTTTTATCTCTCAATTGACTGTAAATTATGTCTTAAAAAATAAAAATTATTAATTTAAATCACTTTCTTCTTTTTTACATGCACATGTAAAATAAATTTTTTTAAAAAAATAATAACTAACTACTTATTTTTACAAAAGCATTTCCATACAAAAAAAAAAAAAAAATGAGACTCATCTTGATTGCTGCCAAAATACCCGTACGCCCATTCTAGCTCAAAACCAAACTTCTGTATAACACACAAAATCCCCTACCAATACCATACAAAATCATATGAAGAAAAATACAAATGCAGCTGCTCCAAGTCTTCATTATCTCCATTCCCCATTATTTCCCACCATGCTATTTTGCTACGGCTACCCCCCACCCCACTAATATTCCTCCTCCTTTTTTTTTTTTACAAAATATCTTATGCCAACAACAATAATTACTCATCACGACCCCTTTTGAAAAATAAATAAAAATAAAAACCTTGTTCTAAATGGAAGTGGGGGTCGTTGCACGAGGTTCAATTTTCCTCAATTGAATCCCGGGCTTTTGCGAGTCGTCGTCATCGTCGTGATAAATGTAAGCGAACCCACCGTGCCGGGTCATATCCATACCCGCCATCTCGTCCTCGGCCGAGATCCGCAAAAGCTTGAGCTTGTGAAGCGCAAAGAAGAGAGGACCCATGGTGGCGCTGACCCACCCAACGATCACAAGGATCTGGATCACGTGTGCCGCTAGGAGCTTCCCGCCCCCACCCATGAACAACCCGTATGGTCGACCCGGTTTGTCCGGGTACACCTCGTTCACGTACTTCTCGTTGGCGAATAGAGCGGTGAAGATTATCCCCCATGCGCCGCACCCTCCGTGAAGCTGCGCCGCCTCCAATGGGTCGTCGAACTTTAACTTCTCGGCCAACCGGTTGCACGAGATCAAGACCACCGCGGCCACGAAGCCGCAGATAATCGCCGCCCAGGGCTCGACCACGGAGCACCCGGAGGTGATCGCTGCGAACCCGCCGAGCAAGCCGTTGCAGACGTCGGTCACGTTCCAGTGGCCGGAGAGGATTCGCTTGCTGAAGAGAGTGGTGAGAGCGGCGGTGCTCCCGGCGAGAGTCGTCGTCACGGCGGTCCGGCCCACGGCGCTCCATTGGCCGTAGTAGCTACCGGAGCTGTAGGGGCTGAGGATCTTGGTGAAGGAGCCGGGATTGAACCCGTACCAGCCGAACCAGAGGAGGAAAGTGCCGAGGACAACGAGGGATGCGCTGTGGCCGCGGAGCGCGACGGATCGGCCGGAATGGTCGAACCGGCCGATTCTGGGGCCTTCGATGAGGGCGCCCCATAAGCCCGCAATGCCTCCGACCATGTGGACGACGCCGGAGCCAGCGAAATCGATGACGCCGGAGCCGAACAAAAGATTATCAGTGTTGAACGCGCTGGCCCAGCCGTCAGAGGACCAGAACCAGTGGGAGACAACCGGGTAGACGAAGCCGGTAAGGAAGGAGGAGTAGATAAGATAGGCCACGAACTGGGTGCGCTCGGCGATGGAGCCACTGGTGATTCCGGCGGCGGCGATGGCGAAGGCCCACTGGTAGAGAAACGAACTGTAGTCGAAGGACTGCGTCGGGACATCCTTCAGGGCGAAAAAGTGGCGGCCGATGAAACCATTGGAGGGAGTGCCAAAGGCAAAGGCAAAGCCGAAGAGATAATAGAAGAGGCCACCGGTGGCGGCGTCGAGAACGTTGGTGAGCATGATGTTCATGGTGTTCTTGGCGCGGACGGAGCCGGCGCAAAGCATGGCGAAGCCAAGTTGCATGGAGAAGACGAGGTAGGCGGAGAAGAGGAGGTAGGTACTGTCGACGGCGTAGGCGGTGTCTGTGAACTTGTCGGAGATGGTGGAGAATCGGGAGCAAAGGTAGGCTGCGGCGGCGGTGGAGTTGGTGGTGTTGGGGCCCAAGAACTGGGCCAGTTGCTCCGCTGAGCAGGTCAGGGAATCCATGGATGATGGCTCAGACTCAGCCTCAGCCTCAGAGAGAGAGAGAGAGAGGAAGAGTCGTATTGGCGTAGTAGGTGAAGAGGTGTATGGGCTGTTTTTATAGGGAGAGAAAAAAGCGGAGGGCTATTTGTGTAAAGACTTTTCAAACTGTTTCACATTTTGTTGTGAGATTCTACACCTCATTTTTGTCCCATTTTTTTTTTCTTTTAATTGAATTAATAATCGAAATCGGTGTGTTTTGTTTCCAAGTTTAATTAATTAATGAATTAAGGAACCTATTTATATATCTTTATAAGTAATGTTTTCTGTTTTGAAAACATTGATAGTTTTGGAGGTTTGTAGCAGTTAATTTATCATATTACGACAATAATTACGGATTGAGTAAATAAAGATTCAAGATTATGCTCTATTAATTCCCATTTCATTAACCAATAAATATTTATGTTTTTTTTTTAATTTATTTATTATTATTGATATCTTCATTCTATATATATATATATTACTGTTTTACAGTACTAAAAGCGAAAGGAAAGTTAGTTAGAATATGACAAATGGCGCGTCATAAAAAGCATAAATATATCTATTTCTTTTACTCAAAACTTTTTTTTGGTTGGTCGTCTCTTTCATTGTCATTTCCCAATTCTCTTTTCCTTTTATATAATCATGGACAATTGGCTGAAGAAACCAAAGTCTTTTTGAAAATAAAAGGCTTTTCTTCTTTCAAGATTAGCAAAGATTATTTTTTCATGGGGTAATTACTTTTTTTTTTTTTTTTAATTTTATGAATTACAACACATTTTTACTTTGCCTTCATGAATTACCAACTATAACACTTAACCCTATAAACTATCATTTTGTGTCATAAACTTTTATTCTGTAAGTCAAAAGCATTAACATAGACGATTAAAGTGACAATGCGTTATAATTCATGAGGGCAAAGTGACAATACGTTATAGTTTATAAGATAAAGTGACAATGAATTGTACTTCATGAAGCAAAGTGACGGGTAGGGCGTATGACTTAACATCTTTGACTTATGGAAGGGGCATTTGATTAACGAAATATGGATTTTGAACATAAAATGGTAGTTAATAGGAATTGGGTGTCATAATTTGTAGTTCATGAGACAAAGTGTTAAGGCATTGTAGTTGATGAAGAAAATGGTAATTACCAATTTTTTTTTCATTCATTCAGCAGCAAGCTTTGCGCCTTCTTCCATGCAGTGGAAGATCACTCGACTTCACACAAATAGTAAGTCTTCACAGAAGAAGGATATAAATAGTCAACTCTTTGTAATTTGACTAATTATTTTTTTTATTATGATTTATATATATTTCTTTTTTAACTTGCTGCTATATATTTTTTTTCTTTTTCTCTCCTATCATAAATCTGGGATTAGGTAAGTTTTTCTTCAACCAAAGAATCCGTCAACAATTGTCTTCTTAAATTCGTCAAATAAACAAGTCTTAACTTCTCTTGATCATGAGGTCGTACAGACAGTGGTATAACTATATATACCAAGTCCGTTATATATATATCCAAAGAACCCATCAACAATTGTCTTCTTAAATTCATCAAATAAACAGGTCTTAACTCCTCCTAATCATGAGGTCATATAGGCAGTGGTATAACTACATATACCACATCTGTTATATATATATATATATATCCAAAGAATCCATCAACAATTGTCTTCTTAAATTCATCAAATAAACAAGTCTTAACTCCTCTTGATCATGAGGGTCGTATAGGCAATGGTATAACTACATATACCACGTCCGTTATATCCAGAGAATTCGTCAACAATTATCTTCTTAAATTCATCAAATAAACAAGTCTTAACTCCTCCTGATCATGAGGGTCGTATAGGCAGTGGTATAACTATATATACCACGTCCATTATATATATATATATATATATATATAAAAGCCATATTGCTTAATATTTTAACAATCTACAGAGGCAACAGCCCTCTTGGGTTGAGCAAGTTGCTGCTTTCGAAAGCATATTAATGTTGCTTGTTTATTACCATGAGAAATGTTATTTGTATATTGAGTTAATTTTATATATTGAATATATATATGCCCACTGCCCAGCACAAACAATTTTTCTCAACTGGCTTCATCTGCTAAATTATGATTGTACAACCAACCAGCTCGAATTTCAAATTGCAACCACCATTCAGTATTCACTTAACCCAATCAATTTTGAGCTACCTATCAGAATCTCTAGATGATTACATAATTAATGAGCATTAATTAATCTCCAGTTTAGCTGGATTCTATTGCTTTATGAATTATACATTTATAGGGTTAGGCCAGAGACTATAACTAACCAAAGGTTAGTGAATATTAATCTCCTTCCCTTAACAGAGATATATAGTACACATTATTCTCTCGATCATCGTGAAAATGAAAACTTGTACTCATATCCTTTCATTCATGAAATCATTTCCAAAGTAAGCTCTTTGTGTTTATGAATGCAATTAATAATCAAATGGGATGCTGTCATTTGACCGTTGCCCAAAGTGCTTTGAACGGTAGAAGGACAATATATATTGTTTGATTATTCTAAGGGAGAAAAAGTAACAAACATAAATCAAATGGCAATATTATAAAGGATTCTCTGTTTCTCACCAGTCACCATGGTATAACATGTGAAAGCAAAGAAAGTTTGGCAAAATTTTTTTAAGGATAAATGCAAAGTCAGTTATGTGCCACATCAACGGCAATAAATGATGACATGTATCACTCTTAATAAAAAATATATATATAAATATATAAAATTTTAATAATTAATTAAAGAAAAGACTCTCTCATCTCTTTCTGTCTATTTCTCAATCAATAGCAAACCGAAGTTGACAATCTTTTTTTATTGGGAAAAATTCACTTTACTCCCCTGAAGTTTTAGAGGTTTTTAAATTTTAACCCCAAAGTTTCAAAATTGTCAATGTACCCCCATGAAGTTTCAAAAAGTGGTAATTTAAACCCCCGTTAACTTTTTCCGTCTAAATTGACAGAATTTTTTTTTTTTTTAAATAATAATAAGCATGAGGGTAATTATGTAATTTTACAGATTTTCATCCAATTTGACGAAAAATATTAACGGAGTGTTTAAATTGCTACTATTTGAAACTTCAGGAAGATAAATTGCTAATTTTGAAACTTTGAAATTAAAATTAAAAAAACTCCTGAAACTTCAAGAGATAAAGTAAATTTTTTCCTTTTTTATTTTATAGTTTATTTCCAATCAGTGAAGTATTAAGAACTCCCAATTAATTAAAACCTCTCAAATAAAAGATACTATCAATATCAAGCTGACCTTGAGTTTGAAAAGGCTGCAGCTAACGCCAATAGATTCATTTCTCTTGCACTATTTTGTTCAAACAATAATAGCCATCGTCTTGACTCTTGACCTCCTCAATCTCCTCATCAGAAGGGTAACCATATTCTAAAGCAAGCGTAGCCACGCAAGAAAGTTCCTTCGTCGCTGTCACAGGATTGATTAGTATGCATGTTCTAATTGTACATACAAACCTATAACCTATTCCGTGTGGCATTGGGTAACTACAAACTGCTATAATGTTAATGATCAGAAAATTTGATTCTATCATATTAATATCATGCCCATGTTTACAAGTTCTAGAGTTGTTTATTAATACATGAAATGCTACAAAAAGTAAAAAAAAAAAAACTTGCTTCTCTACTTCTAGAATTTCTCCCATTGTCACACTAGCCGTTTATGTTTTGGTTAATCACAACTCTAGACAAAGGCAAATCAATGCAATTTGCTCATGATCTTAAGCAGATGCAATCTGTATAATTATGTCAACGGCTCGGTATTTATTCAGAAAATGGCAGCTTAAATAAAGTCAAATGGACAACATGAATTCCAAACCCACCTTCACCGACAATATGCCTTTCAAACGTGCCACATAGAAATCTGGCTTCTGCCTTTCACACAATCAGACAGCTCTGAGAAAACAATACGCACGATGCAACCTGAAAAATATATGTGTATATGCGGCTATCTTATCTCCAAGTGATGCCTCTTTTACTTTTCAACTTGTACTTTTGTGTACGAGATGTCCATGCAGACTAATTCAATGTTTTGTAATGATATATAGATAATAGATTGATATTATATCTACCAACTTTAAAAGTGAAGTCTTAACTTTTAAATTATGAGGTAATCCAAAACTTTCAAGGTCTCATTTGACCCAAAATGTGAATGAAAATATAAAGATATAAGACTTTATATTGAATCATATATATATATAGATAATAGATTTGATATTATATCCAATGAGAAAAGCTACACAACAGAGAGCCACTCTACTCCATTCCCATTTTCAGCTTTTTCTTCTGCTTTCTTCGCTGATCACGCATACCTGGAAGAGGGAAAATAACAATTAAAAATGTCGCCTCCCTCCACCTAGTTGAATAAATACACATGCACAGGAGAATGGAAAATAAAAAATAAGACAGAAGGAAAACATAAAGACTGTAAACTGTAAGGGGTTATACGTTTCTTCTCATCTTTTCTCTTTCTCCTAAGATTCTCCACGTTCCTTCGTTTTTCTGCCATCTCTTTCATATCCACATGCATATGCACCTGTTAGAGATGGACCAAAATATAAAATGCCAGAACTTGGAAGAGGGAGAAGATCGCAAACGGACTGATTCGGGATACTTTTAACATTTAGAATAGTAAAGGAACAACACGGCATATGAATAAAAGAGGTGACTCAAGAATTGTCTAATTGTACATATGATAGGGCCAGAGTTTCCAATGAGTTGGATCAATTTTTGTTACTGCCTACATTCATTAGACTACACTCTAAGCATGTCAAATATACCAACAAGACAATGGATGTTGGGCCTACAACAACTGCCTATAATTTTTTTATCAAGATCATATGCTGGAATATAAACTGGCTATTCACGCTCATATATCATCCATCACCTGGAATTTGGCATAATTTTAAATGCTGCCAGTATAAAACTATCTTGATATTATTTTCTGCATTAGTAAATGCATTAAATAATAATTTTAAACAGTCAACATTAAAGCAGTTAGTAAATTTACTTGCGAAATTTCCATTTACACCCCAAACGTCTAAGGTACAGGTTATATGGGATCTTCGGTATGGCATCTTATGTGTGCAAACTCCCATAAGATCTTTTTTTCTTTCTGATGATAACTAAAGTAACCATTAAGGCAAGGGTAAATAACAAGAGATTTGGAAACTACCTCATGACCGGCACTACGGAGTGCCTGGAGTGGCTCCACACAATCCTGACCAATAACCACCAATTTCCTTCTTTTGTTTTCTCCTGAACCCCCACTGCCACCAAGTTTTTGCCTAGCAAGTTGTTCAAACTGATCTTGCAGGAGAGGTGAAACACCAGCCTGAACCGACAAAAAGAGAAAATAAGTAATAATTATACTTCAAAAGTATGTGAGAGTGAGGGGATGTAACATAAATAATAAGGTGGGAACAGTGTAATAGGTTATTATTGAAACCAGAGATGATACTCGTACCATACAATTAGATCTATCACCCACATTCTTAAATTGACCTCTAAACTACAACTCACCACAACTTAGACCTATAAACTGCCACAATGTCTCAAGTTGCTCCCTATGTCAAATTTGGCTGCTCTTTGATATGAAAGACCATTAGCACATCTATTTAGAGGCGTGACCGCACGGCTATTCCTCACCTTTTCAAGAGGGGGCGGCCACCTAACATAGTTGTTTAGAGGAATGGCTGTATGACCACCTTAGCATGTAATGACCTAGAGAAAAGCACTAGCTAGATCTGCAGTATCACCGCAAAATGACTAATCAATTTAGAACTTTTCTAAAGTCACATATATAGCTTTGTTTTACCTAATAAATAAGCAATGTGAGACTTACACTTATGAGTGTCTTTATAAACCACTCACTCTACGTAAACCGAGATGTTACACAAGGGTGGCACCCTTGGTTGTGGCAGGGGGTAGCCGCATGGCCGCCCGTGTGTAATCTTTATCCCTTTTTGTTTAATGCAATTTTGTAAGTCAGGCACACAAACTAGGCATGTGCTAAAATTTTCCATCCCAAATAACAGTCAATTTTGACACAAGGGGCAACTCAAATTCTTGTGGTAGTTTATAGGCCCAAGTTGTTCCTCCACCACTGTGAACCCTAGTTAGATTCAGGCATGATACACTCTTTTAGGTCAATTTGAGAATGTAGTAGTAGTTGGGGAAGGGAGAAGGGAGTGAGTGTATTTTACCCTAGAAAGTATCAAAAACCTACACAATATTGAATGATCTTTAATGTATCACTGAGATTTAAAACAAGAATAAACTAAAGTAATAATTGAATCTTTAGCATCTGACCCTAAGAAACAATAGACGAGTGGCCTGGTCGTTATATCTCTACAAGCTTGCTCACTAAATTACAAAGCTCCGAAAAGCTGAGAATATTGATTATGCCAACAAGCAACTTCAGCGGGTAATTTAGGAATATTTACTATCACTAGAGTATTTTTTTACTGCCTTAATCTGACTAAATAAGTTGCAAATCTTGACCTTCAGAATGACTTATGGACAATGAACCCTGCATCAGAACTCAGTTTCTTTACCTGAGCATGCACCCGAAGATGCTCACATGAATTCCCTTACAGAAAGTGCTGCTTGCAAAACGTGATAGCCTTTGTTTTGTATTTCAGACTAGTACATAACTACATGCATTCCATTACAAGAAAATCTAGACCTCAATAAATTAAAAACAGCACTCTCTCACTTGTACTCCCATCTTCAGACTCCGTTTTACCCAGTGACCAGGTCACTAAGCTCATGTTATATCTATTAACACTTTTGGTATCACTGAAAAGAAAAGGCTTCAGCATCAACAAATATATTTTCTGCCAGGAGTGACAGTAGTGTAGAAAGGGCAACTAAGTAAATAAGAAAAGTTTCATAAATGGTACCCCAGCCAAATAACGACGTGAAAATGTTCTAGGTTGCAATGGGCGTGACAAAAGCATATTGAGCTCCTGCAATTTGAAAGAAAATATAATGAGCTTATGTAAGATTATTTTCTTTAGGATAATGAATTGGCCAAACTTCTAGATTATTTATAAGTTTAACTGTGGCAGGTAGATGGTTAAAAGGACAACATCCAAGGAAAGAGGAAACCTGCTGCAACTTCTTTAATTGCATGGAAGTAGTTTTCTTTTGCTTGAAATTGCTCACTATTTCCTCCTCGCTGTCATAATTATCCATTACTAATTCCACTGACTCTGCACTTCGCTCTAACCAGCTTTTATTTGCCTTCTCCTACAAATACAGGCATGCACTCACACAATTTACAAATGAAATAAATGTACATAGCAAAATATAAGACTGAAAAGTACTTGGTTTTTTATGAGAGAAATTAACCTGTACACAGAATTACGAGAGTTGTAGCCACAGATGCTAATAATTCTTTTACACAACAAAATTGAATTTTGAAGATAAATTTTTTTTGATAAGTAAATTTTGAAGATAAATTATCATGAAACATTAAGGCTTTAGAATAATCAATGACATCGTGATAGATTAATCAAGAAATCGATGTTGACCAGTGCAAAGGCCCAGGCCAACCCGACCCAAAGCTACAATGGCATGTAAGAACTCAAAATTTTATCAGTATTTAAATATATCACAAGATAGATCAAAAGTAAACACCTGGGAGTCCTTCCGCAAAATTTTGTCTATTTGACGTGCAAGAGATAATCGTTTTTGGACTTCTGGTATGTATGCATTCTCTAAAGGAAATCGCCGAAAACTTTCCTGAGTAAGGGGGAAAAGGCCATGCATGTAAGCCACAATTCAATGCTATATTAAGGTAACAACAAAGAACTAAGAATGAAAAGTGCTACCGTTAATTTATAGATTTAAACAAAGTAGAACCTACCACCTGATTCCCCAAAGCCATAATTAGTACTTGATTTTTTTTTTCGTTTTCCTTTTAGTTCAGGTATAATTCAACCAGGAAAGCACCAAGGCATCTTATGTGAATCATGCATTCAAGTCTAAAGAGGCATTAAAAGCACACTTTTCAGAAGAAATACCTTGGAAAATGATTTGCACAATGAAGCAAATTTCGATGTCTCGTTTGCTGCGATTAGTGCAATACTGCACCCATCAGCAAAAGCTCTAGCAGTTCTTCCACTTCTATGAACATAAACCTAACAAAAGCATATTTAACAGATAGCTAAACTAAGGGAAGAATTTTAAAGAAACAAATCAAAAAGCATCCTAATATTAACTCACTTCAGCTGAATGTGGCAGTTGATAGTGAACAACAGTTCGAACACCGGCAATATCAAGGCCTCTTGCTGCTATATCAGTTGCAACAAGTATACCGTGTTCATTTCCACGAAAACGATCAATTGCCTGCATTTAACATGCAAGGAAGGCAATGAACAAGAAAACAGAAATTAATGTATAAACTTGACCGCATGGTGACAAAAGGAAATTGTTAAGATAATCAAGCCAATTTAGCTATTGACCATGGTTTTCTCAAAATGCTGCCTTACTAATAGAAGAATGGAAAAAGTCAAAGTTTAAACGAATGTCTCTAAAGAGCTCAAAGAAATATGATAAGAGAGTTCATGTAATGAGTGGACTCAACCTGTTTGGCATTTGTAACCCTTAAAAACTATCTGCACCACGTTTTCTATCCTTTCTTCAGAAAGAAGAATAGAAGCTAAGACCCCATCTTACCCCACCCCACTCATTTACCATCTGAGCTAAGGCACCACAGCCTAGATACAGATTTACATTCCACACAAACAATAAAGCCTTATAACCATGCTAACCGGCAACAAGAATCTCTCTCACAATTTGCTTGCTCTAGTGTTTGGTTC
The DNA here is from genome assembly GCA_006937295.1 of Carpinus fangiana. Classification (NCBI taxonomy): domain Eukaryota; kingdom Viridiplantae; phylum Streptophyta; class Magnoliopsida; order Fagales; family Betulaceae; genus Carpinus; species Carpinus fangiana. The sequence continues at coordinate 10,463,252 of CM017326.1, read as the reverse complement.
TAAATAAACACAGAGAAGAGACTATATTCTTCCAATGCAGCAGTGTCTCAGACTCCAATATCAGCATTCTCATCATTTACTAATGACTAAGAGCCTATGAATGCAAGCTCTGCTTTGATACATCATATATCATGTCTAAATACTTTAAACAGTTTTTAATTCTTCTTTTGGAGTTATTTCAACAACCGATTACAGATTTAGAAATATGTTACTAGCAGTAAACAGAAGCTATACCATCAAGTAATGCCCAATTAAGTGTAAGCTAGTTGTGAGACAAGCTTAAGCAGAATAATTTTTACCACCATTTATAAACTGTACTTGAATCAATTACCTTATTAATCAAATTTTTTTTTTTATAAGTAAACGAAAATTCATTAAAAACATTGAAAGACGTAACTTAAGTATACAGGAAGTATACAAGAGATACACCTAACCCCCAAAAAAAAAAGGCTCAAGTAAATCATGAAAGTTAGAAATTTTTTTTTTTTTTTATAGATAGTGTTGTATATACCAGTGTGCCCAAAACCCTTTTAACCCCAAGGGGTTGGCATAATGGTCGAAGCTTGTGGTCTTAAGGAGTATCACCCCATAGATCCCAAGTTCAAGACTTGCTAGGTGCAAACTCCTCCTTGAGGCCACACCCCCTAGTGTAAAAGCCAACGATTTACCTTGATCTATGTAGGAAAACTTCCTAGAGTACAGTACATGGGTCCGAGGTTTACTCTGCAGGGGTAGATCCGAAAGGTCCTACATTGTCGAGGTTTTCCATCATAAATAAATAAATAAAGCACAGAAGAGCGCAATCTTAGTACACAGGGCATATACAAGAGAATGCCTAAGAAGAAGAAGAAGAAAAAAGTACAAGAAACTCGGGAAAGTTAATCACTAATGGAGCTAAATAAGCAGTTGTCCAAGTAAACAGGGAGGAGAAAAAAAAAATGACTTAAGCTCCTCCAAAGACCTCTCAAGATCCTCAAAACATCTCGCATTTTTCTCCCTCCACAAACATCACAATAAGCATAAAGGGACCATCTTCCACACCATAGCACTTTGAGAACAACCACCCATCCACCAACAGGCAAACAAATCTGCCACCCTATTAGGCATAACCCAATACAGTCCAAAATGGCTGAAAATGGCATACCATAGTGCCCTAGAAACCTCACAGCGTAGAAAGACATGATCAACTGTCTCCCCATCTGATTTGCACATGCAACATCTATTGATCATGATAAGTTGTCTCTTCTTGAGGTTGTCCAATGTAAGAACCTTCCCTAGCACCGCCATCCAGACGAAAAAAACCACTCTCGAAGGAGCCTTTGTTCGCCAAATACTCTTCCAAGGAAAAAGAAAATTCTCATAAAAATAACTCACATCAAACTTAAAGTAGTCAAAGGCAATGTCCAGTTGTAAAGAGTATTAAAGAAAAAAGTCTCTAGTTCCACCACCGTCCTTCTGCAGTCTTCAAAATTTTGATCATTTCTTTCCCCTCAAAAAGACTCCACACAAGGCAGAACAAAACCATATTCCACATTGTTGCACTATGAAATAGGTATGTCACTCATCTAGGCATAACCCAAACTAGCCCAAGACGACTGAATATAGTATTCCATAAGGTGTGGAATAAACCAAAATGTTCATAGTAAGTAAAGTTCACTAAGATGCAGGGTGCTAATAGTGCCCATAAAGAAATAAACACTGCTTCAGTGTCATAGAGATGGACAAGAGCCACATCATAAGCTATACGAGACCCTAGGAAAACCAAATGCTTAAATAAACAGAAAATATTGGTGCAGCAGCAAAACTAGCATCTCATCAGCCTTCTCATGTGCATAGAAGGAAGCAATTAGATACAAATGCTGCTAACAATTAAGGAAAAACCAACCTTCAACCGAGCACGCTGCTGCATTTGAGCATGTAATGTCCAAACATTGATGCCAAGAATACGCAGAACGGAAGAGATATGGCGCAAAGCTGCAATTGATGTACAGAACACAATTGTGCGTCCTTGTCCATGAACACTCAAAATATAATACAAATAGGCATCTTTATCTTCTTCCCTGCATCTGCAAGCTATTAAAATTAATAGTATTCCATTGAAGGCATTCCACTTAAAAGATAAGGTTTTTAACAGTTAAGTCTGAATTTCAAATAACTATGGTAGAAGTCCTGGGGCATATCTGAGAAGGCCACTACTTTATGGTAGAGGTGTAGTTTAAGTACTTGACACACTACAGCCCAAAATGAAAGTCACTAAACTCCATATGTAAAAAGATTCTAAACATCTACAACCTTTCACTAGGCTCCATATATACACACAAATCTTCCCACCTGGAACATGAATATGTATCGATAATAGGCAAAGCATAGAAGGTGAAACTAACAAAATAGATGTACACTACATTAAGATATCAAGCACCTTAGAAATATCAGAGATTTAAATGAAGACTTCAATTTTATGAATGATCATAAAGCCCAAATTATTACACCTCAAATGAATGTATTTACCAAAGCATGATGCGGTTCAGAGTATTCAGAGACTTCTACCAATTCAAACAGAGTATAACCTCAAATTACACCAACGGGAAACGATAATAATAAAACAGTAGATAAGTAAATATAAATCAAACGGGTACTAGTTTTGATCAGACACGCAGTTAATTTGAATGAACATTTGGACAATCAACTTACATAGTTACATGAATGTATATAAAAAACCTGACATTAGCAAATTCAGTAGAAAAATAGAAAAATCAATATGGTATGATAGAGGATGGTTTAATTGGTAAAGTGAATTGGAATTTTTGAAGAAAATATTTCCAGATACCAGATAAAAATTACATACTCAATAAAAGATTCCTCAAGCTTATCTGCCATAATGGATGCATTCGTCAGATCAATGATGGCAACATTAGCTTTCATTCCGGCTCGCTCAGAGAGCGTTTCTATAGAATTTAACCCATCAGTCAATGACTGCTTTGGTTTTAGAGTACCACGCTTTAGCTTCTTACGAAAATCAGCAGACAGCGCTATGGTAGCAGAAAAAACAAATGTCTGTCTTTTCTTTCTCTGGAAGCTTGAAACTGTGACACAATCTTGTGTATTTTGAGAATGACCTTCAATCGAGCCATTGGTCATGGGAAGCATGTCAATTATTGACTGCAACTCACGAAAATGTCCATTTTCAATCATTCGATCAGCCTCATCCAGCACAAAAAAGGACAATGAATGTAACTGCAAAGCAAAAAATAGTGAGTCAAACAACATGCGTTTGATCAATTTAGTACATCAACGAATAAAGCACCAGAAGACAGGATATGAACTATCAAACACTTTTGATAAGAATCTGCACATAAATCCAAGAATATGACTCTGATAGAAAATGGAATTGAACTATGAAATCTAAATTCTATTGTTTGCAATTACAAACTTTACAGCTTGGAAGACTACACCGCTTGATGGAGCTCAGTGGTACAAATCAAAAACAAAAATGGTGGAGGACAGTGGTACTGGAATGAACATGAAAGGGTTGCAGTAGTGACAGAAATGCACTTTGTTGTTCGAATATCTGTTTTGTAGCTCACATGGAACATTGTGTTGGGTTAAGTCTTAGATGGTTTTGAAGGTCAAACCATTACAAGTAGAATTAAAATATGTTTTAATATGGGTTTGTGACTAATGACAAATGGTTAGTTTTGTAATCGTGGGCACATATGTAATTTTGGCAATTGTTGTGGATTAATGTTTTTTTTGGTATTGAGTCAAGTCTAAACTTTTTTAGAAGATTCTAGGTGTCTTAGTTTATTTTGTTTCAGTCCCAGTTCACCTTCTATTGGGTTTTATTAAGTCTTTTGATTAATAGTTAAACTGGGATCCTACCGTTTTCAAAAATGGTTCTCTTCTTGAAAAACACTTTGCAAAAATTATTATTCAGAGTCTAGTAAATAAACATAATTGCAATTGAACAATAAAAAAGTAAAACCAATTATCATATGGAATACTGAAATGAACTCCCGTATATGGAATACTGAAATGAACTCCCGTACATGCAATCTACAAAATGTATCAATTACTACCTCAACAAGATGCTTTTCTCCTCCTGATGCAAGTTCCCACAACCTCCCTGGAGTTCCAACAATAATCTCAGGCCTCTTTTTTAAGAGTCTCTCCTGTTTCTCCGTCGACATTCCACCAACAATAGAAACCACTCTAATATCTGTTCCATTGGCTACTGCCTTGAGATGATCAGTGACCTGAAATCGAAGTAAAACGGGGGGGAGGGAGCGGGAACAGATTGAAGATTCCATTTCATTTCAAAGCTAAAAACCATCTGATCTAAAGGACGCAAAAGCACTAAAATAGACAAACATGGACTCTGGAGCTATCAGCATATTTTTTTGATAAGTAAACGTAATTTATAAAAGAAGTGCAAAAGGTACGACCTATGTACACAAGAAGTATACAAGAGAAACACCAAACTAGAAGAAGAAAAGCTCAAGAAAAATACGAAAACTAGAAATATTAGAGCCAAATGCAGTTGTCCATTCACAGTTTTCAAAACATCGATCATTTCTTTCCCTCCAAATACACATAAGGCACAACAAAACCATCTTCCACATAGTAGCATACCGAAACCTACCATAGAGCCAAATGCAGTTGTCCAGAGATAGAGAACCTTAAAGAAAATATCCTTAAGATTCCCCATTGTCTGTTCACAGTTTTCAAAACATCGATCATTTCTTTCCCTCCAAATACACATAAGGCGCAACGGAACCATCTTCCACATAGTAGCATCCCAAAACCTACCACAATGACCTTTCCAGCAAATGAAAAGGTATACTACTTGATCAGGCATAACCCAAGCCAACCCTACAAAGGCTCAAAATGGTATTCCATGGGGCATTAGCCATCTCACAATGGAGTAACAGGTGGTCCACTGACTCCGCTCTTCTTACACATACAACACCAGTCAACCAAGACATCACTTTCTAAGATTACCAATGTTTAGGATCTTCCCCAAAGCAACTGTCCAAGCAAAGAACATCACTCTCAAAGAGGCCTTATTCTGCCAAGGAAAATGAGTGCTATTATGGGAAACAAGGTATCTAACTCATCTGGCCAACTATCTTAGTTTCACCAACCCCAAGAGTGAATGCAGCAGTGATGTACAGTTAATTCAAACTAGTAGGAATATTACTACTTCCCACAATGAGCGTACTGCTTTTCTTTTATGTTTGTCCCAACATGAGTTTCTGCATCCAAGAGTTTTTTTTTTTTTTAATTATTATTTCCTTTCCCATCAAACCTGTTATTCATTTGGTACTCTTCACCATCAAAGTCAAGGGGTAATTTTAGGAAAACAATACTGAAAGGTGAAGGGTCAACACATTTATTGTTTCTCCTTAATGAATCTGCCTTTCACAAAGAAGATACTCACTTGGGAACAATGGAGTAGGCATGCATGTCTCTGTGAGAGTTTGTCTACAAAGGTTCAGGTAGCTTTCCCACTAAAACATGTTAGCTAACTACATATACTTGCTACTTCATAACCCCAAGGGGTTGACCCAAGTGGTGGACGCCTTAGTCTTAAGGTTTGCTCCCTTCAAGGTCCAAAGTTTAACACCTCATGGGTGCAAACAATCTCTTGGGGCCACACCCCCTAGTGAAAAGCCAGCGATTTAACTAATTCCATGCAAGGAAACTTCCAATGGTGCGGTGCACGGGACCAGGGTTTACTTTATAAGGGTGGGTTCGAAGGGCCCTGCCTTGGAGAGGTTCCCCGACATCAATATATATATATATATACACTTGCTACTTCACAGAGAAGCCAGAAATGCTGCAACAAACCATATCTCGCTTCCAGAGATGAAACAAACCAAACAGATGACCAGAAAATTAAGCAGATTCAAGCTCAGTAAAGGAACATAACTTCATTTAGCAGCTTGCTAGCTCTAGCTAAGAGAAGGTATATGAGCCCAGATTTCTACAGCAACTATTGGACTAAACACTAGACCATAATTTTTTTTTTATGAATAATAAGTTTATTGTACTAGATCACATTTAATGGTTCACAGGCTTTATTTTATTGTATTGAAAGGATCAAGTAGCTTTACATACAAAATTAAGTTGGAACTCATTCAGCACAGTTTGTGTTCGGTACGAATTCAAATTCATTCCATATAATTTGGACCCCAATTAGCGTACTTAAACTGAATTAAATTAAGAATTCATATGAATCCTTAACAAAGTATCAAACCTAGTCATGGCAGATTTGCTCTTACTGAATCTACTTGAATGACCATTTTTTACTAGATTCCAAAAATATCCCTACTTTTTCCATATACTTGAATTCACATCATCTCTATTGCCAAAAAAGAAGAAGAGAGAGAATAGAATTGCAAAATCAATTCACTAAAATTTCATTAATGAATTAAATTTTGAATTTTCAAATTTCCACTCACTTATCATAGTGAATTAGCATGACTTTGAATTTAGTTCAATCATAAATTGGCTCCGAACAGAGTTAATTCCTCATTCTTTTTTTGTGCACACCCTGAACAGATCAATAGTTCCTGTTCAGTATTCACGTCTGTCGGGTATTGCGTATACAATGTTATGATTAATCTTTTCTTAAAGAGTTAAAGAGAGGTTTGTGCCTTCAAATTTTACAGTAGCTGATATCATTGTAAGGCATCCAAGCATGCTCTTGCTTATTACAACAAGATAGAACAAGCTAGGGTGATAAGAAATTTATCCGTGCACGTGTACGTATGTTTAGGTGATTGTATGTAAAGTCACTCTGTCTAAAACCTATGTAAAGTCATTCTGTCTATACCCAATGCAAGAAGCCCATACTTAATGCTATCTAGGCTCCAATAGTGCAGATCAGGCTCTCTAACACTGTTCATGCACAACTGAGAGATGGCGTAAACAGAAGCAATACCTAAAGCATTTGAGTACCTGAAGTGCAAGTTCCCTTGTAGGAGTAATAATTAGAGCCCGTAAAAAGCCTTTCGGAGCATATTTTTCTGCTTCCTCCCCCTTTTTCTCAAGCATCTTTCCGGCCTTTTCTTGTTCCTCCAAGAGACGCTGCAAAATGGGCAAACCAAAAGCAAGTGTTTTGCCAGACCCTGTCTCTGCAGCACCAACAACATCCTGTCGAATAAAAAAATAAAAAGACTTAAACTTACTGTCATTAACACCCATGCACCACCTTAAGCAAGAACCTAAACCAACCTTTCCTTGATGTGCAGCAGCAGGAATACAAGCTTTCTGTATTGGAGTTGGTTCCTTGAACTCAAGCCTGTATATTGACTTCATGAGCAGGGGATGGAGCCTCATCTCATTCCATGCATAATATTCAGCTTCATCGACCAACTCTTCTTCAATATCTTCCTTGACATTGCTAACTACAATAAAAGTTGCGCAATTCGTGGAAAGCATCTCTTTTAGTTTCACATAAACATTTCACTACAATCCTACAAATATTAGGTTGTATGCTTCAAACCTTACACAGTCTGACTACACACACATGACTCACAAAAAAGATTTGAGTTCAACAATAAATCATTGACATATATAGAAATTAAAGCATACACAAAGGGATGGTGTTTCTGAAACAGAAATTGCTGGGTGTGGGTAGTTTAGTATAAAGAAAGGTGTCAATCCTGGTACTATGCCAATAAGAATTTTCCCCCTTTGCAAAGTCAATTTTCAAATTACTACATTATCAACATGACAATTACACAATCATATATATTATATAAATAAATAAAAATAAAAATATGCATCATGAAATATCAAGCAGGTTTTAACTGAACAAAAAATTTAGAATTCACCTAGGGATTAGCACATACATTGATAAAAAAAATTACTGAAACTAACCTCAATTCTGATCACCCCATATCATTGACGAGTAAAGATTTAAAAGAATTAATCAGAAACTTGGAAAAGAAAAAGGAAAATTGCACTTCCTAACCCAAACTATCGGGTCATTTGCAATGTCCTCCTAAAAGTAATTCCTAAACTGTGATTAGTCACAATGTCCCCTCCACTACTAAAATTTCACCAATTTCCATCATATTTACCTTTAATTTCTAGATGCTTATCAAGTGATCGCCAAAAAAAAAAAAAGTGATCATGTGAATAATGTAATAAGCATATGAATTATAAGGTTTATGGCAAGAAAATGCAATTTATCCCCAAAAAAAGTATAGATATCAAAGATACATCAAGCAGAGTTTGACACTGCCACAAGTATTGATAAATTACCAAACCATAACACATTAAGAGATCAAAAATGTGTATACTATATATACTGACCCAGAAATTTATATGTTAACAAACACTGACAAATTTGCGGTCACCAATACCCAATTAAGTTTAAAAGGTAACCTATGAATTAAGGAATGTCCAAACAAAACATATACAGAAATCAAAATGAACCAAACTAAAGCCCTCATGACGGACCAATTCAGAAATTGATGAAATATGAAACCATTAACATGGCGAGAAGTCAAAAACTACTGAACTTAAATTGATATATTACCTTTTCACTAAAATATGCAGATTTCACAATGTAACAAATATAGTTATGTTGACCCACCAATTATAGTGGAAAAACTAGCAACTCATCAGTGTGCACGGAGATTAGTGTATTAAACTATGTTTAACATTAAGCCAGATACTGACCAGCTGGGAGTTCCTCGTTTCTTTGGGTTTCATTTTCCTTTTGGTTCGTCTTCTTCTTTTCGTTCTTCTTCTTCTTTTTCTTCTTAGTCTTCACATTCTCATCCTTCTGCATTTTTTCTTCAACTTTGGCCTCCTCCATCCTCTCTTCAACTTTAGCATCACCAGAACTGCCATCATCATCACTGCGCTTCCGTTTATTTGATTTCGTACTCAGACTAGCTTTTTTCTCCTTCCTATTTCCTACCTCCGTTTGAGGAATTTCTAAACTGTACTTGGCCTCATCAATCTCTTCGAGTGAAAGAAACCCTACATACATTTAACATTACAAATTACAATCAACCACGGACAAACTCAGACCCCTATAAACCCTAATCCTCGGTTTGCTCACTAAGAAAATTTAGGGAACTGATTTAACTTCAGAATTTTCAGAACCGACTCAGCTCGAAATCAACCCATTGCGTAATTTAAACCTAACTTTAGAGCGTTTATATACAACCAAGACCAAAATCATGAACCATGAACAAACTTAAACCCTAATTTTCTGTTCGCTTTCTAATAAGATGTAGGAAAACATATCATTGTACACCGGACAATTTTAGAAGTCCAGAAGCAAGAAAGGAACAAAAATTGGAAATCTTTCATTTATTTTCCTCCATTTTCGCGCCAACCAAACAGAAAAATCATACGTTTTGGAGAACATTAATGTGCGCTCATCTGAGCCTAATTACAAATATTCATTTGGTTGAGTTGAATTTTCTATTTATTCCAAATAAAGAGAAATCTCAAAAACATAAAACATAAACTCAAATTTCTTTTCTTTTCTTCTCTATTACTCTTCCTTTTTCTCGGAATCCAAACAGAGCAAGTAATTAAATCGACGAACGAGGCCGAACCTCCTTCCAGTTCGTTAGTGCCAACGACCATAGAGAAGGAGTCGTCGTTGGGGAGAGAGGAGCTCCATGGGAGTGACTCGAACCGCTCGAGCTCTGAGTCCTGTGCAGTTCGTTTTCTCCAGTGCTTTCTTTTTGAAGGTTGAGAAGAGAGGGGTGGGGGTTCGGCGGCCATGGCGAAAGAGTACGCTCACTGCTTGCCAACACGCCAACAGCGAGTTTTAGCGGCGGGTTCTTTAGGCCCAATAGGAATAACGTGCATTTGGAGTGGACAGTGGAGCAAAAATAGAAATACCGCTAAGAGATAGGTACCAAACTCTCATAGAGCTCTTTGTATTGTTATTTTTATTAATTATTTGGGAGTCCCTTCTGTAAGGATATGATGTAAAACTCTTTTTTTACATCCTTTAATACAAATTTAACACATCAGTAAAAACATCAAATATAATGAAAATAAAAAAAAACATATTTTTAATTCAAATCAATTTCAGAAACTTTTTCATTCATTATAATCCAACATCTACTCTCGAACCTCCACCTACTTCTAAGTCCTAATACTAGAGTCTCCAAAACTGTTAAAATAATAATTAAGTGATTAAATTTACCATTTTCTATCAGTTAAAGATTTTAGGATAATTAGTAATTTAACATGGTATCAAAACCAAAGGTCCTGAGATCAAACATTGACTCTGTCAATTCACCACATTTAAATTAAATATTTCACGTGTTGGGCATCACCTATTAAAATAGAGTTTGAGCCCACACGTGAGGGGGGGTGTTAAAGTAATAATTAAGTGATTAAATTTATATCTTCCTATCAGTTTAAGTTTTTGAGATAATTGGTAATTTAACAAAAACAACCACGACGCTTTGGTGGTTTTGTCAATTGGTATTTCGTCTATTAGGTAATTTGTCAAAATAATGAAAATTATTAGGTGTGAATTATTATAGGGGAAATTACACTTTACCCCCCTGAAGTATCCACCGATTTGCACTTTTGCCTTCAAAGTTTTAAATGTGACAATTTACCCCCCCCCCAAACTTTCAAATTGTGGCAATTCGACCATTTTGACCTTTTTTTTCCAAAATGCCATCATCACATTTAAAAAAAAAAAAAAAAAACCACCCCAGCATATTTCTTTTCTCTTTTTTTTTTTTGGTTTTTTGTTTTTTTTGTTTTTTTTTTGGATTTTTTTAAAATAAAATAAAATATGTGATAAGGGCACTTTGGGAAAGAAAAGGTCAAAGTGGTCAAATTGCCACAATTTAAAAGTTTGGGGGGTAAAGTGTCACATTTGAAACTTTTGAGGCAAAAATACAAATCGGTGAATACTTCAGGGAGTAAAGTGTAATTTCTTCATTATTATATTATTTTTTAGTGTTTCAAGCTTAAGTGTGCTTCCTATTGAATGGTACAAAACACTTAATTTACATTATGACCTAATTAAAATTATTCTCTAATTATTCTAATCATCACTAATAAATAAGTTATACATCAATTTGTTATTCATCTCTCCATACAAAATTTGATATCCATGGTAGTTCTTAGTAAACAAGTCATTCACTTAAAATAATAATAATAATAAATAAACAACTCCGTCTTGAACCCACTTGGATCGGTATATATATATATAAAGTATACTTTACCCCCAAGTTTGGGGTGATTTTCAATTTGATCTCCAATGTTTCAATTTCTGCCCTCCCTAATTTCTAATTTTTTGCAATTTGACTAATTTTATCCCAAACTTCCTATATTGTCCCAAATTTTTTATTTTTTATAAAAAAATTAAAAAAAATTCTACCGTAGCCACCCCTTTGGCCATCAGGCCTTTCTTGCACCCCCAATTATTATTTTTTATATAAAAAATAAAAATAATAAATTATGGGCAATATGAAAATTTTGAGATAAAATTAGTCGAATTGCAAAAATTTAAAAGGTTGAGAAGGTAAAGTATAATTTTTTCATATATATAGAGAGAGAGAGAGACGTACACACATAAACACAAATCAAACCAACAGAGAGGGGGTCTTTGTCACGCCCCCAAAGAAATAAAATGGGGAAACGCGAACTAATGAACCGTGAATAATTAAGAAAAATATTGGACACATCAAAGCAAAAATAAGAGAGACAACTAGGATAATAAAACTTTAATATATATAAACTCTTATTTTAATACAAATAACCTGAGATTTCCAAACAAAAGAATCAAACCCAATCAAAGAGGTATAACAAAAAAACAAAAGTGACTTCTACAAGAGATTATATCAATCCCAAAGTTAGAGCCCTCCTAAAAAAAAACGTACAGTCTACAAAAAAAACAAAAATACGGCACTATCAGGGCATGATCTAGCTATCTATGAGGAAATCACAGGTTCTACAGCTCATATGGGTCTACAAAGCAGTATGTGAAGGAATGCCAGTCATATGGCCATATGTCTAGGTCCATTATTTCAAAGACTGCTATCGGGAGCCCTGCCTTCAAAAGTACTATAAACAGAATCATCTGAAAAAGATTAAAGGGAAGAAGAATGAGTTCAACAACTCAGTAAGTAGTCACAACACCAAATAATGCAATAAAATATGCCATGCAAATTTTTGATGTCATAACTCAATAAAGCAAGAATAATAAGTAATTAACAATTAATGCAAGAATAGCCATTAAAAATAAGCTGGCACTTTCTTTTTATTTTATTTTCTTAATGTTTTTACCCTTTGACCTATCGCCGCAAGTTTACTGTGAGCAGTGCACGTTTGGCTTATCCCGTAGGACTCATCGGCTCATCCTGTTGTCACAGGGGAGAGCTACCAGGTTGGGAACTCCCCCTAAGTGGAGGCTACCTAGCCGATAGCACACATCTTCTTGTAACCGTCCTTCAGTGTGCTTGCTATACTACCCTTGCGATCCGGTACTAACTGTTGCTTCAGTGTCACGTCCCTAAAGAAAATAAAAAGGGAAAAACGCCAACTAATGAACCGTGAGTAATTAAGGAAAATATTTAGACACATCAAGGCAAAACTAAAAGAAATAGCTAGAATAAAACTTTAATATATATTCAAGCTATTGTTTAAGTACATACAACCTGAGATTCCCACAAAAAAAAAAATCAAAAGTGACTATACAGGAAATTACATCATATCCAAGTCAGAGCCCTTCTACTACAATATCCAAGCGTACAATCCACAAAAACAACACAAAAAATAAGACTGCATTGTCAGGGCTTAAACCAGCAATTTACACGGAAATCCCAGGTCCTGCAACTCCTAAGGATCTGCAAAGCAGTACGTGAAGGTATGCCAGTCATATGGCCATATATCAGGGTCTATGATCTAAATGATCGCCATGGGGATCCCTTCCTTCAAAAGTACTATAAATAGAGCCATCTGAAAAAGATTTATGGAAAAAGGGGTGAGTTCAACAACTCAGTAAGTAATCACAATACCAAATATGCAATAAAGTATGTCATGCAAATTTTTAATGTCATAACTCAATAAAGCAGGAATAAGAAGTAATTAGTAATCAATACAAGAATAGCCATTAAATATAAAATGAGCTAGCACTTCCTTTTTATTTTCTTTGGGGGCGTGACAAATGTGGTATCAAAGCAAGGTCAACTTCAAAGTTGACTTGTTAATAACCTAGGAAACATCGTGGAAACCCAGGTTTAGGATAGGGTGCATCTGTACGCTTAGGATTTGTATTTTTGCAAGTAGATAAAATATGAAGCTCTAATTTCTAACGCGATGCAGAGTTATGGTTGAAGGAGGAAAAGGCTCATCACAAGGTGTGGGAGCTGAGACTGCCCCAGATATGGCTTAGATGTTTCAAGCCATGGCTAGGCAATTCATCACGGCTATAACTGATCTTAGGAGGGAAGCACCCCATGAAGAAGAGTGCGGTTGCCCGTTTAAACGTTTCGAGAGACTCCATATTCCTTTGTTCGACGGGAAATGAGATCCTATAGAATGCAAGAATTGGCTGACTGATGTAGAAGAAATTTTGCGACTTGCAGGCTGCACTGAACAACAAAAGGTGCAATACACTGCTTATCGACTATCAGGTGAAGCCAGACATTGGTGGACCGCTAAAAAGGTACTGCTGATTCAAGAATTAGGCAGTGAGGAAGCAATCTCTTGGCCACGATTTCAGAAAAAATTTCTCCAGCAATATTTTCCCAAAATACTTAAAGATGCAAAGGCTCGAGAATTCATGGATCTCACTCAAGGTAATATGACAGTCGCCCAGTATGCTGGCTGCTTCAATGAATTGGCCCGTTTTGCTCCTTACATGGTGGCAGATGAAGAGAATCGAGTAAGGAAGTTTGAACAGGGTCTCAACCCACGGATCCATGACCGTTTGGTATGCTTTGAGATTCAAAATTTTGTGGAATTGGTCAACAAGGCCTCTATAGCTGAGGAGAGTGTGAAGAAAAATGCTATGACGATGGTGGAATCATGAAAGAGGGTCGCACCTCCGCTGAATCGAAACCAAGTAGGATGGAAACATAAACCGAACAGAGATAATCAAGTAGCCAAACCCATCGGAAATAGACCGAGCTCAGCTAACAGCACACCCTGCCCTAAATGTCAACGCCCTCACAATGGACCATGTCGTGTAGGAACTAACATGTGTTACCGTTGTGGACAGGCCGACCATTTTGCTTGGGATTGCCTAAAGGCTAAAGGAGGCATTACATCACTACAAACAGGGAATAACCACAGACCACACACTCAAGCCAGGGTTTATGCCCTCACACCAAGTGAAGTGGAGACGGAGAATGTAGTAGTCACAGGTACTCTACCCCTATTTAATGGCAAGGCTGTTATTTTATTCGACTCTGGTGCTACTCATTCATTTATATCTGCTGAGTATGCTAGGAGATTTCATATTAATTTAGAACCAATGGAAGTAGGAGTAGTAGTGTCTACCCCGGTGGGTAAATCAGTATTATGTAGGAAATTAGTCAGGGGTTGCCCAATCCACATTGAGGGGAAAACCCTCATGGCTAATTTGATAGTATTCAACATGGAAGGGTTCAACATCATCCTTGGAATGGATTGGCTATCAAACAATCATGCTATCATTGATTGCTACAACAAAGAAATAATATTCAGATTACCAGTTAACTCTGAATTCAAATTTTTAGGAACCAAGGTGGGCGCTACTCCACAATTAATCTCAGCAACACAGGCCCAGCAATTACTTCTAGAAGGATGTCAAGTTTACCTAGCCTGCTTAAAGGAGTCGCCTCAGGGAGAGAGGAAGATGGAGGTGATACCCGTGGTGCAAGAATTTCTTGATGTTTTTCTAGAAGACTTTCCAGGACTTCCCCCTGATAGGGAGATAGAATTTTGTATTGATTTAATTTCGGGAGCAGCTCCAATATCCAAAGCACCCTATAGGATGGCACCATCAGAATTAAAAGAATTGAAGATACAGATCCAAGAATTGTTAGACAAAAGATTCATTCGCCCCATCGTTTCGCCTTGGGGGGTGCCTGTACTTTTTGTGAAAAAGAAGGATGACACTTTTCGGATATGCATTGATTATCGAGAGCTCAACAAAATCACCATTAAGAATAAATATACATTGCCTCGCATAGACGACTTGTTCGACCAACTGCAAGGTGCTCAAATTTTCTCAAAAATTGACCATCGTTCGGGTTATCACCAGTTAAGGATAAGGAGAGAAGATGTTTCCAAAACGGCTTTCTGCACCCGATATGGTCATTATGAATATGTGGTAATGCCATTTGGGTTAGCAAACGTGCCAGTAGCATTCATGGACCTGATGAATCAAGTGTTTCATGATTTCATAGATCAATTTGTGGTAGTGTTTATCGACGATATTTTAATCTACTCCAAAAGCTCGGAGGAACATGAGGACGATTTGAGACGGGTGTTGCAAAGGCTCAGAGAGAAACGGTTGTACGCAAATGTAGTGACCCAAATTATTAACTAGGCGTAAGTAGCTTAGTTGGGGGGGATTAATTTGGGCTTTGGGTCACTAAGGATGCTAAAAGGGTAATTTAGACTTTTGGTCAGACGTACGCTAGGTCTGGCAGACGTACGCTGCTGTCTGTAATGCGGACGTATGTGGAGGGACTGCCGGACATACACTCTGCAAACCATACAGGAGGACGTACGTGGGACCATCGAA
The DNA here is from genome assembly GCA_006937295.1 of Carpinus fangiana. Lineage (NCBI taxonomy): Eukaryota > Viridiplantae > Streptophyta > Magnoliopsida > Fagales > Betulaceae > Carpinus > Carpinus fangiana. The sequence continues at coordinate 10,447,513 of CM017326.1, read as the reverse complement.
CGTATGCTACTTTTTGAATACCCTCTGGTTAATACCTAAACGTACGAGGCAACCATGGAATCGCTGGGCAAGAACCACCGGACGTCCGCTGCTTTCTGAGCCTATAAATAGCACCCTACCCTTTCGTGTTTTTCATAACTTCAGAACGCCCCCAGACTGCCAGGGTGTTCCCATAGTGTTTTTAAGTGTTTATGAGTGTTTAGTGAGCGTGTGTGTGAGGTGTTTATGAGTTTCGAAACGTTCGTGAAGCGGAACTCTTGCAGTTTTGTTTCAAGGAGGTAACGTTCAATCTTTAGCTTTTAATTACGTCGTTATGCTGCTCGTTTAGTTGTAGTTATTAGCTTAGTTTAGTTGTAGTTATTAACTGGACTAGAAGGCTTTAGGTTGTTCCTAGTAACCCTAGGAGTCGAAGAATAGGCGGACAATGGAAGAGAAAATGAGAGTCTCCCTGAAGACCCATATAGCGGACGTACGGTATCGTGACCGAACGTACGGCTTGTTGTTGCACGACGGACGTACGCTCTCGAGCCCGGACGTATGGTCACTGTGTGACAGGGAAACCCTATTTTCACCAACCGTCTCGTAGCTCCTGTTTTCCTTACTTTAGAGTTGTTTTAGTGGAATTAAGGCTAATAGAAGGTTTTCCACAGATTTGGAGAACCCGGATCTTTTGGAGTTTTCAGATACGCGTATCGATCTAGGTGGGTTTTAACTCACATAATGCGCATTGTTATTTTCCATGCACTGCACGTCTATTTTGTGTACTGAGCAAACATGCATATTTTACAACTCTCACATTTTGTACGTATTGCACATGAACTCTGTTTTTGGAAAAAAAACATTGTGCTGAACATGTTAACGAAGTGAGACTTGTAAAATGACATACATGTAAAATACAGACAAGATAATTGCATTGTATGACATGGTACACTGGTACGTGCGGTAGCAATGACCATGGGCTTACTATACATATTAGCTTTATGGTCAAATATGTGCGTTATGTGATGGCTGTGGATCCATTGGTTTCGTGACCTTGATGCAACCATTCACAATAGTTCAGTCACTACAGGACGGACGTTATTAGTTAGTGTGGGCCACTCGGGGTCGGACTCGATCGTGCCAGTAATATTACGTACGGTATGTTGTACAATGGTTGGGACACTGGCATTGTATTATAAGTCTCTCGGGACAGCATCAACCTTGCTGAGAATGAGTAATATCTTGGGTAGACTATACTGTTGAACTATGACTATTGTTTACATCATATGCATATATCATTACTATATATATATCACGCATAATTAGACTGTCATGATGGAACTGCTTTTGCTTATTAAACACCTGAGTTCATTACTAAAACTGGCATGGACATTATCTGCGTTAAAGGTCACTTAGTCTTAGACTTACCCCCTTTATTTTATGTCTTTCTCCATCATTACGAATAATTACGTGATTTAGCTGCTTTAGATGAGGATGCCGTCAGAGCCTACTTGGGTGATTCTTTAGGACCTGATTCAGGTGATCTTTGAGGATATAGATCCTATGTGGCTTAAGACGATGTGGGATGATAGAGGATCTGCTCGTGCAAACATGATAGAGATTCTAATCTCATTAGCTTTGTTGAAGCTTAAGTCTAAGCTTTGATCTGTTAATCTTTTGTGAACAATGTTGTAATATCTTATTTTGTGAATATAGCTGTTGACGGTCTGATGACCGATACATTTGGTGACTCTTTATTATATTATGAATGCAGTACTTTATCTCTGATATCTTGTGTGATATTTCATTTACTATCTCTTGATCCTATAGTCTTGGTAAAGTCTTCCGCTACAATTTTCTCGTTACGACGAGGAAGGTATTTTCCCAGAGGTCTTGTCTCGGAGGGACATGGCTGGGATGGCGCGTTGTGGGGTCAATTACTAGTTAATTGATATTCCCATTGAGTGAGGCATCACAACAAAGTTCTCTAAATACGAGTTTTGGCTGGATAAGGTTATCTTCCTCGGGCATGTAATATCAAAGGATGGCATTTCGGTAGACCCCAAGAAAGTTGAAGCTGTAGTAAATTAGGAAAGACCCACCAGTGTACATGAAATCAAAAGTTTCTTGGGTCTGGCTGGCTATTATAGGTGTTTCGTAGAAGGATTTTCAAAATTGTCTGGGCCACTGACTGCGTTGACAAGGAAGAATGCTCGTTTCTTATGGACGGATGAATGTGAGCAAAGTTTTCAAGAACTAAAATTACAGTTGGTAACTGCTCCAGTCCTAACGCTTCCATCAGACTCTTGCGGATTTGTTATTTATAGCAACGCTTCCAAAAATGGGCTCGGCTGTGTCCTTATGCAAAATGGCAAAGTCGTAGCTTATGCTTATCGGCAACTTAAAAGTTATGAGCTGAATTATCCCACCCATGATTTGGAATTGGCTGCAGTAGTTTTTGCTTTAAAAATCTGGAGACATTATCTTTACGGAGAGAAGTGTGAAATTTTTACAGATTACAAGAGTCTTAAATATTTGTTCACGCAGAAGGAGCTGAATTTAAGACAAAGGCGATGGTTAAAGTTAATAAAAGACTATGACTGTGTAATCAATTACCACTTGGGGAAAGCTAACGTGGTTGCGGATGCCCCAAGTAGAAAATCATGAAGTGAGATAGCAGGTTTAAAAGCTTTGCCCCATAATCTAAAGATAGACATTGAGAAGCTTGATATGGAGATTGTGATAGGAGAAGTGCAAGCATTAATGGCGAAACTTGAAGTTAAATCTACATTGCTAGAGGATATTCGCATGGCCCAAGAAAAAGATAAGGAGATCAATCGAATCAAGGAGAGAGCCAGCAAAGGTCGAGCCTTGGGATTCGTTGTCACACTAGATGGTTTGTTCAGATACCAAAATAGAATTTGTGTACCTAATAACAAGGAGATAAGGAAATTAATATTGGAGGAAGCACATTTCTCACCATATACAGTGCACCCTGGGGGTACTAAAATGTATCAAGATCTTAAGAGGCATTTTTGGTGGAACAAAATGAAGTAGGACATTGCTGAATTTGTAGAACGGTGCTCGACATGTCAACAAGTCAAGGCAGAACATCAAAGATCTGCAGGACCATTACAACCTCTAGAGAACCGGTTTGAAAATGGGAAGCAATAACCATGGACTTTTTAGTGGGATTACCACGAACTCAAGCTGGGTACGACGCAATTTGGGTGATTGTGGATAGGTTGACTAAGGCAGCTCATTTTATTCCAATAAAGGTGAAAGACTCACTGGAGAAGCTAACAGAACTGTATTTTCAGGAGATTGTTTGATTACATGGAGTACCTAAATCAATTGTGTCGGACAGAGATCCTCGTTTCACATCAAGATTTTGGATGAGCCTACAGAAAGCAATGGGGACTAAATTACGATTTAGCACTGCATACCATCCTCAAACAGACGGACAGTCAGAGAGAACCATTCAAACATTGGAGGACATGTTAAGAGCTTGCGTATTGGATTTCAGTGGCAGCTGGGCACGCTATCTTCCTTTAATAGAATTCACCTATAATAACAGTTATCATACAAGTATTAGGATGGCCCCATATGAAGCACTGTATGGGCGAAAATGTCGTTCCCCATTTTATTGGGACAAGCTCAGTGAACGAAGAATCTTAGGCCCAGACATTGTACAAGATACCATCGACAAGGTTGCATTAATTCAACAAAGGTTGTCAGCAGCTCAAGATCGACAAAAAAGTTATGCGGATATGCGTCGAAGAAATTTGGAGTTTACAGAAGGTGACAAAGTGTTTCTTAGAGTGGCACCAATGAAGGGAATAAATAGATTTGGCAAGAAAGGAAAGTTGAATCCTCGCTACATTGGACCATTCGAAATTTTGGAGAGAGTAGGTTCCATGGCCTATCGTCTAGCTTTGCCTTCTGGACTTGCAAATATACATGATGTCTTCCACGTTTCGATGCTAAGGAAATACATCCCGAATCCTTCTCACGTAATTCATTACGAACCTTTGCAGTTACGAGGAGATTTGGCGTATGAAGTTCCGGTAAAATTACTAGATCGCAAAGTTCAAGAGTTACGTACAAAAAGCATTCCACTAGTAAAGGTTTTGTGGAGAAATCATGAAATTGAAGAATCATCGTGGAAATTAGAAGACGATATACGCAAGAAATACCCCTCGTTATTTGATGAAACAAATAGATTATAAGGTATGCGCTAGCGAATAGTGTTATGTATGTATATGTTTCATGTTGCCTTATGTTATATTTATATAAGCTAAGCAAATTTCGGAGATGGAATTTTAATAAGGGGGATGATGTAATATCCTATAAAATTCTATAGATTTAAAATATAATTATAGAGCATTTCTTTTTGATGTGTAGTATAAGTGCTTTTATTACTACATATCTATTAGGTAAATATTTAAATTATTATTATTTATTATTATTATTTCATATATATATGTTAGAATTTAGATACTGCTGTCAGATTGCAGCCCACGATATTTGAAAATAATAATAATAATAGGAAAAGTCGTGGCATGTAAGGGCCAGTTGAGCTCAACGTGTCCTTAACTTATAAACATTCTTCTTCTAGTAGGACAATTGTGTGTGCATGAGAACACATGTGTTCCTAAAAGAGAAACCACCCTTTTACCCGGAGGACGTCTGTGTGAGTAAAAGCAATCCTGTTGACACAACACCATACACTTGCTGAGTAAATCAAACACTTTTGACACATATGGGCCACTTGTTCGAAATGAAACAACTTCTTTTGACACCTACAATAATTGGTGTCGTCCTCTTACATGGGTATATTAGCTATATAAAGCCAGTAGCCTCCGTCTCTCACACCTACACTAACTGTCTTTCAAGCTTTCTTCAAATAGCTCAGTAGCAACTTCTTTCCCAGGTACAATTTTTATTGTTCAGTGAATGGTGTTTAGCTTTTATATATATATATTGTCTATTGGCTTCCAAAATAGAGGAATTGTCTTTTAATTTTACCATAATTGTCTCTATTTTTCTGTCAAATGATTATGTTTAATTATATTAGTCTTTTTCCTACATTAGATTGCACAAATGCTATTTATTTTATAGATGTAATTTTGAATGCAGATTTTTAGGAGATATTATTAGAATTGTTTGTACAATATATCTGTTGGACAATTTTATACATTCTATAATAATTTTATACATGTAGCATTTTTGGACACTGGAATTTTTATATAATTTTAATATATATGTACTTTTATATATATATATATATATAAACCTATTGTTGGGCTACCTATTCGCATTGGAGGGCATTGAGTTTATATATATATAATTACGATGAGTGCCCAGGTATATATATTTGTAGGCATATATGAATAATTGAATATATATATATAAATAGACCGTTACAGGGGGATGTTTTCTCTCGGGTTCAGACCTTGGGATTGGTTTACGTATATATATATATATATATATTAAACACCTTTAATTAATTGTTTGAACATTCCTCTAAATCCACCTTTGCGATTTAGGTAGCTAGAAGAACAACTCGACAAATAACCCGTAGCAAATCCAGGTAAGAGGACACAATGCCAAAAATCTCAACAGATTTTATTATAAATTTTTGAAATAAAATGTTGGGGATTTTATAAATTATTCATTTCATGATTTTCTTTAACATGCACTTCCTAAATTTTATTTTATTATTGTTTATTGATGCATTACAATTACCTTAATTTTTACACGATTATGATTATAAATGGAATTAGCTCACAATGCTTCATGGTATATTACAAACAGGATTATAAAATGATACAATAAAAATACGTATGCTTTTATGATAATAAATGTTTAACCCTGAGGCATTGAAGCAACGGTCGGTACTGGATCGCAAAGGTAGCGTGACAAGCACACCGAAGGACGGTTACGAGAAAGTTTATGCTACCGGCCATATGGCCTCCACCTAGGGGGAGTTCCCAACCTGGTAGCTCTCTCCTGTGACAACAGAATGAGCCAAGAAGTCCTACGAGACAAGCTAAACGTGCGCCGCTCACGGTAAATTTGCGGCGATGGGTTAAAGGGTAAAAACATTAAGAAAATAAAATAAAAAGGAAGTGCTAGCTCATTTTATATTTAATCGCTATTCTTGTATTGATTACTAATTACTTATTATTCCTGCTTTATTGAGTTATGACATCAAAAATTTGCATGGCATACTTTATTGCATATTTGGTATTTTGTGACTACTTACTGAGTTGTCGAACTCACCTATTTTCCCTTAAATCTTTTTCAAATGGCTCTATTTATAGTACTTTTGAAGGAAGGGATCCCCATAGCGATCTTTGAGATCACAGACCCTGATATATGGCCATATGACTGGCATACCTTCACGTACTGCTTTGCAGATCCTTAGGAGCTGCAAGACTTGGGATTTCCATGTAAATAGCTGGTTTAAGCCATGACAATGCAGTCTTATTTTTTGTGTTGTTTTTGTGGACTGTACGCTTGAATATTGTAGTAGAAGGGCTCTGACTTGGATAGGATGTAATTTCCTGTATAGTCACTTTTGATTTTTTTGTGGGAATCTCAGGTTGTATGTACTTAAACAATAGCTTAAATATATATTAAAGTTTTATTCTAGCTGTTTCTTTTAGTTTTGCCTGGATGTGTCTAAATATTTTTCTTAATTACTCACAGGTTATTAGTTCGCGTTTTCCCCTTTTTATTTTAAGGCGTGACGGGAAAACGCGAACTAATGAACTATGAGTAATTAAGGAAAATATTTAGACACATCAAGCAAAACTAAAAGAAACGGCTAGAATAAAACTTTAATATATATTCAAGCTATTGTTTAAGTACATACAACCTGAGATTCCCACAAAAAAATCAAAAGTGACTATATAGGAAATTACATCATATCCAAGTCAGAGCCCTTCTACTACAATATTCAAGCGTACAGTCCACAAAAACAACACAAAAAATAAGACTGCACTGTCAGGGCTTAAACCAGCTATTTACACGGAAATCCCAGGTCCTGCAGCTCCTAAGGATCTGCAAAACAGTACGTGAAGGTATGCCAGTCATATGGCCATATATCAGGGTCTATGATATCAAAGATCGCTATGGGGATCCCTTCCTTCAAAAGTACTATAAATAGAGCCATTTGAAAAAGATTTAAGGGAAAATGGGTGAGTTCGACAACTCAATAAGTAGTCACAAAATACCAAATATGCAATAAAGTATGCCATACAAATTTTTGATGTCATAACTCAATAAAGCAGGAATAATAAGTAATTAGTAATCAATACAAGAATAGCGATTAAATATAAAATGAGCTAGCACTTCCTTTTTATTTTATTTTCTTAATGTTTTTACCCTTTGACCCATCGCCGCAAGTTTATCGTGAGCGGTGCACATTTACCTTGTCCCGTAGGACTTCTTGGCTCATCTTGTCGTCACAGGGGAGAGCTACCAGGTTGGGAACTGCCCCTAGGTGGAGGCCACCTAGCCGGTAGCACACACCTTCTCGTAACCATCCTTCGGTGTGCTTGCCACGCTACCTTTGCGATCCAGTACCGACCGTTGCTTCAGTGCCTCGGGGTTAAACATTTATTATCATGAAAGCATACATATTTTTATTGTATCATTTCATAAGCCCGTTTGTAATATACCATGAAGCATTGAGAGCTAATTTCATTTATAATCATAGTCATGTAAAAATTAAGATAATTGTAGTGCATCAATAAACAATAATAAAATAAAATTTAGGAAGTGCATTTTAAAGAAAATCATGAAATGAATAATTTATAAAATCCCCAACATTTTATTTCAAAAATTTATAATAAAATATGTTGAGGTTTTTGACATTGTGTCCCCTTACCTAGATTTGCTACGGGTTGTTTGTCAAGTTGTTCTTCTAGCTACCTAAATCGCAAAGGTGGATTTAGAGGAATATTCAAATAATTAATTAAAGGTGTTTAATATATATATATACACATAAACCAATCCCAAGGTCTGAACCTGAGAGAAAACATCCCCTGTAACGGTCTATTTATATATATATATATTCAATTATTCATATATGCCTACAAATATGTATGCCTGGGCACTCATTGTAATTATATATATATAAACTCAGTGCCCTCTAATGCGAACAGGTAGCCCAACAGCAGGTTTAAATATATATATATAAGTACATATATATTAAAATTATATAGAAATTTCAGTGTCCAAAAATGCTACATGTATAAAATTATTATAGAATGTATAAAATTGTCCAACAGATATATTGTACAAACAATTCTAATAATATCTCCTAAAAATCTGTATTCAAAATTACATCTATAAAATAAATAGCCTTTGTGCAATCTAATGTAGGAAAAAGACTAATATAATTAAACATACTCATTTGACAGAAAAATAGAGACAATTATGGTAAAATTAAAAGACAATTCCTCTATTTTGGAAGCCAATAGACAATATATATATATATATATATAAAAGCTAAACACCATTCACTAAACAATAAAAATTGTACCTAGGAAAGAAGTTGCTACTGAGCTATTTGAAGAAAGCTTGAAAGACTATTAGTGTGGGTGTGAGAGACGGAGGCTACTGGCTTTATATATCCAATATACCCATGTATGAGGATGACACCGGTTATTGTAAGTGTCAAAAGAAGTTGTTTCATTTCGAACAAGTGGCCCATATGTGTCAAAAGAGTTTGTTTTACTCAACAAGTGTACGGTGTTGTGTCAGCAGGATTGCTTTTACTCACACAGACGTCCTACAGGTAAAAGGGTGGTTTCTCTTTTAGGAACACTTGTGTTCTCATGCACACACAATTGTCCTACTAGAAGAAGAATGTTTATAAGTTAAGGACACGTTGAGCTCAACTGGCCCTTGCATGCCACGACTTTTCCTATTATTATTATTATTATTTTTTAAATACTGCGGGCTGCAATCTGACGGTAGTATCTAACATATATATATATATATATGAAATAATAATAATAGTAATAATAATAAAATAATAATAATTTAAATATTTACCTAATAGATATGTAGTAATAAAAGCACTTATACTACACATCAAAAAGAAATGCTCTACAATTATATTTTAAATCTATAGAATTTTATAGGATATTACATTCAGTGCCTCGAAGTTAAACATTTATTATCATAAAAGTATATATATTTATTTTATCATTTCATATGTTCGTTTGTAATATACCATGAAACATTGAGAGCTAATTTTTATTCATAGTCACAGTTGTATAAAAATTGAAGGTAATAAAATAAACAATAAAAATTAGGAAGTGCATTTTAAAATCATGTAACGGATAATTTATAAAATTTTCAACATTTTCTTTCAAGGATTTATAATGAAATCTGTTGGGATTTTTGGCATTGTGTCCCCTTACTTGGATTTAATATTTGTCGTCGAGTTATCTTTTTACTTAAATAAATTGCAAAGGTGAATTTTGAGGAGTATTTAAAAAAAAATTAGTTAAAGGTACCTAATATATATATATAAACCGGCCCAAAGTCTAAACCGAAAGAAGACAACTCCCTGTAAAAGTCTATATATATTTATATATATATATATATATAACTTGACCATAGATTAGAACTAGAGTTAAAAGAAACAAGGGGTTAAAAAGGACATTCACAAAAGCTCATCATCCTATTCGGCAAACACAGCTTCAGCAACAACACAAAAACACAATCAATATAAACCCATCTTGAGCCATAACAACTAAAACGTCAAAGTTTCTTTGATCAGGGGTTTCTGCCACCCTTTAAGCCATCAATCGAAAAGGAATAAAGTCCAGAACTGCCTCTCCCATTTGACATAACAACACAAGAAAACCCAATTAGCAAACAATCATACACCATTAAACACCTCAACCGAAAAATAGTACCAACAACCCAACTTCAAAATCAAAATGAAAACTAAGCCTTAACCTTGTAAAAAGAAAAATATGAACAGGGCTCTAGGAATTTCACACTTATTACCTCCATAGACACAGATAATTAACCCAGAACAATATTTCTAAATAAACTTAGACTGATCCCAAAATAAGACCTTTACAGATTACACACAAAATCTAAGAACCAACAATACCCATAAAAATAAACTATTTTTCCAAACCTTAAAAAAAACGTGAGCTAGAAGAAGATTTATAGCATTTCTTACCTCAAATTAGCTGTCGTGAAGTCTGAAGAAAGCTAGAGGAATTTTCTGTGATGTGAGAAAAAAAACAGAGGCTGCGATTTATATACTAGAGGAAAAGTGTAAGCAGAAGAGTAGCTGTCGATAGAGGAATATTGGAAGACATGCCAAAGGACATGTGTGTAACAGGTGGTTTCAAACTAATTGATGGGCTGGACATGTGTGTAACNTACAGATTACACTCAAAATCTAAGAGCCAACAATACCCATAAAAATAAACTAATTTTCCAAACCTTAAAAAAAACGTGAGCTAGAAGAAGATTTATAGCATTTCTTACCTCAAATTAGCTGTCGTGAAGTCTGAAGAAAGCTAGAGGAATTTTCTGTGATGTGAGAAAAAAAACAGAGGCTGCGATTTATATACTAGAGGAAAAGTGTAAGCAGAAGAGTAGCTGTCGATAGAGGAATATTGGAAGACATGCCAAAGGACATGTGTGTAACAGGTGGTTTCAAACTAATTGATGGGCTGGACATGTGTGTAACAGGCGTCCAAATGAGGAAGAAGAGCTTGCTGGTTTTTTCTTCTCATATACTGTGGGCTACGCAGGTTTTGGTAGTTAGAAGGAATTAACTCTCTTTTTTTCTTTTTCTTTTCTTTTTTTTTTTTTTTTTTTTGTCAAGCTACAACCTTACGGGACTCATAACACATATATATATATATAATAATAAAATAATAACAATAATTTATCTATAATATTGGTACACCTATGATACCAAAAAAAACAAAAAAAAAATTGTTCTAAATTCTATAGATTTACTATAGAATTTATAGGGCATCACTATCTTTCCCATTAGAGATTGAGGGTATAGAAGGAGATGGGAATGCAACCATAGTTATACTTGGTTGCGGCTCAAAAACTACATAATGGAATCATAAATTTACACTTTGATTGATTTTCTCAACTTCATAAAAGAAAGATGAATGGATGGTAGAGAGCAGTGATTCTTCGGTCCTAGGTGATGTTGGGTGGCTAAAAAAGTAGAATGATCACCAAGGAATCACCTTCAAGATAGGATTGGAGCCCCAAGGAGGGGGTCAATTGAGTTGCTAGGAAAGCCGTAAGAGCTTCGGCATAATTTCGATCACATTAAGGATTGATTTGTGAAATATCTTTTACAATGTGTACAAGTACGAATGAGTTGCAACAAACATCAACTTGGGCGAAACAAGATCCTTTCAATTTCAAATGAACTTGAGAGTATTTAGTTAGTCGAATTTGAAGGGTATTATTGTCTTTTTTACTTTTGATAAGACAAAAATACCCATCCAATATAACTAAGTAGATATTCTCTAATTCAAATTAACTGAAGAGGATTGTAATTCAGCTTGAGCAAGAAAGGAGTTTCTCATAGTAGTGTCGAAATTTATCTTAAAGAAGCCCATAAGTGTTGGAAACCATTTTTCTACATTGGTATTAAGCTTGTATCTTCCAAGCTGAGAAGTGTTCCTTGGTTACCTTCTTACTAGATTTTGACAGGGGAAGAGCATCCAGCAAAATTTATCATGATGCGCTTGTATTACCTTGCTAATTAGTTAGTTTATAAACATATAAATCATGTTTCGATATCTAGATGAATGAGATTATGTGATATTACTTAGTGGACATAATTGGTCGATTAAAGATACGAAGCAATAATGAGATGCGGATATTATGGTTCATATGAATGTAAAGTCAATATCAAAGAAAAATGCATGAATTTTACCTTAAAGGAACTACTTGATCGAAAATTTGGTGCAAGTCGACACGTGATTTATATGTTTGGTTGAACCACGCTTTATGAAGCGGATGTCACAAGTTCGAATTCCCTCTCCTCCTTCCCTTGTGTGGACATGTAAAAAAAAAAAAAAAAAAAAAAAAAAACTATGTATAAGGGTAAAATCATAAAATATAATTGTGAAAGGGCATGGCTCGGGAGAGGGGTGGGGAGGGAGATAAATAATGCATTTTTTTAGGTTTACCTTATAAAATACACAAATTTCAAGTGGATTTTTTAAATTTTGGGGGGACTTCAACCCCCCATCCAACACCTTGGGTCTACCCATGACCGCATATATATAAGTTATTAGACACACTCTTATTACAAGCCAACTTTTAATGATGAGTTATCCTTTAGGTTTGTATTATTTGATATGAGAGTGAACTACAACATCAAGTATGAAATCAGACGTAGTTTATTAAGTATAAGATTGAATAAGTTGCAGCTTTGTGGTCGAATCACAAAATGAGCGACCTATAAGCTAAATTAAAATGTATCAGTACTATGTATAAGCATAGTATTAAGTCATCGAGCATTGATAGAAGAGTGAAGCCAATACAAGAGACATAGTTACCATCGCGTAAGTGTCAATAAAGTAGGTTGCCATTAATGTTGACTACAAAATATGGTGATACGTAATGATTTTACGTATCTCACATGATTTAAGTACAATATGAATCATGTGCATATAAGTTGTTAGGTATCACTCCCTGCAAGCTAGTTTTCAAATTAAAAATGAGTTTCATTCCACATTTTAACTAAGGGGGAGACTGAACCACCCCATGGCCCTTGAGGGTGGTTTGGCTACCTCCATTTTGTAAGTTGGGGGTGGCCGAACCACCCCTAGCAAAAATGGGGGTGGCCGACCATCCCCTATGGCCAAAATGGGGTGGCTAGTTACCCCAACCCTCTAGGGTTTTTTTTTTTTAATTATTAAGTTTGTTAATTAAGGTTATTATTTTTTCAATTATTAAGTTAAAAAAGTTTCTTCTATTTTTTTTTCATTATTTTATTATCATTATTAAGCCCAAGTCAACCAATCTCCTGATTTGGCTTTAATACGTGGCATTCGGGACATGTGTCACCATCTTACAGGTTTTGACGTGGAGATTTGTCAAATTTTTGGATGGAACATATACAGAAGTACTAAGTGTGTCTTTTCAATATTTACAGGTACTACTTGAAATACTTTTTGAAACTAAGGGGTCTGTTTGATTTTGGGCCTAACTACATGTACCAAAATTGTATTTATCCCAAAAAATTAAGATTATTTCTATCTTTTTGCTTACCATGGGGACATTGTCAATGTTTGGTAGTTTGGGAGGGGGCGTTAACAATAGATTAATAGTTTGAATGGGGTATGTCTGGTTTTCTTGTAAAAAAATTTAGATTGTATTTCTACTTTTCGAGTGAAAAATAATATAATGTGATAAGAGTGAAAGTAATTTTAAATATTTTGTGAATTTTCTTTATTAATATTTTTACTCCTTTTTTTTTTTCTTTTTTCTTTTCTTTTTATGAAAAGCAGAAAAACTTCTCAAAAAGTATTGTCAAACAGGCCAAAGTTGTGCATTTTTTTTTAGTAGTTGTGCATTAATACAAGAAGACTTGCACTTGTGTGGCAACCGGCAAGTGCAAGTCCATAGCTAAATTTCTAGAGATTTTAGAAATCCTACTGTGCTTATTCTTCTATGTAACTTGCAGGATTTTGGGTGGTATTAAAGTTATTTATTTTTTCTGTTTTGGTGTTTAAACCGCTTCATGCGGTCCATTTTGAGAGATTCGGGACATTTTATGACCAATTGTCTACTACTTGTTTGTCTATATTGATTGTACTGTAATTTTCTTTTTGGGTTGTTGTGGGAGGATTTATCCATTTTTTAGTGTTTTAATCCCTCTACCTTTATCTTATTTGCTTAAAAAAAAAAAAAAAAAACTTCACTTCTTCCATATATGAACCAAACATGAATATTTAAACTTCACTTCTTCCGTATATGAACCAAACATGAATATTTCGATTCATTTGGCTCTCGCCATTCATGCAAATAATATTCAAATACCAAATTCACCTTCCCATTATGCGAGAGTTGACATAAAATTTACCTGTTCATATAAGTAATTGGGTGACCTATGAATTAAAAATAATCTAAACAAAAAATTATTAGAAATACCCGTCCGGTATTTTTATTTTTTTTGAAAGGACAAAAATAGAGGATATTCTCATCTTAGAGCATTCACAGTAGGCTAAACAATTGAGCCTTTTGGCTTAATTGTTGAGCCAAACCACTAAAAACGTTCTGCAGCAGCCTCAACAAGCAACTAAGCAAAATGGTGAGGAGCTACAGTGCTCAGCAAGTTTGCTGAGCACTGTAGCTCCTCAGCAAACTCAAATATTACTAAAAAAATTCATCATTTCTCTCTCCTGCGCACCTCTTTCTTCTTCCTCTCTCTTCTACCTCCTTCTGATTGTCATGCCCCCCGCCACCGACAACCCCACATGCGAAGAAAGAGCGCGCCACTGACATGGGCGCCGCACTTCTCCACCGCGCACAGCCGGCGCCGATCAAATCAAGGACATACACATCCGGCGCCGATTGATTGTATGATGTGTCGATTTGTGAGGAGGAAAAAGATGGCAGGCTGAAGAAAATTGACGGTGGTGGACTCGTAACGACCTGTAGCATCGAGATTCAGTTGTGGAGGCCGATCGCATCCAGCGAGTCGATTATCGCCGCTTCCACTCCTCGCCGTACAGTCGCCGTCGCCCATCCCGTCGTCTTTTTCCCGCTTTCACCTTCGATTGCGAACGGATTTGAGGCCGGTTTTCAATTTGTTGATCTCTCTCCGGCGAGGTTTGGGACTTCTCGTGGTGGGAAGGCCTTCACGATTCGCATCTTCCCGTCCAGAAATGAAAGTGAAGGGGAGCGGACAGCAAGTTGGGTGTAAAGAACGAATAAAAAAAAATAAAAAGAAAGAATAAAAAAAATATAAAGAAAGAATAGAGAAATAATATTTAAATGGGTGTAAAGTTAAAATGTTGAGCCTGATGTGGGTATTTTAAAAAGACAAATAGCTAGAATAGATAAAGGTGATTTTTTTTTGTTAAAATGGCTAAATATTAGTTGAGCCTACCGTAAATGCTCTTAGTTTAGCAACAAGATTCCCTCTCCAGCGACAGTACGTTTGCTTCGTCATAATTGTTTTCTCGTACAAGATAATGTCAGTGTCCAGCTCTAATTACTGTAGCAAAGTCCACGAACCACAGTGCGATTTTCTCTTTTTTTTTTTTTTTTCCATTCAATTTCTCCGCTCCTTTTCCCACCAACCAAACATGACAAACGTTCCGATACCAGCATGACGCCACTCACGGTTTCTCGTCAGACTAAATATCCCTCGAACCCAACCTGGACACACTCACCACCACTATCTCCTCCCTTTGTCCTCATCCCCGCATAAATCCCAGGCCCATTATTATTAAATACCCAATGCCCTTGTCATCCTTATCCAAATCCCTCCTCTTCCTGCACCCGAAACGCCCATTCCACATGGCCAATCGCACCACTCCCAGGGCCCGCCTTCGAGGCGTCGTCTTCGACATGGACGGAACCCTAACCGTCCCCGCCATCGATTTCGCCGCAATGTACAAGGCCGTGCTCGGCGACGATGAGTTCCGGCGGATCAAGGCTGAGAACCCGTGCGGGATTGACATCTTGCACCACATTGAGAACTGGAACCCCGACAAGCAGCTCAAGGCCTACGAGACCATCGCCGATTACGAGCGCCAGGGCCTTGATCGCCTCCAGATCATGCCCGGTCAGCCATTTTTATTATATTCATATTACATCATATGGTTTTATTTGCTCGTGTTGTCAACTCAGTTTGGTTTTGCAGACTCATGCTTTTTTGTTGGTAAGATTATTGGGTTTGTTTGATTGGAAAATGTAATGCAAGATTATAATTAATGTTTGGGGTTTTTCATAATTTTTCATTGATTGGGCTCAAATTCAAGTTTTATTCAATTTATGCTTTATCTTTGTTTTTAATAATTTCAGCCAAATGGCCCCTTTGCTGCGGATGTTACGAATTGATGAAGTATATGTTTTTACAGCAATTACGCATTAGGCGTATAACGGGGGTTTTAGGATTTAATACATTATTGTCGTTAAGTTTTTTTATTTTTATTTATTTTTATTAAGTTTTACTAACAAATAGATTCATTAAGCTTTATTGGGAATTGAGCCCGAAATAGGATGGATATAATTAGTGTATATAAAGTCAATATCTTTAGAAAATTTAAATAATATTAAATGTTTATCGATTTTATTTGGAATGAAGAGGATATTTGTAAACCTTGCTGGCTTGCTCTCTCTCTCTCTCTCTCTCTCTCTCTCTCTCTTTTTTTGTCTACCTCTGTTATTTTTAACCTACGCGATAACTGATTAACTGACATAACTTACAATAATTTTGGTCAATTCTAATGCAGGTGCAGCAGAACTTTGTGGGTTTCTTGATTCAAAGAAAATGAGGTGAATTCAGCATAGTGTCCGGCTTTTCTCTTTTCTTTTCGTTGTTTATAATTATCATGTGTCTGCAGATAAATATTTAATCCGTGGCTGCTTAAGTTTGTGTCTTTTTCAGCTAAAATTTTGGTTGGGGTGTGAGTTTACGTTTTATGCATTCCATTTCTATGTGCAGTATCCAACAAGCATTTTTTTAGATAAATTTTGTGGGACTATTTTACATTTACTTGAGTGCATGCGGTTCAGTTTGACATTCTAAATAACTGCTGAAATTCTATTTGGCCCAGATGACTTATGAATTTGACCAATTGCCTTCAATTAGTTATACCTGTCATTTTTCAAGGATCAGTTCTGTTAACATTTCCTTTTTTGCAACATTTCTGGATTTGGTAAGGAGATTGTAATTAGGCACTGTATGCATGTAGTCCTACCAATTTTCCATTTCCAAAACCAACTTAATAGACACTTATGTGAAGTGCACTGCTCAATGCGTATGTGAGCAATAAAGTTAATGGCTTTGGCATGTTTTTGGCCTAAACTAGATGTAGCTTTTTCTAAGCTTGTTTAGTGGTGACTACCGGAGTCTATCGAGTGTAGTAGTCAATTTACATTTGGTTCTATGTTGTAATTATGTTTTTCTTTCAAGCTACAGCGAGATTTTTTTGATTACTGTTTATATTAATTTTCAGAAGGGGATTAATTACGCGCAACGTTAAGGCATCTGTTGATTTGTTCCATCAACGGTTTGGAGTAAGTTTATCCTAGTGTGAAAGCTAATGTTTATATTATGTCGTCTTCTTTTTTCAATGTCTCATTACAACTGACTCCATGAGAAGTGTACGTGAAACTGCTTTTTCTTAAAAAAGAAAAAAGGGGTATGGAGGGTCTGGCATTCTTAGTGGTCTGTTGTATAGTTAACCACTTGTACAGTAAGGCTGACCAGTTTTTGTAGTAAACATGACAGTTTCTGAACAAATTATTTTGATTTTCCCTTGTTAAATATGATCTCATTTTTTAAGGAAGGGAATTTTCAAGTTTTTTATGTAATATGTGCTTGTTCTAGTCTCCCTGGGCTTGAATGCCTCCTTTGACCTACTTACTTATCAGATGTCAATTCTGGCAAGAAAGAAGAAGGTTGTTTTGCATTAAGTTGACTACCATGAAGTTTCGAGTTCCAAAACACCAAAACCACATTTAGGATCCGTTTCTTACAAGCTTCAGGCATAACTTAAATAATTGTAGGAAAGCGATCATGGCAAAAGCATCAAATTGGCAAATACGTAGAAAGCAATTTTTTCAAATAAACTTGTCTTCTGGGGTTGCTGTAAACTCGTTATAAATGAAAAGCAGTGGCCTCACCCCAGAAACACTTTTTACCCCCAAAACTTACCCTATTTTGCGCATATTAGTCTGTCACGTTTCTCTTCACAATGGGTCTGTCTATGCACAATCTGTCTTTTTTTTTTTTTTTTTTTGCATAGATAATCTTGATAAGCTAATTTTTTGATGAGATAAAACTGGGTTACTACCCAAAGGGAGCTGTGTTGAATTTTATTGGTCAACTAAATCTCTCTCCCCTCCCAAGTGTGCATGCTTTGCTCTAAAGGATATATATATTTTTTTTCTTTCTTCTCACTCGTCCTTCCCAATTGGGTTTACCCTATGAGTGGTGCACTATGATATCCTTTGAAATATTTGTATTAATGCAGATGAAGTTTCAACCAGCACTAAGCAGGGAATTCCGTCCTTACAAACCAGACCCAGCACCACTACTACATATCTGTTCAGCTTGGGAAGTTCTACCAAATGAAGTAATGATGGTGGGCGATAGCCTTAAAGATGATGTGAGTTCTTTCTTTCTTTCTTTGTTTTGGGTAAGAATTAATTTTGTCATTATCTTCTTGTTGCTTAGTAAAGTGCTTCCTTTTTTTCTTTTCTTGTTTAGATAAAATTGCTAAATTGGTCTCCATAGTTTGACCTTTTAACAAATAAATTTGTGTGATTTCAAAATGAGCTTATAAATTCTTGTGCTATAGTTTGTAACAAAATGATCCCAGCCTACAAATTTCTGCAATTGGAGTGATTCGACCACCCCTTCGGCTGGTTTTTGGAGTAGTCAAAAGGGACCGAAATTGGTTCTGAGGTAGCCGAATCACCCACATTGGGATAGTCAAACCCGCCTCATTGCCCTTTGGAGGTGGTTGGTTCTAGGGGTGGTTGGCTACCACCCACAAACCTTGCCTTTTTTTTTTTTTTCAAAAGTCAAAATATATATAAAAGACCTAGAGGGGTGCAACCTAGAGTGCAACCTAGAGTACACAGGAAGTATACAAGGGGAAGCTTTTTATAAGTCAAAATATATATAAAAGACCTAGAGGGGTGCAACCTAGAGTACACAGGAAGTATACAAGGGGAAGCCTAGGAGGGGAGAGAGAAGCGAGAAAGAAAATCAGGAAAACTAATTACAGTCGGGGCAAGCCAACCGGCTGTCCAAGTGTAAAAAGTAAATAAGAAATAATGCATAAGTTCCTCAAAAGACCTCGACGAATCTTCAAAGCATCTAGTATTACGTTCACTCTAAATACACCACATAAGACACAAATGAACCATCTTCTAAACCACCGCATTCCTCGAGCGATCACCCGACGACCAACAAGCGATAACTCCTTAACCGAACCTGGCATAACCCAGCATAAATCGAACCGGCTAAAAATGACATTCCACAAATCATCTTTTTTTTTTCAAATTTTATCCTTACTGCCCTTCATATTTGCTTGTTAATGAGAATTTACCTCAAATCTGTAAATACATATATGTTTTGTTTGTATATAGGTACATGTGTGCGTGAGTATAGTACGAATGCAATTCAATTTGAAGAGAAACAGTAAATGGGCACAAACTAGATATCTATATATAGAAGATAAGATCATTGCATTTAAGACCATCCGATTGTTCCAGCACATGCTTCTGAGTTCTGACGTTGATGAGTTGCTATAAACTTTGGTTGCTTGTATTTTCAATATTATCTTGGGTTATAAAGAACTTCCTATGAATAATTATTAACTGTCCTAAATGAAGAGGAATTGGTTGCTAATACCCTACTTTTACAGGTGGTCTGTGGGAAGCGAGCAGGAGCATTTACATGCTTGCTTGATGAAACAGGCAGGTATGACTCACCTGATTATGCTGCCGTAAATCTAAAGCCAGATTTCAAGGTGTCTTCCCTGGCTGAAGTTCACTCTCTATTGGAAGAACATTTCGACCTAGCACCATGATCTCCAAACCTGTTGACCACAGAGGCTTTGAGCCTTCAAAAAGAGAAGCATTTGTTTGTGCTTTATGCAGGGAACATGTAGGTTAGAATACTTTTTGGATTCCTTGTTCTTGTTCTTGTTCTCAGAAAGATCTTGAAAAGGTCAAGATGAAGAAGATAAGAGGATATCAAGAAAAGCAGCATTAAGCAAAAAGATAGAGGCTCGTTCTTCACTCTAAAAAATCTGCCTTTTTATCTTTTGGAGTCGATGGAAAGCAAATCGATATTTGCAGTTGCTAGAACCACTTTCAAAGACATTGTTAATAATGCAAGACTGGGATTCACTTCCATGGCTGTGGTTGAATCAATATTATATATATATATAGGGTCTGGTCTCATTGGTAACAGTTGTGTTCAGGTTCGAATGGGCTTCATGTTCTAATGTCTAGCTAAAGCAAGAAAAAAAGAAGAGATTCAAAAGATAAAAATAAGACAGGAAAGCTTTTTAAGTCGTTGAAAACCATACTAAACTTTTAATTACATACATTTGAAAGAATATATTGAAAAAAAAATGTCTGTGTCAGATATTTTAATCGGTCATAACAAACGACCTAAGACAATGTTCGACAACAAACTTGATGATCACGTGTGAAAACGATCACAACTGGAAGAGAAATAACAAAAAGAAAAGCGCCCACCGTGGGGCTCGAACCCACGACCACAAGGTTAAGAGCCTTGCGCTCTACCAACTGAGCTAGACGGGCTTGCTTGCTGAATCGTTTAGAATCATTATATTTAGATCAAAATAACATTATGGCTCGTCTAAAATGGCCCACCAATCCATCCGTACAGTCTAACCCCTTGACATATAAAAACCCAGGCCATTGTCCCCGTCAAAATCAGAATTAGAATATTTTTCCCTCCTTTTTTTTTTCTGGAACAAGAACAAGAGAGGCCTACCGCCTACGCATAAAAGATAAAGCCCGAGAGCTCCGCTCTAGAGGAAACAAAGAAAGAAGGAAAGATTACCGGAAATGAGTTATCCCAATAGCAATAACAATCAAGAAGTGATGCAGCCGAACCCAGAGGACCTCCAAGACTCGGTGGAGCCGCCCTTCGCCTTGCTCCGCCTCAACGGCTTCAACTCCAACAACCACCACCCCTGCACCACTTGCGGCTGCTCTGGCTCCAACCCCATGAAACGGCGCTCTCCCTCATCGTCTTCCTCTTTCCAAGACCCACTCCACCCTGAACCCTCCTGCTCCGAACCCAATCCCAAGAGGCTCTACTTCGAGCCAGACGATCTCACCCTCCGTGGCTTCTCCAAGCTCTCCCTCCCCACCACCCCCGTTTCCTCTTCTCCTCTCCGCCGCAGCGTTTCGGGCCCGCCCTCCGCCAACGCTTTTGTCTCCCCTCCGATGGCCCCTTTCGCCGATGCCTCGGGTTTTCAGGTCCAGAACCCGAACCCGAACGCTCCTCAGTCGCCGGAGCAAGCGAGGACGGGCGTTATCCCCGTGACGCCGCCGTCGAACACCGGGTTACCGCCTCTTCCGCCTTCTCTGCGAAGATCGGCGTCTGACCCTATTCCGTCGCCGGCGAAGGCCATTTCACGGTCGTCGAGTTCTGGGGATGTAAGTGAGGGTTTGACCAAGAAAGAGACTTCCGATTCCAAGGTTTATACTTCACTTTCTTTTGGGGTTCGATTGGTAAAAATGGTTCTTGAATTTAATCTCGAATCGTAAATCTTTTTCATTTTTTGTTGCAATGGAAATGGTTTTGGGTAATAGAAGAGACTGAGAAGGATGAAGGCCTGTATGAGAGAGATAAGCAAGTGGTGTAATGAAGTCTCGCGTGAACCGAACGAAGAAGTTGCAGAAGAAGTCAATAATGCCGCAACAAAGGTTTTTTTATTTTATTTTATTTTATTTTTTGCTCAGTGTCTCTGTTTGGATGCCTAGAAATTTTGAGAAAATGAAGACGAAAAGAAACCCGCGTTTCGTGTCGTTTTGTCTCGAGAAAATGAGAATTTCTATCAGGTCAGTCGGCGAGAAATGAGGTTCTTGTTCTTGGTGGTAATTTCTTTTATCTATTTGACTATTTTCCCACATTTTCTCAGCCACCAAGCAGAGTATACATATGTTTTCTTCCGCCTATTTCTTTTATATAGCAAAAGAAATTGATGTGAATTATGTAACAAGTATTTGCTAACCATTTTTGTTGCAGGTTGAGTCTGTGGCAGAGATTGAGGAATCTGTGTTTGTGGAGAAGGTGGGAGAGGCCCTAACCGTCAATTTCAAGTGCCCCTGTGGCAAAGGCTATCAGATTCTTCTCTCTGGAAGCGACTGTTTCTACAAACTGATGTAGATTGCTCTGCTATTTTTCCGTTTGATTCTTTACAGATCACCTGCTCGGTCTACATCAGTTGCAGTTCTCAACATTCTCATTGGTCAGATGTTTTTGGGTCTCAATATTCTTACAGATAATTGATTGTGGTAGGCGAATTACCAATTATCTAGTTGGCTTCTGTCTGTCTTTTTCTTTTCAATGTAGAAGAATATGTGAAATCCATGAACATGATGATGAATTGTACTTCATTGGAAATTTCATGCTAATATTTTTGATGGTACGTAACAATCCACGATAAAAATGTAAGATTTGATGGAGGAAAAACAATATAAAAAACACAACAAATTTTGATTCCGTGGATGCATGGTTGAATACAGTGATGGAAGAGAGTATGTTAAATATATTGTTGAACGAGCGAAAGAAGAAGAGAGAGGGCAGAAGCATATAATAGACTGCATTGTATTGAGTTTGATAATAATAAAGGAAAAATTCACTTTACCCCCTTGAAGTTTCAAGGGTTTTTTAATTTAACCCCAAAGTTTAAAAAGTTGTAATGTACCCTTGAAGTTTCAAAAAGTTGCAATTTTAACAATCTGTTAAAATTTTCAGTCAAAATAGATGGAAATTAAATAAATAAAAAAAGACCTGGGGGCAGTTTCATCATTTCATAGTTTTCCATTCAATTTGATGTAAAAAGCTAACGGGGATTAAAATTGTCAATTTTGAAATTTCAGGGGGTACATTGCCACTTTTTAAACTTTGGAATTAAAATTGAAAAATCCCTAAAACTTTAGGGGGTAAAGTGAATTTTTTTCTAATAATAATGAATACAGAGACCTCTATTTATAGAGAGATTATAAGTGATAGACAAGTAACCTAGTAGACCTAGAATACCTAAAGGAATAAATAATCCTAAGATAATATTCTAAACTGAGTAAAACAACAATGGACACTAGATTGAGATATATAGTGGATCTAGATCGAAATATCAAGCTTAGCCAAGCGATGAACAAACAGATGGCAAAAATGGGCAATTTTTTATGATAGAGGAGGATGAGATGTTGATTGAGAGTTTTGTTTTACGTACTTACGAATTTTTCAGTGGTTGATGAGTGCTTTTATGCCTTTTATGCAAGCCGTTGCTGTCTAGTTTGATCACCTCACCTGTTTGATGTTTCACCACATGTTAATTAATCTGAGTCTTGAGACAGCCTTACTGATGGTGATTATCGAAAAGGAATTCAAAATTGACCTTTTCATTAATAATTATGGGTGTTGATACTAAAAATTATGAGAATTATTTTTGGGATCATAGTGGGTATACACTCATTATGGGAGCTAGCTAATAATCTAATCTTGAATTAATTTGCACTTGGAACCAAAAGTTTTGGCGTTTTAATAAAGCTATAAAGGACTTGGCTTCTTGTGCAGTTGTTAATTAATAAAAAAAATCCAAGCGAATCCAAAACTTTAATCATTGGAAGATGCAAGTTGTACATATATGGTGTTATATATGGCCAAGTTGGAGCATATATATATATATATTTTTTCTATTTTAGTTAAAAATGTACTTTTTTAGAGTATTTACATTAGACTTTTTACTTTAGCTATCAACTTATGAGAGTAGAGACCATAAGTTTAAGTACCGACCTCCGTTATTTGCATTACATTTCAATTTAAATATTTTACGTGTTAGGCCTAATTATCTATTAAAAAAAAATTAGTACACATGTGAGAGTGAGTATTAAAGTATTAGATTAAATTTACCATTCTATCAACTTAAACTTTTGAAATAATTAATGATTTAACATTCAGCTTTGAAGCTCTTTTTGCTTCTATTTTATCATCTCGGCTAGCCAAAACTAATATTTGGCTAAATTTTTAGGTAAAATGAACAACAAAGGTTAGATATATATGTTCTATACTTTAATCTTGTTTGCTTAAACCCCATGTTAAGCAAACATGGGGTTTAGGCAAAATGGTCTAAAAGCTCAATATTAACTGATATTTAGCTAATTTTAGACCATTTTTAAAGCCCAACAAATTATATTATATATGCTCCATACATGCAAAATAGACAGTAAAATTCACAACCTCTAAATAATTACCGTAGCAGAATGTAAGAATAGTGTATTCCTTCTCAGCCTTATTTTTTTCGTTCTTCATTCCCCACCTCTCTCTCTCTCTCTCTCTCTCTCTAGAGTCGCTCATCTTCTCTCTCCCTCTAGCAGCAAATTGATGTCCATCAATGAAACAGTAAATAGCCAAAGGTTTCAGTAACTATCTTAGCCTACCACGGCGGGAGGGAGACGCCATTAAACTTGTAATCCAAGAAAGGCATGAATGCAACGTGGCTAAACCCAAGTTTTCGGATCAAAACTTTGCGTCTCCCTGGACCCTAACAACATGGAATCCTGTACAATCAAGTGCACGTGAACAGCTTGAGGCGGCTGTCGAATAATCCAACACCTGTACTCATTAAATATAAACCAACGGTGGAAAATGCCTGGCCTCTCTTACACTATACATAAAGATAAAGGGAGATGGAGTAGTCGTAGTCCCACGCGCTTGGCTCGCCGGCCTCCAGTCACGTGGCCACTTCACCTTCCCCTCACTTCTGGCCCGAACGTGGAGAAACTGCGCGCGTGGACGTCGAATAGACACGTCCAGTCGTCCAATGTGCTAGTCACCATCATCCTCTGATCATATCAGAAAGATTGACCCATTACCCCATTGCCATTGCCATTGCCAGTCCCAATCTCCTCCGACATTGGGCGCGTGGGTGGGCTTGTTAACCTGGCGGGGCCTTCAAAATCCTCCACGAGGAAAGAAACAAAACAGTGGGACAACCCCCAACCTCAGAGAACAAGATCCGCTGGAGCCCCCTACGTTTAGCAATGCCTTTCCAATTCCAAAACCCTTCCCCCTACACTCTTCTGGATCTCTCTCCTAGTCTCTTGTTTCCTAAATTTAATATATTCTTTCTTTGCCTTCGAGCAATTCACGGGTGAGAGGTCAGGTGGGTAATCAACTCACGTTATAATGTCTTTTGTACATCATAATTCACAAGTCTTTGTTTTCCCATTTCTCTGGTCAAGTAGACTCACTACTCCATAAAAACCTCATAAGCAAGTATTATCTCTGTTTTTCTTTTTCTTGATTAGCAGGTTATAAGGTCTTGCTCTCGGTCTAAATCCGAATACCCAAAACCATGATTTACCCATCTATTTCTTCTCAAAACCCATTTGCAACAGTGATGCCAAAGTTCTATATTTTCCCACCAAAGCTATCTCTCTCCAACTCCAAGCCCATCCTCTGCTTCCGCCATCAAAACTCCAGCATCATCATCAACGAACCCCCACAACCCGGAACCCGTTTCGGAAATCCCATCACGGTGAGCCCAAGTCAATTATATCATAAGAAAATCAAGAAACAGAGGGCATATGAGGAGAGAGGAGGCGTTTCCCCAGCGGGTACCCGGCAAATGTTGCTTTTGTGTGGACTTGGGTATTGGGTACAGGGTTTCAGGTGTTTCCCATGGCTGGCTCTTAGCTTCCACATGGCCCACAATCTTAACTTGAGCCCTTCAACATTGCAGCTGGTGCAGAACTTCGGTAACCTCCCTATGGTGGCTAAGCCTCTGTATGGAGTGTTTTCTGATGCTTTATATGTTGGTGGCGCTCGAAGAATACCTTTTGTTTCCATTGGAGGTTAGTTACCATCTCTTTGCCGTGTCTCCATTATGCATTTTTAGTTCTATTTAAGACATGTATTTCCAAGTTCTTTCATGTTCATTTGCTCTTCTTTTCTTTTCCAATTTTAATTTGTGTTCTGCTCCCAAATTTGTTGCCAGTTTTAATTTTGATGTGTCTTCTTATTGTGAATTGATGTTGTTGATGCTTCCGGTGTGGTGGTTTATGAGTTTTATCTTTTGCTCTTTTATTCTTTCCTTTAATTCGATTTGTCTGCTTCCTTATTCAAAACATTTTGAATAGAGAATAGAAGGTGAAGATGACTGAAAATTTTCTGATTCCTTGTAATTAAAAAATTGTTTGGGGGCATTTGAGTTGTAAAAGGCTAATCTAAACTTAAAAGATGGATGAGGCAATAGAAGTGAAAAATCATATTAATATCTCAAAATTTCTGGGATTCTTATGCATGCCATACTCTAATCCTATTTTCTTTTCAGATGATAGTAATTACTGTGTAATCTTCTGAGAATTCTACAAGCAATGAAAATTGACCCTTTAACTTGGACTCGAACCCATTACAGCCAGTTAATCGGGAAGTCCTATAGACGACACTGATAGAATCCCAAAATTTTCAGTTCTTTTGCAGATTTTGTCTTGGGGACCATTAGCACTTATCCCTCTTGCTGGTGAATCACTTCCAACCCTTATGGCTTGTGTTCTTCTCAGTAACCTTGGAGCATCCATTACAGAAGTCGCAAAAGATGCTCTTGTTGCAGAGTATGGCCAAAAACACAGAATCAAGGGCCTTCAGTCTTATCCATTCATGGCTTTAGCTGCTGGTGGAATCCTAGGAAACTTAATAGGTGGATACTTCTTACTGAAAGCACCATCTAGAACCATGTTTCTTGTGTTTGCAATTCTACTTTCTCATCAACTGGCAATTTCAGTGACAACAAGGGAGGAATCTCTCGGTTTATCACAGCTATCAAATAACAGTCTTGCAAGGAAATCTATCTCAGAAAGTATCAGAAAACAGTTCTCTGATCTTGTTACTGCTATTAGTGAAGAGAGCATCTGCCGCCCCCTTGCTTGGATTGTAGCTTCTATTGCTGTTGTCCCAATTCTTTCAGGTTCTATCTTTTGCTATCAAACACAGTGTCTACATCTTGATGCTTCAGTCATTGGGATGTCTCGAGTTATTAGCCAGTTGGTGCTTCTTTCAATGGCTGTACTTTATGATCGTTACTGGAAAAAAATTCCCATGAGGAAACTGATTGGTGCGGTGCAGATTTTGTATGCTTTTTCCCTTCTTCTTGACCTTGCTCTAGTAAAACAGATTAATCTTAAATTAGGGATTCCCGACGAGGTGTTTGCTCTCTGTTTTTCGGGTTTAGCAGAAACTCTTGCGCAATTTAAGCTCCTTCCTTTTGCGGTGCTATTAGTGAGTTTATGTCCTCGTGGTTGTGAAGGATCTCTCACTTCTTTCTTAGCATCAGCCCTCTGTTTATCATCGATAATAAGTGGATTTTTGGGCATTGGATTGGCTTCTACTCTTGGAATAACATCTGGGGATTACTCAAGGCTGCCTGTGGGAATTTTGATTCAGTTCCTTGCAGCTTTATTTCCTTTAGGATGGATTTGTTGCATACCCATGTCACAAGCTGTTGCTGACGAGGAAAGGAAGAGAGGTGCAAGTAAAAGAACTCGAAGAAGTAGAAGGGTAGGAAGAGTAGGTTTTAGTTCAGTTTATGCTTACCGGCGTGAAAGAGAATCTGAGCCACAGAGTTGAGGAAGCTAAAATGTTCTACAGTTTCTTTCATTTTTTTTCTAGAGAACATTGTGGAAGAGAGGAAGACTAGGATTGCTCGAGTTCCATTTGTGGTGTTCTGACTGACTAACTTGTTTCCATCACAAAGGTAAGATGTTTCCCCATGTTTAAGGGGCCCCTAAAAGAGGCAATCATTTGTTGTATCAGAATTTCTGTTTCAGAAATGTGTAGTTTTTAGTTCTGACTTCTGAGCAGCTAATCTCACAAGGAGTTCCTCATTTGTTACCCTTTCCCAGGGAATAACACCAATACGTTCAGAACTTGGTGGTTAAACTTTACTGCAATGATGATGCCTTAAGAGAGATCCTGCACAAAAGGTAAAAGGAAGTGATTATTTATTTATTTTGACATGTCTGCACAAGAGGGGGGAGGAGAATTCGAACTAGTGACTTCTACTTCATTAGGCGTGGTCCCAGCCGATTGAGCCAACTCTTGGAAACTAAAAGGAAGTGATTATGGATTATGAATATATAAAACTGCAACGTTCTTTATGCCACTATACATAATCAACTCTCAGGCAAGGCTAATTGATACTTTTATTTGAATCTACAGGTACTCGGTGTGGATGCCGTGAAATGGACAGGATCCTATTCCCTATACATGCGCCGTGAGTCAACAAAATCTGTAGCTTTTTCTAAAATTTTGGTAGTTTTCCCATGTAATGAAATATAGGACTAAATATCTATCAGAAACCTACTTCCATTGTCAACATTTCATTGGAAACTAAATATTTGGGTAACATGGAAAATCTTTTCATACTATTTCATTGGAAACTATCAGAAACCTACTCCCCAGAGGAAAATGAATGATATTATTACCAAATACACCAGCAACCACTTCAACTATACTTCCAAATCTCATCCATATATCAGTGGGAAGCATGGCCATAGACGCTATTTAGGCTCTAACCTCCACTAGGTTCTCTAAGATCTCTTTGTTCTACACCAGCCTCAGAAGCAGGGTAATTTGAGTTCTCCTTGCCTCAGAGATCAATGATTTGGACGGATTCATTGGTTGTTACCACCAAGGTGAAAACCAATGACGATGGAACTCCATTTGGGTGGTGAAAACCAAGGAGTATTAACATACAAATCGAGAGAAGGAAGGAAGAAGAGAGAATTGGACATACGATAATTCCAGGATCTTATCAACATAACCATCCTCCCACAAGGAGCTAATTAAGATGTAACCTACAATACAAGCCAAATCTTGAATACAAACGTTAAGATCAGGAATCATTATTACAATTTCTATGACTAAATTAGTTACCACCTAAGATGTTGACTAGGCATGCATAGAAGATGCCAACCAAGAAAGAGGCCTAAACGACCCAGTCGTTAAATCAGGCATACATAAACAAAAGCACCAATGGGAGGACTGAACACACCTTCATTCCATCGCATTATAGGCATAGACTTGACATTTTATTTCCATTGTGAAATGAATCCAATTAAATTTTTGAAAGTTAATTATTGTTTGATGGGAAAAATAAAAAATAAAAAAAGATTGAAACTGTAGAAGAAATTGTAAATGGTAGCATAAGATTAGGGATGGCAATTCGTGTTTGTATGTCGGGTTTGAATCATGTCAAAACATAGATATAAGACTAGGTCAATTTTAACTTGACCCACTAATTTTGTATTGGATTCGTGTCAAGTTCACAAGTCGTTTCAAAAAATTTCAGTCCTCCATAAGATAAACCCGAACATAAAATCTGAGTGTATTGCCCATGAGTGCCAACCCCATAGTTTGACTTCTGGGTTGAAGCTGACAGTTGCTGTATAAGGACCTGCATTGAGCGTTAACACGTTTTTCCAGCCCATACAATCCTTAATCCTACCTCTGCTCACAGGGGCTTTCCAGAGTGTCTCAAGCCTTTCAGCCCACAAGGCAAGTGACTGAGATCCAATCATCAGATTACAGAGAACCATATTCCGACTGTATAATTCAGTCAAGATGCCCCTCAAAACATCTTGGAATCCATGAAATGGCCTATTCATCCATCAAATGCCAACACATCTATACCATATATTCAATATCAGGAGAATAACCAGCTCCCTTCATCATCGATACAAGGTAATCAAGCATCTCGTAGATTGAATTGGAGCAAGGATGTACTTTATCAGCAACATAGAAACAATAAGTCTTGCTGTTAATGCTAATCCAACTGCAGCCCGGAGCCTTCCTCAAACCTCTTTCTCTCATCATTGTTCTTACTTCAGCTACAACATCCCATCTCCTCGAAGAAGCATATAAATTTGATAGTGATATAAAATTTGAGGGGTTCTTCGGTTCTAGCTGAATAAGAAACCTATAAGCCAGATCTTGCATCTCGGAATTCCCGTGCATTATAGAGGAATTAACAAGAGCCCCCCAAACACTGGGACCAGGTTCCACAGGCATTGATTTAATAAAATCTAAAGCTTGATTAAGCTGGCCTGATCTGCCAAACA
This sequence comes from Carpinus fangiana, assembly GCA_006937295.1. Lineage (NCBI taxonomy): Eukaryota > Viridiplantae > Streptophyta > Magnoliopsida > Fagales > Betulaceae > Carpinus > Carpinus fangiana. The sequence continues at coordinate 10,417,432 of CM017326.1, read as the reverse complement.
AATCAACCACGCAAGCACAAATTTCAACTGTTGGTTTAATTCCATACACATTTATTACTGAGCTATAGATATTAAGGCCTTCAGTCATCAACCCTGACCTTCCGCATGCAGAAAGAACCACTACTATTGTTATCATGTCTGGTTTGATCCCATGCTGAAGCATCTTCTCATACAAAAATATGGCTTCCTTGCCCCTTCCATGTAATCCATACCCAGAAATTATTGAACTCCAAGAGATTGCATCTTTGCAAAAGGAATCATCCTCAAAAACTCTCCTTGCGCAATCCAAGCTCCCGCATTTGGAATACATATCAATCAAAGCATTACATAAAGATACATCATGATTCAATTCCTTTCTGATTGCAAACCCATGAATTTGTTTCCCCCCTATTAAGCCACCATGTGAGCTACAAGCAGGAAGGATGCTCACAAGTGACACTCTGTTGGGCTCTACTCCATCTTTCACCTGCATTTCATGAAAAAGAATCAATGCTTTGTCCGACGCTCCATCTTGCACATAACCATTGATCATTGCTGTCCAAGCATAAACATTTCTACATCTCATTCTGTCAAACACCCGTCTACCCACAACAACTTTATTACTCCTTGAGTACATATCAATCAAGCAACACCCCAAATGAACATCTGATCCCAAACCCAAATCCAATCCATTCTTCACGATATAACAATGAAGCTCCCTCCCATAATCCCATCTCCCACTGTCACCGCTAAAAAGAGACAGCAGACTCGAAACTGTAAATCCATCGGGTTTCACCCCATCATTCTGCATATATTTTACTACCTGCCACAATTCCTTATCAAAACTGCAACCCCTGGAGGTCGCATAGCCCGCTATTATTACATTCCAGGAACTTGAATTTCTCTTCGCCATTTCATCAAACAATTTCCGGGATTCACTAAATTCACCGCATTTACAGTACATCGACATCAACGAATTCGCAACAACCGTATCCAAAACAAACCCAATTCGTAAACTCTTCCCGTGAATCAATTTCCCAGCAACTGAGTCTCCAATCTCGCCGAATGCTTTCGCAAGCGTCGCGAGCGTATAATCATCCGGCATTTCATCACTACAGCACATTTCGTTGAATGAATCAAAAGCCAAATTATAAACACGATTTTTCACATACCCATTAATCAAAGAGTTCCATAGGTACACATTCTTGAGCTCAACCGAGTCAAAAACGAGCCGTGACCGAGCTGGGCTTCCACATATAGCGTACACAGATATGAGCTTCGTGGCGAGGAAAGGGTTTTGTCCGAGCCCATGAGTGAGGATTTGAGCGTGGCATTCTAGGCCGAGGCTCAGAGATTGGTGGTCTATCGCAAACTGAAGAGAATGGAGATGGAAAGGCGTGTGGAGCACAGTGGCAGAAGCGTAATAGCGGGAGGTTACAAGGGCAAATGTCTTGCGTGCAGAGAAGATGGTCATCCCAGTGAGCATGAGATATGAATTTGGCGGGTGTGGGTGCCATTAGAGCTCAGGATATAAATGGCATTTTACTTTTGTAGGGGGTAATATTTTATTTTATTATTTTTTTGAAATTTTGTAGGGGGTAATAAGGGCTGTGTCGTTAGATGAAAAGACAAAGGGCAACTCCGTCCAACAAGTACAATTTAAGATAAAACTTTCAAATATTTTAACAACGGGGAAAAAATTAAAGGAGTGTCTTTTTTATTTTTTATAGTTCTTTGAATGGTCCAAATTTAATGGACCATGAAAAAATTACGGGAAATTTTTTGTAATTTTTTTTTTACTGCTTTTAAGATAAATTTTTTTTTCTTCATATTTCTTAGTCTTGAGTATTCTCTCTCTCTCTCTCTCTCTTTCTTCTTCTTTTTTTTTTTTTTTTTTAATTCAAAGTGGGGAAGGAGGAAGGGAATTACAAGAAATAAAAAACAAATGTGACAGAGCCTTCTGGAAAAAAAGTCGGGAATGGGTCGAATGAATTACCTAACCGAGTAATGCTACAAATCACTATTTTGTCACTCTAAAAATGAGGTGACTTATAAAATTACTATTAACCTTATGATTTATCATAATTGAATTTTGATCAAATGATAATTTTAAAAGTCACATCATTCTTAGAGTGATAAAAGAATGACGTAAGAGTGACTTATAGAATTACTTGACCCAGCCCATCGAATGACTAGAAATGGCCAATAAAAGCTGTAATAAATGGCAAGATTATGTAAATGGAACAAAACCTGTTAGGGTTACCATCACAACCATCATGAGTATTCTCTTGAATTTGTCAAATGTGGATACTTTCTTTCCTCCCTAGTTTTCTGGAAAAATCAACAGATTGAAAAAGGATTTTACTCTTTTTTTTTTAACATCTTCTAAATGATGGTATTTGATCACTTCTAACGCGCGCGCACACACATATATATAAAATAACTATTCATGAACAGTACCCATTAAATTACCATTCATGAACAGTGCTGTCACCGACGATCATAGACAAATTTTCTTTTCTATTTAAGGGAAGTCTTAAAAAGAGTTTTAGGCATCACCAAAAAATCTCTTCAAGAACTTTCTTAGATATTTTCATATACTCCATTCAAATTCAAGTTTCTTGTAATTTGTAAGTATATATATATATATTTAAGTACGTATTCAAAAGTTTATTATAATTTCTTCTTCAATTTCAATATTTATTTTCCATTTTCATGAACATATTTATTTTTCATGCTTTCATATATCACTTATCTTTCAAGTTGCTCATGGTATCAAAGCCACTTCAGCATAATAGTTATTTAAAAGATACTATGATTGTAACACTGAAGATAACTACTCCCCCCATGATTTCCTACCCGAAATCTGGTTAAAGCCATAACCTGCATGCTTTTGAGCACAGGATTTGACACAACATTTAGCTAAAGCCATAATTTTCTTGCTAGCACAAAATCAGACACATCACAGTACCTAGCCATACTCCACCAGTGGATGCTCCACACAACAATTCTCATACCTAATCTTAACAAAAACCTAGCTCTCAACGTTTCCTAATTTTTTAGCTGAAGTATCATAGAGTTCTCTTGCCACAACTCCCAACAAGTCTTTGACTGTCTTTGCTTGTTTTGCAAGCTAGTATTCATCGATTAAACTTGACCGTACGATCAACTATATCAACAATATATATATATAGGAAATTTAAAGCATGCCCTTTAATTTTAGGCCTTTTTTTAAAATTTTACGATTCGTTTACTTGGTTCGAATGCGTGATACTTCCAAAAGAACATTTACTTTCACAGTTAAAATATTTCTCTGGACAACATGCAATTAATAACATAACATTTGTCACGAATCCACGAGAAAGAGTAAGAGAAAGGAGGATCCAATATAATTTAGAAGCTTCTCTCATAATAATAATAATAATAATAATTTAGAACCTTTTTTTTTTTAATTGCCTGATATAGATCTCAAGCTGAAAAGGAGGGGAAAAAGATATAGCACTCAATCAGTATAGATACTCCTAGAATGCCAAAAGAACAGATCATAAGCTTAAAGTATGAGGACTTTAAAATGAAAAATAAAAAGAAGATTCAGGAAATAAATTAATAAATTAAAAAAGACAAGATTTGAAATATATATATATATATATCCTCAACTTAATTAGAGAATCTAATGCTAATCTTAAGACAAGATTAACAATTCAATTAAAGAATGAATATTGTTTATATAGCAGTCAAGCCCTGCACAAAATGATGAGTTGTACGTACGGACGGTTGTAAAAGTATGTAGTACGTATATGCTTTATTTTTCTCATTTTTTTCTTCTTGGATGCTCTAATGAGAGTTGTACGAGCGTAAAGTATGCAGTAATCATATGCTTTTAATATATATATAAATTATGTACTAATGGCCTGCTGTGATATATTAATTAAAGAAGCTAGGCTTTCCTTTGTCAAAAAAAATAAAAATAAAATAAAGAAGCTAGGCTTTCATTCTAAAGGACACCGGTTACTTGGTTCCTTTCATTTATACTGTAAAAAGTATGAGCTGAAAAGGAAACGCAAAATAATAAAAAAAATGTCGAGAAAGTAAAAAAATGAAGCCCTTATTTTCTTTGTATTTATCTTGTACTTTAAAGAGAATCAAGTAAAGTCTGAGTGAGCACTAGTGCGCAACACGGCACCGGCCGGCCGGCCGTAAGGTAAACAATTTTTAACACGAATTTAATACAAAATTAGTTTTCATTATGCGAACAAAGCTGATATATATATAACATATGAAGTTTCTCGAGAGCTTGTCGATCTAATAATGGACAACAATTAAAAGCAACCCTAAATGAAGTTAACAGGTTACACACGTCGTTTTTGGACCACTTTATTGACAAAATACATCATGGAATTTGGTCCCGGATAAATTGCATCATCAACAACCTGGCCAAGCTTGAGACATATATGTTTGTCAATCCGAGGCAAGCTCCTGGTTAAGGGCCTTCTCATTTGATGATAAGTTGTTATATAGGGCTAAGAAAATTGAAACTGGTGAAATTTTAACAAAGGGGAACTAGATTGTGCAGAGTAGCTTTGGCTGTGGAACTGGCTGCGATATTGAAATTGCCGAGGACATGTACATCATCCATCCACAGTCCATCCCATATAATGTCCTCGTTTGTGGCCTCAGGCACGTTGCTGTTGAGCAAGGAATAAAAGTAGCTTTCCTCCTCAGAGGTGTTGGGATAGACGGCACTGTCCATTTCTTGCCTGATCACTTGGGGTAGGGGCGTGGCCATGATCCTGTTCATGTCCATTTGATTCAGCAGCAGTTGTTGCTGCTGCTGCTGCAGCAGCAGCTGCAGCTGCTGTTGCTGCTGTTGTTTCTGCTGCTGCTGATGAAACTGCTGCCGCCTCAGGAGGCGGGTCTTTGTCTTTTCAGAGGCATCAGAAGGGCCTATGGCTTTTTTCTTGAAATGGGTCCTCCAGTAGTTCTTGATCTCATTGTCAGTTCTTCCTGGCAAGCTTCTTGCAATTGTAGACCACCTAATGAATTGTGGGTTAGTAAACAAACGATTAGAATACAAGTTTTTTTTTTTTTTTTTTTAAAGATATATAATTAACCTTGGTTTAAAGAAAGTTACCTGTTTCCCCACCTAGCATGTAGCTCCAGAATTATGCTCTCTTCATTAGGGGTTATCTGCCCCCTCTTGAGGTCTGGTCTTAAATAATTCACCCACCTCAATCTACAGCTCTTCCCATTCCTTTTTAACCCTGCACAGGCAAAAACACAGAAATATATCATTCTCCAATCCAAAAGATAGGAAAATCAGCCCAGATAGTTGCATTATATATTACAACAACAACAATTAGAAGGAGAAGTCCTTTTCCACATGTTTCATTGCTTCAACTAGGCTGTCTATTTTCTACATAACCTCATTTACCTTCATAGAGTTTTTGTGACAAAAACATACCCAATATATATACATGTATGCAAGGTAGGAGGAGAAGTGAGAGAATTTGAGGTATATCAATGGAGGTGTACTATATATATATATATATATATATTACCTGCAAGCCTAGCAACAGAGTTCCATCTTCCTTCACCATGCAGCCTGACATACTCAATAAGCAATCTATCTTCCTCAGCAGTCCAAGGACCCTTCCTCCAGCCCTCTTCTTCTATTATACCCCAACCCAAATGGTCTGCCATGACACCCCAATTCATGTAAAAAACAAAAGGCAAAAGCTTTGTACTACTCTGTAATGTTTTGCCTTCCAAATTCTATGGCGATTTGGTTTAGTGCTTGTGGCATATTTATATATGCCCCAAACCCCTTTTCTTCATTCCATCAGTCAATTTGAAGTAGTCCTTTTCAACTACTGTTGAAGGTACGGTGATCAATGAGAATGCCATCATCAATTATGAAGTTCACAAAATACCCCCACCCACAATTTATTCTTCTTGATTTTTATTGCAAGAGCTAGAGACTGTAGGATTTGCACAAAAGGGTCAGTTCAGGAATCCAAAGATCTGCTCAGGGATTGGGTGACATGCTCTAGTACTAATTATAAATCTTGATGCTAAAGTGAGACAAAAGAGAAACAGGAATCTCATTGCATTAGGCCACGTATGGGTAGTGCTTATGCATCTACACTCTATAATAATTAAAATGGGGCCATAAAATAGACGTGGGTGGGGGTATTTTTAACTCAAAAAATACGACATGGCCAATGGGTTTTCCCCATCTGTTGGATTTGCTTACTTGTTAAGGAGGTTGATTCATGAAATCTCGATTATATGTAAATAAAATAAAATTTGTTGGATGCCATTTTGGGTATTGGGGTATTAAAATATTGAGGGTATTGATGATTCTGGCACGTAACATGGGGACACGCGTCACCTTTCGGTCATAGCTCATAAATTAAGCTATAGATTTTCCTTGCTCTCGAGTCTTGAGTATAGATAGCCACATAATGTAAAAGACTACTCTGACAAACAAGTGAACGATTCGAAATCTGTTCGGACCGGTGATTTTATAAGAATTGTTTTATATTTATTGTTTGAATAAATAGCCTTTAAGAAGTAGCTTAATCAGTTGGGATCACGTCTAATAAAGCGGAGATCACTAGTTTGAATTTTTCTCTTTCTTTTTATATGGATATATCAAAAAAAGAAAAAGAAAAAAAAAAAAGAATAATTAGTAATTCGGACACGCAGAGGAGGTTAAAAGAGTCAAGCGGAAGTGAAAGGTTTGTGGTTTGGTGAGTTAATGGGGGCGTTTAGGGTATATTAAAAGAGGTTCATGTTGATATTCATGTTTAATACCTTACACGGTCCATTATTGAATTGTAAACGCGTATGGTGGATGATGATGCAATATCATCCACGGCATCACCAGTAAGTTTTCTTAATTACTCTGTTGAAGCAAAAATCACGAATTAATTCCTTTGAATTTAGAGCTCTCTCATAATTTAAAAATTAAAAGAAAAAGAAAAGAAATAGACAAATATTAGGGAAAACTTCATTTTGACCATCTGAATTTTCACTCAATTTTACAAACTCTCCAAACTTTAAAATCATTTCGTTAATTTTAGCAGTTAAAAATATAAAAAAGACTAAAATATCATTGATTTTCGTTTTTTTAAAATTAAAAATTAAAAAAAAATAAAAAATAAACGTTTTGAAAGTTGAAATTTTATACAAAAGTCGAGAATATAAACATCATATAACGTTTAAAAATCTGACGAAAAAATTCACATTAAGAACAATTAAAAATTTAAAAGTTCAAAATGATAAATTTTAAAATTCGTAAAGAGTTTATCAACTCGCATCAAAGTTAAAGATACAAAAGTAAAATTGTTCAAAATATTGCGATCGTAAAATTTTGTGTGTTTCGAGGAACTCTGCCGTAAGAGATCCAATGTGATGACTCATATGCTTTTCGTCACTTATCTAGGGACTAGCTAGTGAGTATTTTAATTAAATGGTGGATTTTTAACTTTTTTTAAAAAAGAATTGATTCGTAAACCATTTCTGAGTATATTTTGATCATACTAATTAAACACGTACGCTTATTTTCTAATAGAGAAATTAACTGCACTGAGTTTCTTTTCTTTTTTCTTTTCTTTTTTTCGCTTTTACAACCCATAGAAAAATCTATTAAGCTTTAAAGTTTGACTCTAAATATTAGACAATATTAGGAGGATAAACCATATTAGAAAGATCTGATAAGTTAAGACTCTAAATATTCTCCTAATTAAATGGGAGGAGAAATTAAACCCATTTAATATTATATTTTCATATAATATGAGGAGCTGTGAGGAAGAGAGACGGTGAATATGAGCGCAAAGGAAGAAAGTGCGAGACGTATAATTGAAATTTAATGTAATAGTCTGCCCATATTGCTTACAATTTGGGCAATCAATTATGAGAGGATTCTTGTGAGACCCATTTGCTCGGACAGGTGTTTTGGTATAGACTTGCTTAGGCAAGTACGTCTCATAGAAGACCCTCTTACAATTTCAACTACAGTTAGATCGGTAATAAAAGGCACTGTGGTACACATCGGTAATAAAGATAATTATTTCCCTTGTCTTCTTCCAAACGTGTCCCAAATAAATAAACCTCCCCAACATTCTTCTAATTAAAATAATTAAGTGTTAACAATAAAAAAATACTCGTACTAAACAACCTTGTTAACAGCTAAGCATGTGTGTCCAAAGACACACATGATACATGCAACATCTCGTGTTTCCTTATTCTATCCCCCCTGTTTTGTTTTTCCTTTTGAAAGTCTTTTCAGAAGAGATTGGGATGGGGTTTGNGACCCATTTGCTCGGGCAGGTGTTTTGGTATAGACTTGCTTAGGCAAGTACGTCTCATAGAAGACCCTCTTACAATTTCAACTACAGTTAGATCGGTAATAAAAGGCACTGTGGTACACATCGTCTCGAACTATCAACCCCACACCCATCTTCTTATTTCAAACATCAATAACTACATCCCAATTTACTTTATCCACCCCTTGAGGAGGCTTTCTTCCACCGTTGTGTCTCTAGGCAAGTGGCTTGAAATTTAGGTTGGTTAATGGTTATGAATTTGTGAATAGTAGATGGACTGTACAAAGCCCCCCTTGTAAGGGACAAAAAAAAAAAAAAAAAAACACTTTGACCAGTCATATCTGGTGCCTTAAATTCAAATTAATTAAAGATAATTATTTCCCTTCTCTTCTTCCAAACGTGTCCCAAATAAATAAACCTCCCCAACATTCTTCTAATTAAAATAATTAAGTGTTAACAATAAAAAAATACTCGTACTAAACAACCTTGTTAACAGCTAAGCATGTGTGTCCAAAGACACACATGATACATGCAACATCTCGTGTTTCCTTATTCTATCCCCCCTGTTTTGTTTTTCCTTTTGAAAGTCTTTTCAGAAGAGATTGGGATGGGGTTTGTGGGATGTTGTGGGGTTATGAGGGGCATTCATTTACTAGTTTCTCTTTTGTTTTATGTTAATTGGAGAGGGATGTCCTGCTACGTCATCGTTTTCTAGAAACATTTCCTGGCACGTCATATGATATTTTTTTTTTGGCTAGATATTTATGTTGAGTCAGAATGTCACTGGGAAGCCCAGCCATTGTTGTTGTGCTACTTTTAGTTGTTTAATGAGGATGGAAATAGAAATTATGCTGGAAATAGTATGATTACATGATCTTTATTATAGGATTTGATCTACACATAAGATCTGTTTTAATGGAAAATTTTTATCCTTAGAGCAAGAATAATAGATATGGAATCCGTGGTAGTTGCCTGCCTCTAATTAATTATTGCTCATTCTCAGATTCATCGGATTGCAAACAGCAAACTTACTCTAATTTATAATCCATCTTCTGTTATTAAATAGGCTTCAATAAAGAGAAGAACTTGTGGTGTGAATAATTGAAAACATGTATGGGTCACATTTGTTTGTGTTTTTGTTACATTAACAAACAATTTAAAATATAAAACATCAATTATTATTTAATTCCACCCTTAATGGAGGAGTACTGGTAGTGACGCACCGGCACGCGGCAACTCTGATAGAGTGAGGATTGATGGCTCTGGACAAGTCGTCTTATGAGGTTTTGAGTGGTATAGTAACCAACTCGAGACGATGACAAAAAGAGAGAACCAGAAAGAAATGAGACAAAGTTATGGCCCTTATGGGATTGTAGAAAATACTAGCGTCACCAAAAATGACACTAGAAAAGAATCGGAGAAGATATCATAAAAAAAAAAAAAAATGAGAATGATGATTTAGAACCTGTATACTGATATCATATTGATAATAATGTTGTATATTGAATCATACAAAATACTATACATAAGACACTTATATATACAGACCAATGACACAGATAAATACATACGTACATACGTACATAACCCTTGTGAAACAAACACTACATATAATTTAACATTAACAAACATACACACTACTTTTTCCGTTCTTTCTTGAAGTTGAAGAAGATAACCCACGCCAGCGTTAGTGAACAGTAGCTCACGCTGACGTGAATAGCAATAAAAAAATATATTAAAAAATTTGAACAGTAATTTTTGTTTACTGTTCATGCCAACGTGAGTCTCTGTTCACTCACGCTGGTGTAGGTTATATCACTACTCAATCAATATATGTTCTTAGAATATGTAATTTATATATATATGTTATTAATAAGATTAACATATCATGTAATTCTCGCATATCTTTTAAAATTGCATGTGAGAATCCGGCTGCTTGGATCAACTACGAAAGCATATCACCAAAATCTAATAAACTAATTGTAGATTATTAATAATTACTCTTATAAAGCTGCTTTATCTTTCACGCAGTAAGCAAAGTGCAGCGTACGGGCAAAATCTTTGAGACTAATCGTAGTACAGGCAATCTTTGGTTGGAATTTCGATGGCTAATTAACCCCTTTTTCCTAACATGCTTTCTAGAAGCCAATAATTAACGTGTTAAGTGCCAAATGCCAATTGCTAACCTTTTGTCGATCAGTCGGGACAAAACTAGATAACAAACCCAGAAATAGCATGATTACAAGATCTTTAAAAAAATATATAATTATTTCTAGCTATGCTCAAGATAAGAATAAAAACTACATGGTTATATCTATTTTCAAGATTTGCTTCATGAATGGAAATGGTGAAGATCTCAGCTGCTAGAAAAGATTTTGGCCCCATTAGAAAATTTTCCAGATATGGGATCCATGCATAATAGTTATCCACTAAAGTTTTACCCTAATAGTAAATAGATCAACATGTATGGGGGTGCACCTCAAAGAAGTGGCGGAATTAGACAATTTATATTGAGAGTGTCGCTAAATTTTTTTTGAAGGTGCCAAGTGGTAACTTGCCTAAATAAGGGAGAAGAATATATATATATATATATATATATATTGGGAGTGATGTGTGGAACTTATGTAAAAAAATAGCAATTTTTTTTTTTAAAAAAAAAAGTACGGCACCCCCAAAGCTACAAGTGGCTCCGCCACTACCTCAAAGCTTATGTATAAATGAATACTTGCTTTTCATTCTTTGGGTAGGAAGAAAAGTAACTTTTTATTGATTTTTGTCTTTGAATGCTATGTATTTAGATTGATTAATCATTTTATCCATTGTTGTCTTTTTCAGGGTTCACTACAGCTTCATTATGTCATGTCTCATGATCAATTCACGTCTCGCACTCCACCTTGAGTTTAAGGGAATTGTTAGATTATATATAGTGTTTATCCCACAGGTTATGTATGTATGTATATGTATTATTGGCCTATATATATATATATATATATGCACCTTCTATATAGTATTTAGAGTGATTCAATGTAAAATCTTATTTTTAACACAATTCATTAGACGGACAAAACTTTGAGTAAATTCTTATGGCTAATTAGGTTCTCATATATTAAAAAAAAGATTAAGTAACCCAAATGGCTAAAGCAAATCATAGGGCAAACCTTATTTGCTCATTTTGCTCATGAGTTCGAATCTTATCTCTGTCATTCATCTCATATTTTAATTAAACATTTCACGTGTTATTTTATGTACCTATTAAGGAGGTATATTAGAATATAAAGCAAATGATTAAAGCGGTGATTTAGCATTGATTATGGATGTTGAAGATGACTACCCATCTGACTACATATCCAATTAAACAACCCCTTTGTGAAAGAAACAATCCTTCATGTTTGAAATTGAGTTTAACTGCAAGCATTTGAAGGGGATGGAAGTGAGATATTTAGTTTGGTGTTGGATGGTAGGTAAGCCGGATTTGGATTAGTGATCTCATGGCTGTACTGCAGAAAATGAAACCTTTTTGAACTGCAAACTTTGACTCCGCGTTGACCGTAGCTATCAAGGCCGGCTAAAAGGAAATGAAAAAAACATTATTGAATAATTAAAGATAAGAAAAAGATGAGGATTTTAATTAATATTTATATGATTCGCTTTAGCCAGTCACAAAATGAATGGGTCAACTTAATTTTCTTTGACCGCACCTGTCATTTATATATTAATTAATAATGCCACACACAAAAACAAAATTACGGCTAATGCTGCTTACTATTGAGGACCTAATTTTGTTACAAAGATTGATTGATTGCCTTAACATATATATATAGTGATATTCATAAAGACGGCGTGAGTGAACAATATTCACGCTAGTGTTAAAATTTTTTTTTTTTTTATTACTGTTTAAATTTTTTTTAATAATATTTTATGTTATAAATAACATCAACGTAAATACTGTTCACTCACGCTCACGCTAGTGTTATTTATATCACTATATATATAGGATAGGAGAATGTAAGCGTTGACAACAGTCTGAAAAATATCCAAATCAACATTCAAACATGCATTATGAGTCTATGACCGAACCACATACTGCACCTTTTTTTTTAAGATAAACATACTTGATACTCCACCGTTATTACAACATAAAAAGCAGAATTTTCCCCTTTGCACGGCCAACCCTATAAGGTTGTAGGTTAATGATTAAAGGGGTTTGCTAGGGGTTCTTCCAGTAGTGTTTTCCTAGTGTTCTCTTATGATACTCCACCGTTATTACAACATAAAAAGCAGCATTTGCCCCTTTGCACGGCCGACCCTATAAGGTTGTAGGTTAATGATTAAAGGGGTTTACTAGGGGTTCTCCCAGTAGTCTTTTTTTGGCGTTCTCCTAGTCTTATGTAGAATATGATTTAAGAAAAAATAAAATTGTAGTACCATTTTTTTGCCAACATATTAATTTTTATGAGTTAATATTTAGGTTCTAATACTTTAAAACTTGTTTTTGGATTCAAAACTAAAACCTAAGGGTAGAAAGTTAATCCTTTAGGGATGATATCACCCAAAATGGATTTGATCATCCTAAATTTGGTGTTAATGCCTCAAATTTTGGTGCTAATGCCTCAAATTTGATGCTAATGCCTAAAAAAATCGGTGGTAGAGACCACTACAATTTTATTTTTTCTTAAATCATATTTTACGTAAGTCTGGGAGAACGCCAGGAGAATACTATGGGGAGAACCCCTAGCATTTTCCATGATTAAATACTTTTCTTTTTTTCTTTTTTATCCCCTTTTTTAAGTTTTTAGAATAAATTATTAAATTATGATTTAACATATATATATAGTGAGAGTAAAGTTTATGAGTTTAAATATTGTCTTTTTCCCATCTACTGTCATCTCACTGGACTTGATTGGGTTTCTAGATCTATTTTCTTTAAAATCAGATCTAGTTAATTTTCTCCATCAATTCCGTCCATCCACGCTACCGCTCACTGACCACCCTTTTTCCAGCCATCGACCTTCATGCATCAATTTGTCGGCCACGCGCTAGCATGTCAATGACGTTGTCACTAATACAGCATCAGTCCGTCAAATCCACTTCTCCACAGTCCCAAGCGCCGGTTTAACAGCACCAATCGCCAATCCAGTTTCTATGTCACCATGGGGAGTGTGAGTGGTGTTTTACGTTTTATATATATATATATATTCGTTTTTGCTCTTGGCCTTTGAGCTGGGGAAAGATAGTTTCAGTGTGATGGGTTATATCTCACAACCGGTAAAATAAAGTTTTAAGGAAATGTGGGCTACTTATGTCTTAGCTCTAGTTTGGTTTTGGAAGTTGAAGCAGATCTGTTCCATAAGAGAAGTTGTGCATGGGTTAGTAGAAGTTGATGCATGTCATAGACAGTTTTGTGAAATTTTACTAATTGTATCTATGACGTTGTATTAACATAGCTTTGAGCTATGTTATGTAAGAGTGTTATGCTCTAGGTTGTTAGAGCTGTTATATATGCTCTAGATCATATTTTAAATGAAGGGAAAATATATAATAACTCATTGGGTCTGCCTTCCGAAATTTTTAAATGCTTAGGTTTTTTTTTTCGAAAATTTACTCCCTGGGTGGAAGGAAACTGGAATAAAATCCCTGCCGTCACACTTTTGGCAACGACCGTTAACGGACCCAAAACGCACCGTTTTGGGACCTGGCACGTCGGACGAGCTCTCCAGGTAGGATCCAAAACGCACCGTTTTGGCACTAGCCAAAACGGTGCGTTTTGGGCTAAAGTTGGGGGTTATTCAACAACACCCCCCAGACCACTCGTGCGAGGCAGCATCACCCCCCATCCCCATCTCGCGACCCCATCTCCCCCGACACCTACCCACCCACCCACCGACGAACCGACCCAGACTCCGGCGCACCACCGGGGCAACACAGACCATACAGACGGTACACCCGCGACTGCGATTCAGGCGCTCCACCGGCGGCGCGCATTCCGGCGACTAGGGCTCCATCTTTCGAAAAAATAATTTTGGGGAAAAATCTCTGAGCAGCAGGTATGATCCAAAATTTCTTGAGGGATTTTGTTGTCTGAAACGTATATAAGGTTTTTATTGTGCTTTTGGTTGGTTGTTGGTTGATTCCGGAGTTGTGAAAAAAAATCCGCTGT
>CM017326.1:10281552-10399762 GCA_006937295.1 Carpinus fangiana | reverse complement strand
CCCCAGTGGCCTAAGGGGGTGGTTCCGGTGCCACCCTTCTTCTTTCACCTTTTTTTTTTTTTTTTTTTTCTCTTTAACAGGGGGTGGTCCGGCCACCCCCTTAGGCCACTGGGGTGGCTTGGCTAAGCATTTAAAAATTTTGAAAGGCAGACCCAAGGAGTTATTATATATTTTCCCTAAAAAAAATTAAAGAAAATACTATACAGGTTAGGCTAACAGCTTGATTCTACGTGAGCGAAAATGTATAACAAATTTTTCATTTTCTATTAGATTAAATTTTGTGATAAATGGTGATCTAAAGTGGTATTAAAGCAGGTGTATATACCAAGTCCAAACTATATTTTTGAAATTCATTTTTTATTTTAATTAAATATTTCACTTGCTAAACATATCTTCAATAACTAAGATTTAATCTGTTCCTAAAGAACCTTCCCCAACAAAACTTAATATAAATTCTGATTTTCTATAAAAAAAAAATAAAACAAATAAATAAACGACAAGCGTTACAAGCCTGAGGAGATAAGGCTATGAGCAAGAGCAAATTAATCTCCTGATTCTGCAAGATTTACAGAGCATGCAGTTCCATTTTTTTTTTCTTTTGCAAAATTAAAATATATTTTTTCAACTTGTTACACCTTGTGAAAATCAGAATACCTCAATCTAAGTAATAAAAAAGATCTTGAAAAAAAAAAAAAAATTTTTTTTTTTTTTAATATATGTTTTTATTCATGCTTTTGCTTTCCAACCTCAATGTTTAGGCACATTGAGTTTGAGGGGGGATGTTAGTCTATATGTGGGGCTTGTCCCACATTGGTAAGATTGGGAGCCAAGGCTCCTCTCTCCCTCCTATATAAGGAGGCTATTGTATCCATTCTATATCATCACAATATAATACAATGTAGTCCATTGTTGCCTTCCGCTCTCTCTCTTCTCTCTCTCTCCTTCTGCTCTCTATAATATATTCATAATATATTTAACATGGTATCAAAGCCACCTTCTTGTGGCCGTCAATAAACGTCAATGACGTTTTTCGATGCTCCTACTGGCGACCTTCTAGTTGTCGGCGCACCAAGCAGTATTCCCGCTCCTTTTCCGGCGCTCCCTCCGGCGGCCGCCCATCTCCGGCCGACTGCGCCGTCAGTTCCTCCGGCAACTTCTGCCCGAGCCTATCGCACCGCCACCGACACCCCTCTCGGCCAAAAGAACCACCAAAAGTGGTGTCTCGGCCCCGAATCAGTGGATCTGTGCAATCTCAGCCCATTTCGGCGTTATACGCGCACCACGCTCCTCCTCAAATGACAGATCAGACGCTCCGAGTTCAGATCCGAAGAGATCACCGCCGTCCAAGCTTCCACGCACCTACACGTGCCTCCAGAAGGATCTGTCAGTTTGCAAACGCGCCTCACGCGCTGCCATGGTGTGGCACGCTCCTCCACGCACCGGTAGCATCTCCCACGCGCTCCCACGCGCCCTAGCACATTCTGGCGCGTGAAATTCACGCTCCCACGCGCTCTGAAGCACCCTAGACCTTCTGGCGCGTGAATTTCATGCTACCACGCGCTTACTAGCGCGTGACATGCACGCGCTTATTCAGCCATAAGGCTTTTGCGCGTGTACTACACGCGCTAGGCGTTCTTCCAACCCCACGCTCTTACTGGCGCGTGAGATGCACGCGCCCTTGCAACCAGCACACTTTGGCGCGTGCACTACACGCGCCAGGCGTTCCAGCTTCCATGTGTCCTCCAGAGAGTTGCCATGTCAGCCCTAGCCTCTGCCACGTGTCAAGCTCCAAAAAAAAAAATTGGATCCACTTATTTCGACCCGATCCAACGGGTTAGAACCGGATCTTCTCAAGTGGGTCAGACCTTCAATCGGTCCAGGGGTTTCGGTCTTTTAGGCCCATTTAAACCGGCCCATTCAAATCGGGTTTAAAGCAGATCCAAAACCATCGACCCGGTCCAGTGGGTTAGACCCAGATCCACCAATCTGGCAATCCAATCCGTCAACTCGACCAAGCAGGTCTCATTTCGGTTCGGATCCTCGACCCGATTCATATTATTGTTGGGTCAACCATATTAAATGGTCCATGGGTTATGGCCAAATTTTGGCCCATTTAGCCGGCCCAATTAGCCTATAAGGCTCTCAATACAAGTTTCAAGCCCAATGGTTTGGGTCTAGCAGCCACCTCCAGCCATCTCCAGTCACCAGCTGCCGCTGCCAGCCGCCGTCCACCGCCACCGGCCGCCCAACTCCGGCCACCTCCGACAACTTTTCCGGTGGACTTTCAAAAAAAAAAATAATAAACTCTAATAGGAAACACAATAAACCTAGAGAATAATATATAAAATATTCTAACATTCCCCCTCAAACTCAATGTGCCTAAACATTGAGGTTGTAAAACAAAAGCAAAGGATAATAATAAATAAAAAAACACATTAAAAAAAAAAATACATGATTTTTTTTTTTTTTTAAGTCCGCCGGAAAAGTTGCCGGAGGTGGCCAGAATTGGGCGGCCGGTGGTGGTGGACGGCGGCTGGCAGCGGCAGTGGTGGCTGAAGATGGCTACTGGACCCAAACCATTGGGCTTGAAACTTGTATTGAAAGCCTTATAGGCTAATTGGGCCGGTTAAATGGGCCAAAATTTGGCCATAACCCATAGACCATTGAATATGGTTGACCCAACAATGAAATATGAATCGGGTTAAGGATCCGAACCGAAATAAGACCTTATTGGTCGAGTTGACGGATAGGATTGCCAGATTGGTGGATCTGGGTCCAACCCACTAGACCGGGTCAATGGTTTTGGATCCTTAAACTGATTTGAATGGGCCGGTTTAAATGGGCTTAAAAGACCGAAACCCTTGGACCAATTGAAGGTCTGACCCACTTGAGAAGATCCGGTTCTAACCCGTTGGATCGGGCCGAAAATATTGGATCCAGATCCCTTTTTTTTTTTGGAAGCTTGACACGTGGCATAGCTAGGGCTGACGTGGCAGCTCTCTGAGAGACACGTGGCAGCAAGATAGTGATGAGGAGCGCCTGTCGCGTGTAAGGAGCGCCAGTCGCGTGTAAGGCACGCGCCAAAGTGTGCTAGCTGCAAGGGTGCGTGTAACTCACACGCCAGTAAGCGCATGGACTGGGAAGAACGCCTAGCGCGTGTGGTGCACACACAAAGCCTGTGGCTGCAAGAAGCGCGTGCAATTCATGCGCCAGTAAGCGCGTAGGAGCATGAGTCTCATTTGCCAGAGATTGATATGGCGCGTGGATCTCATATGCCAGAAGGTTCCAGAGCGCGTGGGAGCGCATGGGAGGTGCTGCCGGAGAGTGCTGGCGCGTGGGAAGACCTCCCGGCGCGTGGAAGCGCGTGGGTCACCATGGAGGTACGTGGGAGCGCGTGAAGCGCGTTGGCAAACGGGCAGATCCTTCTGGGGGCGTGTGGAAGCTTGGACGGCGGTGATCTCTTTGGATCTGGACTCGGAGCGTCTGATCTGTCGTTTGGCGAGGAGCGTAGTGAACGTGCAACGCCGGAATAGGTTGAGATTGCACAGATCCACTGATCCGAGGCCGAGACACCACTTTTGGTGGTTCTTTTGGCCTAGAGGGGTGTTGGTGGCGGCGCAATAGGCTCGGGCAGAAGTTGTCGGAGGAACTGACGGCGCGGTCGGCCGGAGATGGGCGGCCGCCGGAGGGAGCGCCGAAAAAGGAGCGGGAATACCGCTTGGTGCGCCAATGACTAGAAGGTCGCCGGTAGGAGCACCGAAAAACGTCAATGACGTTTATTGGGGGCCACAAGAAGGTGGCTCTGATACCATGTTAGAATTGGGTCTTGGGCCTAACTCAACCTAAAAGCTAGCTCAAGAGTTGAGGTTTTTCCTCACCCTTATAAATGGCCCATCTACTTAATACCCAGCAATGTGGGACTTCCAACAAAGTTAGAAATGGGTTTTGGGCCTAACTCAACCCAAAAGCCTCACACAGTGGGCCACAGCCAATTGGGTCAGGCTCTGATACCATGTTAAATATATTGTATAGAGCGGAAGAAGGAGAGAGAGAGAAAAGAGAGAGCAGAAGCTTATGTAGGGACTACATTGTATTGAGTCTAATATACTTGGAATGGATACAAGAGCCTCCTTATATAGGAGGGAGATAAGAGCCTTAGCTTCCAATCTTACCAATGTGGGACAAGCCCCACATATACACTAACATTCCTCCTCAAACTCAATGTGTCTAAACATTGAGGTTGGAAAACAAAAGCATGAATAAAAACATAAAAGAAAGGAAAGAAAAATGAAAAATAACCTAACATAAAATAATATTCTTAACATATAACAAGTAATAGGTCTAAATGGTATAACAGGATTTGGCTCAAGTACTATAAAAATAAAAATAAAATACTAATTTTTTCAACGGTTAAGATTCTATTTAATTTTTTTATGAGAAAGAGAAAGAGTAAAGCTAAATCTAGACCGTTAAAAAAACTACAGCATACATTCAAATTTTTTTTACAGCACCTAATTCAAATCCTAACAATAGCTACATACATCAATAACCTCATAGCTTGTTAAGGACAAGCTTGAACCTAAAGACACATAGTCGATATTGTTAGTTTTTTTGTTGGCTCAATTCGGTTCCAAAATACAGAGGTACTGTTCACGGGCTCAAACACTAATATAGAGCGATCCGAATCCGATCTCCACCGTTCATAATGACGATTCATGTGTCATAAACATGCCTGCAAAGTTTCAGCTCAATCGGACCACAAATGCTTATCGATCGGAGCTGTTGATAAAGACTGGACAGCATTTTCCAAAATGCAATTTTCTCCCTCTGCAGGCCATGTCCGGACATGCTACTATGGTGTCCGGACACAAATTCCAGGAAGCAGCTCCGCAAGGCCATGTCCGGACATCCAATTAACATGTCCAGACATCCCGTACCTGTAACAGTTTTAAATGATTTCAAACTGTGTCCTAGGTCTAGGGTTTGTGAGGCTATTATAAATACATCTCTATAGAATTAGAGAGGCACGAATTTTCACCCCCAGAGAGTTCGTGAGAGGCTGTGCTTAAAGAGAGAATTATTGTGAGCCTTGTTGTTCCTCTTAGAGGATCTTTGTTAGTTTGTTTGTGAGCGTAATTGAGAAGTCTATCGGAAGGGTCCGGTAAAGGTGAATCACGTTGAAGAAGATTGTGAGCGAGGAGACGAGTTGGAGGCTTGTCGATCTTACAGAGCCAAGGTCTTGCAAAGGGTTGTAAGTGTTCCTAGTGTCTGTAATCTCTGGATAATCTTTTGATAGTGATTTCCTGGGTTTGGCTGCCCCGGAGAGGTTTTACTTTTAGATCTGTTTCTAAAAGGTTTCCTCTTCGTCACCAAAATCTTTGTGTTTGATTTTTCATATTTTGGTGATTGCTTGCTTAGATTTAAATATCTGTTAATTCCGCATAAACTGTGATATTTATCTGCATATCGTTTTTCAATATGTATCAGAGCGGGTTCACTCTGGTTGGATTAATTTCCTGAGTGTGATCCTTGTTTGTTGTCTAAAATGTCTCAAACCCTTAACACTGTGCCTAACTTTGATGGATCAAATTATGGCTATTGGAAGTCCCGTATGAGATTTTTCTTAAAATCAATAGACGTTTGGTCTGTTATTGAATCTGGATTTCAAGCTCCAGATAAGCCGACAACTGAATGGTCTATTGCTGAAAACAAATCTCGTGTGGCGAATGACAAAGCTATGAATGCACTGTACTTAGCAATTTCACAAACTGAGCACTCTAGAATTTCAAATTGTGATAGTGCCAAAGATGCATGGGAGATTTTAGAAACTACTTATGAAGGAACAAATCTTGTTAAAGCTGCAAAACTTCAAATGTTAGTTTCTAAGTTTGAGAAAATTGAAATGTTAGAGGATGAGACTTTTAATGACTTCTTTGGTAAACTTAGTGAAATTAGAAACTCCATGATAAATCTAGGAAAGAAAGTTTCTGACACTAAGATAGTTAGAAAGGTTATGAGATCACTCCCTGAAAGATTCAAAATGAAGGTAACAGCCATTGAGTCATGCACTGATCTGGAAACCATGAGGATAGAAGAGTTAGTTGGTGCCTTGCAAACTTATGAGTTTTCTTTGTCTAAACCTAGGAATAATAAGGATCTTGCCCTTAGAACTCTTAGGAAGAACTCTGATGAGTTATCTGATGAGGAACCAAGTGATGAGGAACTTGCCTTGGTAGCTAGAAAGTTCTATAAGTTTAGACATCGAATTCCCAAGAGTTTTGAAAAGCCAGAAGAAAGAGACCCACGTGGTCCAAAATGTTATGAATGCTCTGGCTATGGTCATTTGCGCAAGGATTGTGCTAACCTCATGAGTAATAAGCCAAATAATAAAAAAGCCTTCAATATTACCATGAGTGATACTGATGAGGAGGTTCTTGATGATTCTCCTAATTATGTAGCATTTGTTGCTTCCTATGATTCTGATGATTCTAATCAATCAGATGTTGAGTCTGTTTATGATAATGAATCAAATAGGGTTAGTGACCTTCAAAACTCCTTTGACAATTTGAGGGAAAATTTTTCTACACTTAGAAATACTAACCTAAAAATTGTTAAGGATGTCAAGAATCTTGAACTTCAAAGGGATAATTTGCTGAAAGAATTGAGTGATTCACATGCTGTTTGCAATTCTCTGAAATCTGAAAATCATGTGTTAATTGCTAAGAATAAATCCCTCCAAAATGATCTGATTGAAACTAGAAATCACTTGAGTACTTTCTCTAGTGAAAAGCTTAATCAAATGTTGCATGCTCAGAAGCGTTCTAGTGACAGATCTGGTTTAGGATTTGATAAAACTGCATCTTGTTCTTCTAACCGTGCTCCTACTTCAAAGATTGTGTTTGTTAAACCAGTTAAAGTAGAAGAATCCCCAGGTGAAGGAAAGCCAACAGTTTCTCCGACTCGGCAAGGTAAGAAAGGTAAGAAAAATTCTATTGTACCTCATGCATCTTTACCTAAGCCTAGAGTCATGCATCCTCCTAGGAAATTACATTCTCAAAGGTTTGTCCCTACATGCCATCATTGTGGAAAAGTGGGTCACATTCGACCTCATTGTTTTAATTTGAAACCTCATGTGCATAAGAATAAAAATTCTGTATCTAGGAAAGATTGTGAGGGTTTGGTCACGATGATGAAAGGAGTGCTATCTAGGTTAGACCAGTTTGAAAATGTCCATAAACCTAGACCTAAAATCACTCAAGTGTGGGTTAGGAAGGATGAAACCATTCACCCCTTGAGGGGGAGTGGTAATGAACTCACCTTATGTTAGGTGAGTCAATAACATGCCTAGGATTGATTTTCCTGTTTATCCTTGCATTTCCTAGAGCATGTTGTCTTTGTTTTTGTTTTGTTTTGTTTAATTTTTTTTTTTTTGCATTTTTTTTTGTTTTGTTAAAAAAATTTCAAAAAGACAAAAATATGGTTAGTTAGTTGTTTTTCTTTCTTCTTTTGTCTTATGCACCTAGATAGTCCATTAAATTCTCATGCTGCCTGTATGGATTTAATCCCTTGCATCTTGGAATGTTCTTAATATGCATGAGATGAACTCTTGTTCAATGGACTTGTTTTTGTGGTTACCTAAAGCCTGAGCTTATGTGGTACGTTTTGCCTATGCTTAATCTATTGTGCACATTTAAAGCTTACATTTTTTTTGGGTAACCATATGAGGTTTTTGACTAGTATTTGTTTCAAATTGACCATATGCTAGTTGAACCTAGGGCTTAAAAATTTCCTGCTTTCTCATTTGTGATAAGCACCACATGTTTAAGGACACTTTCTCATAGAGAAAAAGAAACAAAATAGTGAAACAAATAAAATCAAAAGATCACATTCCAAAAGGAATTTATTTCACTGTGTCAAACTTGTGCAAAGTGTTTTACAAAGAGATTTGTATAGGATGAGAGTGGCTAGGCCCTAGTATGATAAGGTTTGACTTTTGATTTGAGATACTTGTCAAAACCTCATTGTGGTGAAACTCCATTTTTGTATGGCTTACTCACACAACACACAAGCGTGGGTTGAATGAAACATTTTTCTTTGGCTTGGGTTAAGCAATTTCAATTTTTTTTTTTATTTCAAGTCTCATGTATATTTTGCATATTTGGAGCATGTTTGGGTTATTCATTGCTGAAATTCATGAGTCTTTGATGTCTATATCACGTGTGTTTATTTGACTTATTGAGGGGGAGAAACCTTGTTCATTTCAAGTTTCTTGTTTTTATTAAGTCATGCATTGAGGGGGAGTTTTGTTTATGTATTTTATGATCTTGCATTTTATACTTCTTGTATTTTTCTAAGTTTTGATCATGAGTATTTTTGTGTTGGTGACACTTTTATTCCTGTTCTCCATATGTTTGATGTGTTTTGTGAAGTGTTTCAGGAATCATGGAGACGTTTTGTCATTCTGTGACAAAAAGGGGGAGTAAATATGGGGAGATGATGGGATAGCTCGACATATTGGTTTTGTCACCGAATTGCCAAAGGGGGAGTTTGTTAGTTTTTTTGTTGGCTCAATTCGGTTCCAAAATACAAAGGTTACTGTTCACGTGCTCAAACACTAATATAGAGTGATCCGAATCCGATCTCCACCGTTCATAATGAGGATTCATGTGTCATGAACATGCCTGCAAAGTTTCAGCTCAATCAGACCACAAACGCTTATCGATCGGAGCTGTTGATCAAGACTGGACAGCATTTCCAGAATGCGATTTTCTCCCTCTGCAGGCCATGTCCGGACATGCTACTATGGTGTCCGGACACAAATTCCAGGAAGCAGCTCCGCAAGGCCATGTCCGGACATCCAATTAACATGTCCGGACATCCCGTACCTGTAACAGTTTTAAATGATTTCAAACTGTGTCCTAGGTCTAGGGATTGTGAGGCTATTATAAATACATCTCTATAGAATTAGAGAGGCACGAATTTTCACCCCCAGAGAGTTCGTGAGAGGCTGTGCTTAAAGAGAGAATTATTGTGAGCCTTGTTGTTCCTCTTAGAGGATCTTTGTTAGTTTGTTTGTGAGCGTAATTGAGAAGTCTATCGGAAGGGTCCGGTAAAGGTGAATCACGTTGAAGAAGATTGTGAGCGAGGAGACGAGTTGGAGGCTTGTCGATCTTACAGAGCCAAGGTCTTGCAAAGGGTTGTAAGTGTTCCTAGTGTCTGTAATCTCTGGATAATCTTTTGATAGTGATTTCCTGGGTTTGGCTGCCCCGGAGAGGTTTTACTTTTAGATCTGTTTCTAAAAGGTTTCCTCTTCGTCACCAAAATCTTTGTGTTTGATTTTTCATATTTTGGTGATTGCTTGCTTAGATTTAAATATCTGTTAATTCCGCATAAACTGTGATATTTATCTGATTAGCGTTTTTCAGATATGGAGTCTAGTTTTATCTAGTAAGCTAGAAATTAATATGGAATTAAGTACCTTTATAATCTATGATAATTCACCGACAGAGCATAGAACTAACTTTTTAAAAGTGTTAAGAGTGTCACATATAAGCTAACCATTTGTATTAAAAAATTGGGTGCACAAAATGACCATCATTTCTTTTCTTTTTCTTTTTCTTAAAATTCAATATGTAATGATTATTGTTATTTTAATACAATTGACTTCAAGTCAATAGTCCAAATAAGAAGACCTGCAAAGAAAAGAACAAATACAGATGACTTACGCACCGGTGATGCTAGTAGAAAATACTTTGATGCCTAAGTCAATAAAATATTTAAGAAAATCTAATAGGTAAGAGAAAGAAGAAAAAATTGTGCATACCTCAAAATAGGTTTTGTCACCATCTTTTATAGGACTGTAGTTGTTATGGCTGTTGGGTTTGATATGGCAAGGACTAGAGGGCAAGGGTCTAATATGAAAGATGGTGCATGCATTTGCATAAATAGCTTTTTATTTGGAAAACGCTCCAACGAGTCTTTTTTTTTTTTTACATATTCGCACAAGAGGGTGGAGAGAGATTCAAACTAATGACCTCCACTTTATTAAACGTGATCCCAACCGATTAAACAACATCTTAGGAACACAAATCATTCTGTTATTGAGACAAGTCTAAGGAAATACTTTTCCTTCCATAGCTCTCTTACCATATATTCATCAGGCAGGTGTCAAGAGATTTTTGGTCAATAATTTCACTGAGAGAACTGACCTACTAAACACTTGGTCCATCCCAAGAGTGGATAAACCTTCCTTGGCCGGTGGGATAACTAGCTTCATTGAACTTGAGTGGGCCCTTAAAAGACTTGTAATAAATGGTATCATCAACAACTAATATTATTCTAGTAATAAATTGAGGTCATATATACACAGACCATCTACATCAAAAACTTTAGAAACAAAACCCTAACCAAACTTCTTGTCGTCTGTATGACTATGAATGATCTTCATCAATGCTTTGGCTGTAGAGCACTACCGACCAATCCAGGTGATTGTATGACATGATCAGTGAAAAGTAGTAAAGCTCCTAAGAGATAGCATTTTTTAATGTTGTTTTTATCCTAATGTCTCACTTAGCACTGCATCTATGTGAGAGCCCAAGAGAGCTGAGAGCTGCTATCTATGAATGAGAGGAAACTTTTTGACCCTGAAGCATTAAGCATCGCTTGTGCTCCAATTCTGGTCAAGCAGTCAACCCTTTTTAGTTTATCCTCTTCCTCTAGCACGCCTGCAACACGTTTGGGGTAGGCACATTTTGCCATCACCCTCTTTTTGGTAGATACCATTGCCATCTTCTTCACCATATATATATATATATATATATGCCTCTTTCTTTCTTTATTTAATTATTTCTTTTGAGGAATTAGGATAAAGTTCTATAATTGCTCCCATGACAGATCTAACATTCAAATACAGCCTCACCTGGACATAAGATAATCATGAAAACATTTGTTTCCGAGTCTATATAAATCTCAAGTCCAAATTTGTTTAGGGAGAAATATTTTACTTTTCTCTTTTTGTTATGAATTTTTATTTACATTATATGGTTGGTGGATACTAACGCTATTAAATAAATTTTCAAATGAAAAATTGTTGCCAATGGTCAAAAGAGATGAAATTTGCAAAATGTTGGTATCGGTCATGCACATTCAAAAATTAGGACGAGTATTTCTTACAATTATTTATATGAATTGAATTCAGAGAGGCTCGTAAAGATGAGACTGTTTAGATAGGTAGATCTCGTAACCCTAGTTAAACAATGCAATTATAGGAAATTCGATCCTTTTATCTAACTCATCATGTCATTGTATTGGCCATTATAATTAGGATATATATCAGTATTACCCATCAATATAGACCATTCAAAATGTGTTAATAATTAAACAATTAATGTATGGGAATCTTTGACAATGATAAAATCAAATTCGAGAATAATTCTTCTCTCTGGTGTGACTAATCACTAAAACTTTTTACTTAATACTTTTTACCTTTAAAAAAAAAAATTACTTCTCTTTCTTTTGTTTTTGGTAAGTAGAACCCCACTAACATATTGGATTCAATCCAAAAAGCCTGTAGAACAGTAGAAGCATCTAGCAAATATCATTTTCACCACCTTTAAGCATGATGTCAACAGTTAATGTGCTTTGATCATTTTAATATATAATTAAGATCGAACTGGCAACCTCCCACATTGTTACTGACATTATCGTGGAGTACTATAAGAAACCAATGAAAACATATTATGAGAATAAATAGTTAATATAACACGATTGAACCTGAGTTTATTAGCTTAATATTTTGGATTGAGTGGTGTTTTAATGTATTATATTATAGTCTCATTGAAAGAACTCTTTCAAGATTAAATCTCCTCAACAGTGGGATATCAGAGTTGAGAGTTTGGCAGAATGGGTATTGAACATGTTGGGGAGAGAAACACCAAGGGGAGTCAAACAAGAGTAAATTAATATACTTAATAGGACACCACTTCTAGCCCAAAAGCCTAAGCTAATGAACTTGGGTCCACTTTAGGTATATTAACCACTTTTATTCTTTATACTTTCTCAATGTGGGACACAAACCTCACAAGTGTATGCACAACAAATCTCCCCCCACTTGTGAGTCTCTACCACATTGACCAAATCTCCCCATACACAAGAGTGTCACGCGTACTCCAAGAGAAACCACTATTTTTACCGGAGTCGAACCAAACATGTCGAACCAAGACATTCATATCAGCAGCAGCGGAAGCTAACCATGAGCTCTGATACCAATTGTTGGGGAGAGAAACACCAAGGGGAGTCAAACAAGAGTAAATTAATATACTTAATAGGACACCACTTCTAGCCCAAAAGCCTAAGCTAATGGGCTTGGGTTCACTTAGGTATATTAACTACTTTTATTCTTTATACTTTCTCAATGTGGGACACAAATCTCACAAGTCCATGCACAACAAATCTGCCCCATTGATCAAACATTGATCAAATCTCACAAGTGTATACACTTGTGAGATTTGTGTCCCACATTGAGAAAGTATAAAGAATAAAAGTGGTTAATATACTTAAGTGGACCCAAGCCCATTAGCTTAGGCTTTTGGGCTAGAAGTGGTGTCCTATTAAAGTATATTAATTTACTATTATTTGACTCTCCTTGGTGTTTCTCTCCCCAACAGAACACAACGTCTATATTGATATGATAGACTCCCATGAAGTTATCCAAGGTAAAGTCAGACTAAAGAAGCACATGGCTTGCATGTATAGTTGTGAGGGCGGAGCTCTTGGTGATGACACGACACTTGTAAAAAGAACTTTTGTTCAAGGGAAACTGTGACTATTAATGTGACAATGAATTGACACGGGAAAAAGAGATTCGTGAGTATAAATATATGAGTGAAAAACAATAAGTGGTTAATATAGCACTACTGGGTCTACATTAGGTTAAACTTTTAAATTGAGTAATGAATAAATTTCTGCAACACATATGTCGTTGGGTATGAATAAATTTCTGCAAGATAGTCTCGAATTGGGATTTCTTAGAATTCTATGCCAAAATTTCAAAGAATTTGAACAAAAAACAATAAAGGGAGACGCGGGGTGAGGATTGCATGAGCAAGTGAGCTCTGCACTCTTCTTTCTAGTTCCGTGTCTGAATTTCAAGAAATCTAAAATCGACCGTCTCAAGGACAAGTGAATATGCTTTCCAGTTTCCACATTGTTGGCAGGATTTAAATCTCCAAACTTAATGAACAAACAGTTCAAGCACTCGGGTTTGGAACAAGATCCTCTCCAGTTCAAATGATTTGCTCGTTATCTCAATATGACATTTAATTGCTTTTAATTGCTTTGATTGGTTGGCTCGTTATCTTAAAAAACAAATGTGAATGGGCAAGGAAGGAAGATGCTGGGCTTCAGTCTCAAATCCAACTTCAAATGGAGTTGTTGAACTTGAACCTCGAGAAGACTTTAAAGCCCATTACACATTGGATTCAACCGCAGCCCATGGGCTTTTGTGTGCAACACAATTTCATGACCCCTCAGTCCAAGCTTTATCTAATACTAATTTGATTTTTTTTCTTTTTTTTCCTTAGCAAAAAATGGTAAGTCGGGGAGACTAATTGTGGTTATCCTACATGGGCGTGACCATAGTAGCACTTATGCGCTGGGAACCACATAGAAAGGGCCTAGACGGTGGAACTCGCAGGCACTCTCTCAAGTCTGACTAAGCCATAGCTTGATCCAACCCCACCAGAGTATTAATAGAAACCAAGGTAGCTAATACTAATTAGTCATATGTAGATTCAAACTCACATCCTAATACATACCCAACCACTTTGAGAATTTTCTTGAGCCATTGAACTACCACCCTTAATGACTAATACTAATTTGGATTGTAGATGCGTGCTTCATTTATTGCATTGAATATAAATTGTTAAGAAAATATTTAACATTGAAAGTCTGAATAGTATAATTATAAAAAGAGGATTGCAATTTAGGCTCTGTTTGGTAAATGCGTTTGCGTTTGTACTGTACAGTGTGATTGTACTGTACAACTTAATAACTTTGACCATACCAGTTTCAAAACATAAGCCAGGTGAGGAAAAAGACTTATTTACCCTCACTTTTGTTGTTTTCCTTTAGCTCAGTCCAACTTCAAACTTGTTCAGCCCCCTGTTCAGCGCCTGGTTCTTCTTCATTGTTCAGCCCCCTGTTCAGCGCCTTCAGTGCCCGGTTCTTCTTCCTCAACAATGGTTGTTATGGTAAAGAAAAAAAAAATCATGCCAATAATCCAATCTTATCCCCATTGTGTACCCCACCATTGCATCCAAAATCATATTTTGTACAAGTAAAAATGGCAAAACTGTAACGCTGTGTTTGGCTGCTGAGAAAGAGCTAGAGAAACTTGAAATTTGAAATTTGAAATCCAGATCTCTCGCTATTCAAGAGCAACACAAAACAACAACTTAATGTTCAAAATTCCCAAACTTTTCCATTTCCTTGCCATTACCTCCACTTTCTTGGCAACCAAACGGAGGGCAACGATAACCACCAAATTTCCAAATGCCACAACACCAGATCAGACGAGAAAATTAGAGAAAACGAAAGAAAATCTCCCGTCCGTACCTCAACCAGCAAGAAACTCAGGGAAAAAAAAAGTTTTCAAGCTAGAGAAAAAAAAAGGGGGGGGGGGGGGGGGGGGNGTTTTTTCCGAAGATTTTTTGGCTATGATGCCCAATTTAGTTGAGCGTTAAATGAGTATATGCGTGTGTTTGAAGATGACACTGTTCAATGGTATTACAGTAATTTCAACGTTTAAGGCTGCTGACTTCTCTAGCACACTTTTTAACAAAATGACAAGGATGAACCGTGTACAAACCCTGAACAGTATCCACCCAAAACACAAACCCCGTTGTCAAATACCACCTTAGCATTTTTTCAGCATTTTCTTAGCATTTATTTTAAAATAAAACCATTTTTGTATATATATATATATTTTTTTAAAACGCTTAAAATTTTGAGAGTTGTTTTGTTATCTCTTAATAAATTCAGCAACCAAATTATCTCGAGATTATTGTTTCTTTGCCTTACACCTAAATATTGCCTCGAAACGCATCGTTTTTATACAGCAGAAAAGACAAAAAAAAACACCTAAATTAAGTCTTTAACCCTTTAGGCTTTAGGATCCTGAAAGGGTAAAACGGTAGTTATTGCCTCTTTTGATATACCTATAATATTGTCATTAACAGGTTTCTTCTCGAGCTTTTAGCGCCCCCGTCGATCGCGCCAGTCTCTCTCTCTCTCGGCTTCACCCGAGAACCAATCCACAGGCCACCGTATTTGGCTCTCATTTCAATCCTCTTCACCGCTATATCCAAGAGGTAATGTCCTCAATTTCTTTATTTTTTCCTGAAAATAATTGGTGTGTGAGAAATTTGGGGGGTTTTCGGATTGTAATTTGTGAATTCATCTGTTGTCGAAACTTTGAACCAAACATGACTCTGAGTTGTCAGAAAAAATGGCTATTTTTCACAAAGAGGGGAAAACGCTTTGTTGCTTAATCATATGTTGGATTTTGTTTATGGTGGTTTTTCTTTTTCTTTGGAATTTTGTGAATTATCAGACTGGTTATGGCAAGGAATTTAGGATTACTTTGAAAGAAGAAAAAGATGTTGTTTGATAGGTTTAGCACGAAACCGAGAAACTGAGCGTACACACAAGTAACTTGTGTGCAAATGATGTTTGGGCTACTGTTTATGAATTTGATAGTATGATTAAAAAAAATATGAAAGATTAAAAAAAAAAAAAAAAAAATTGTAATTATGTGAAATTTGGCAGCTAATTTTTGTGTGTTAAATACTGGAATGTGCATATGTGAGTGACTTACACTTAATTGAAGGCTGTTTTGAGTAGGTTATTGGAGAAGAGCTATGTTTTGTGATTACAAATTCATAATCTTTGGAGGTCATTGGTATTCAAGAAGTGGAAAGAAAATAGACAAGAATTTATGACAATGTGTGTTTATACGCAAAAGCTTAAAGGCCCGTTTGGTTCGTGGAATTGACTCTTATTTGGTAGGGTCTCTATTCCTAGAAATAGTTATTCCCATTCCTTATGAAGAGGAATACCTATTCCTCTAAAAAATTAGAAGAATAACTATTTCTAGAAGAATAAACTACATTTTCTAAAAAATTAGAAGAATAACTATTTCTAGAAGAATAAACTATATTTTCCATAAAAACCACCCATATTGTTTTTAACTTTCTTTCAATTTTTTTTAATAAAAAAAAAAGAAAAAAAGAAAAAAGAAAAGCCCTGAACGTGAATATTTACCAGCAGAAGGTTGGGGTGGCCACCCACATGGCGCCTTGTGGACTGCATCGGGGGTGGCCTGGCCACCTCCAATTGGTTTCGGGGCTGGACGCGACCACCCCTGACCATGGGTGGTCGGCTACCCACTGTATTCTTAAGTTTTTTATTTATTTATAATTTGAGTTTAAAAAAATAAATAAATAAAGTGTATTTTTTTTAGTAATTTTGATTCAATTCTAATTAGAGCATGTGTGTTGTCACCAAATTAAGGAGTAGGAGTAACTATTTCATTCCACCCTTCTTTATTTTTTGTAATAATTATTCATTTTCCTAATAGAATACTCATACCACGTATCAAACAAGACCTAAGTATTTTGAAGGGATGATACAAATTTACTGCAAGAAGAGCATCTTTTTGTGGTTTAGCCCCTTTAACTGAACAAGGCCAATAAGCTTGCTTCCTTTCTAAAATGGTTATTAGAGGAAGGAAATGTATGCAATTTTTTTTTTAATTTTTTGGTAATCCAGTTTCCTTGCCCTCAAGTTCCCAGTTTTAAATAGAGTGTAAACTAGAAAATTCAGAATCTATGTAAATTGTGATATTATGCAATAATGGACCATCTCTCTCTCATTCATTCTTGCACCATTTCAATCACTCTGCAGATGAAGAAAAAGAAGCAAAATCCTGTAACTGATTCCAAACCTGATACTGATTTGAAGTCTATCATTCATCAGCATTCTCTGTTCTTTGACAAGCTAGTTGAGTTAATCCCTGCAAAGTTCTATCTACCCAGTGATGATACGGATAGGCCATGGTTTCAGGGCCTCAGCAAGGCCAAAAAAGCTTCGGCAAAGAAGGAATCAAGGGAGAACATTAAGAAGGCTCGAAGAGATCGTTTGGATCCAGAAAAGTCTACCAAGACAACCCTTGATTTGCTAAAGCAAAGCTTGGAGAAGGAAAAATTAAATGAGAGTGACGACGAGGAAATTGAGATTCAACCTATGTTGTCTGGCCTTGAAGATAATGTTCGGCAGGTGACGTTTGAGGAACTTCGGCAAAAACTGCATAAAAAAATCGAAGAGTCCCGAGCAATTCGGAATCCTGAAGTTTCAAACAGAGCAAAGAAGAGGAGTGGACAAGACAACAACAAAGGAATTCAGCAGAAGAAGCGCAAGAGAGAGTCTGCTTCTGAAGAAATGAAACCACAAACTAGTAGCTCTATAGATAAAGTGGAGAAGGATATAGTAGAAGCTTCAAAGGGACTCGCATTTAGTCATGTCAAACTTGGGAATGAGGAAGAGCATGGAAAGAAGAAAAAGATGAAACTTTCAAAGTTTCAGGAGCTTGAAAGGGCAAAGATGTTGGAAGAAGCGAAGAAAGATCCTGGGAAAGGTGAGATTATCTCAAAGAAGCATTCGTGGAAAGCAGCAACAAGTAGAGCAGCCGGGATGAAGGTTCATGATGATCCCAGCCTGTTGAAAAAGAGCATAAAGAAGGAGAAGAAGAGGCATCAGAAGAATGCTGAGAAATGGAAGGACAGGCTGCAGACCACAGTGAAGATTAAAGCAGAGAAGCAGCAAAAGAGATCAGAAAATATAGCACAGAGGATCCAAGATAAGAAAATGCGGCGAATTGCAAAAAGAGAGAAAAAGCTAATGCGTCCAGGATTTGAAGGTCGAAAGGAAGGCTTTATTAATGAAGGTGCCTCCTCCTAAACTTTGAATGAGTTTTTATTAATGAAGGTGCCTCCTCCTAAACTTTGAATGAGTTTCTGCCTCTTGTATTGCCTTTTCGCCTTTGCTTTTAATTGGGTTGGCATTAATTCATGGAAAATTACTTTTTGAGGGATGCTGCTGTATTATAGATCCCCCCCTTCCTTTCCCCTCTTCGCCTCTGAACTAAGTAGATGAATGTTGTTGAAGAAATTGAGTTTCAGTTTGATAGCTGCAAATGTTTTATCACTTCGATGCTAATTACTTCTATTTTTTCAACTGGTTATCTGAAGACATTTTTTGGTACCATTATTGCAGTCCCTGTAGTTACGCCATGTTGGTCTGTTTCTGCACTTTAACTTGTACTCAAAAGTCCCTTCTTTTTTCTAAAGTTAGTAGCATAAGAAGTTGACTCTTTTATCATTTTCTTACCGGAGAATTCTAAATTTAGAATGGCCTCGTTATCGTACACGATGCTGGAATATACATACATTTATATATATATATATATATGGCGCACATGGCGCTGGCACCTGTATTGTAGGTTAAACATATTTGAATGACAAATAGAGTGCTAATAAAGGCTTTTTCTTATTTGACTTGGGGGAGTAGCGAGGTTTTCATCTTGGCTTGGTGGGTTGCACAGAACACCCTGCTATGGGGGCTTCCCAAAATGAAATGCTGTAGCAACATTAAACATACTAAAATATGCCCAACATAAGGAACCAATTAGATAGGACAAAGTCATCACACAATATGTACATAATGTTGGAAACTGATACACATGAAGAAGACAACATAGAAAAAGTAGACCCACATGAAATCCCCCCAGCCACGACCGAAGTAAATAAGAAGGCCCCGGACGGTACTATAATTCCACAAAGATAGATGAAATTAGCATAGTAGTAGTATCTTAAAGAAACCGTGAGCTTTTACATTATTAAACCCTAGAACCAGTAACTCCAGTAGCACTACCCTTAGGCTCCGGTTCACCCACGGTTGTCGGCCCCATGGCATAATCTCTGTCGCGATAACCGGGGCCATATTTGCTGCTGAACATCCCGGCATGAAGCAACAGAACGTACAACAATTGGGTGAACGTTAGAATAATTATGAATGCCTCCAGTACCTTCAGCCTCCATCCTCTGTATCCTCCTAAGTCTATCTCCTTGCACGCCAACCTGCAAGGTTTTAGAAGCATTTGGGTGAGTTCATAGCAATGTGTAGCATCATGAAAAAGACTACCGAGGATGTCCGGAAAATTTACCCGAAAGCTAGCGCAGTCACGGCCCATGCCACTACCGACGTTGATGCTGCTGAGGCTAGACTGTCGTTCCTCCAAGCTCTGATATGGTTGCCTCCGAGGAACTTTGATACTACGCCTATAACACCAGCCAATAAGGCGAAGATCAAGAAGAACATCGTTGCA
Organism: Carpinus fangiana; assembly: GCA_006937295.1. NCBI lineage: Eukaryota > Viridiplantae > Streptophyta > Magnoliopsida > Fagales > Betulaceae > Carpinus > Carpinus fangiana. The sequence continues at coordinate 10,380,321 of CM017326.1, read as the reverse complement.
CCATTGCCCCCAAAACCTGTAAGTTTTTTTGTCAACAAAAAATCAAACGGACTGAAAACCCCAAAGTAGTGCGTGCAAGCGCGCGCGATGTGTTTGTGTTTGTGTTTGTGTTTGCGTTTGTGTATGCGTCAGAGAGAGAGAGCATGAACTTACCAGGATGGTTGGTTAACATGGTTTGGCCATTGATTAACTTGTTAAGACACCAACTGGCAAAACCAATGACGATAAGGTACATGACCAGGTTTAGAAACAGCAAAGGAGCTGCTATGTTCCTTCCCACTGCCTGAGCCATCTTTCTTCCTCCTCCTCTCCGAATAACCCTCAAGAACAAACAAAGCGTCTCTCTTAGCTAAAAGAAATCACACCCACTTCTCACAAATTTCCCTTAGATTTTGGTGCTCTCTGATATGAGAATTGATAGGCTTGCTTGGTGGTGAAGGTTTATATGGAAGAAGAGTGGTAACAAGTCAGGGATACGTGTAAGCCAAACCGGTTTTGCATGTTTACTTTTGGTTACAGGTGGTGGACACTTGTCAAGTTTGATCTTATCTAATGCCATCAAGTCTTTTCATTTTTACTCTGCTCCTGATGTGGATAAACTGCCACGGTTTTGCATTATCCAGAGAATGTCTAGAATACTTCTCAGCTCCATGCTCCACCCTGTCCCACCACCCCCTTTGGGCCCACTGAATAAGCGGTGCAAATTCTCTGTGTCTGCTTTGATGAAGATCTTTATCATCTTTTAATGAAGATCTTACACTTTTTTTTTTTTTTTAATGAAAGATCTTACACTTGGATTCTCTTCTCTTCTTTTAAATCATGGGAAACTACGGTGATGCATGGTTTTAATTATCTACTTCGTTGATGGGAATACCCAAGTATCAAAGAGTTGAGTGGGCTCAGCTGAGGGGCCCAAAGTTAGCCTCAACGGCTCAACCTAAATCTAAAGTTCGAGCTCACCAAGCGGCTTTCATATCTAAGTACACTGGAACCCTCCCTCTCTCATATGGTCCAAACGGTAATAATTCTATAAATAATATTATCCGCTTATTTCTTCCAAACTTGTTCAATAAGAGAGGGAATTGTTTTACTGCCTTTGCCGGTTTCAAACCCACTTGATCAAGAAAGGAGCGGTGAGAGGTGTCATTCGAAGTGAATTAAATTATGAAAATGCACTACTTTTCATAATGACTTCTTTGACGTACTTGACTTGTTGAGCCCATTTGCAAATTAAAGATGAGAAATTTCTGTAAAAGTAAAGCAGTCGACATCACAAGTACAAGTAGGCATCTTTAATCACCCTTCTTGATTACATTTTGTATATATCTTCTTAATTTTACTTTTGTTAAATTAAGCATCATAAGGAGTTTTGCCGTCACTGTCGACTTGCTAATTTGACCTTTTGTCATTTTACATTTGTTGGTGCATTTTTCGGTCCAACAGTTTTCGATTGGTGTTATCTGCACATTTTTCGAGGTACCCTTGATCTTCAATCTTTGCGCTCTTGCAAGACAATAATCAATTAAGAGAAAACCCCATGTCGGCAGGTCTTACTCGAATGTCTAAGTTAGTTCATTTGAAAAAAATTTATCCAATATACAATAATTAAGTATGAGGTTTATTCCTGGTGTAGGGGCCTATTTATAAGCTAAGAAGTAGAGTCAAACTTGGATTAGGGTTTCTACTTCCCAATTTGACATATGAGTGCTGAGAATTTGAATTGGCTGGGGTCCTACTTCAATTTTAGACTTTGAGTATGACTGTCGTGTTAGATTCGTGTTAGATTCTTCAAGGAGTTCTAATTGGAATTGAGACTTCTACTCCAATAGGAAAGGGCTTGTCTTTGGCCTTGAAGCCCAGGATCTGATGGGCTGATTTGGTGAAATTATTCCCAACAACATTCAACGTTGGTGATCAGTGTGTATGTTGTTGATAGTCCGTGCTTGATTAGGAGGAAAAAAAAAAAAAGTAAGATGGGAATTCTGTGTTCTGCACTGGTTTTTGTATAGAGCAGATGGTTTTGTCTAGAACTGTTTTTCTAGAATGGTCCTTGCCGTTCAGTGGCCAGTTTCGGGTCAAAGCGTCAGTTAAGGCCTAGGTAGTGTCCATTCAATGGGCTTGGGTTCAGTCATGATGCGGGTAAACAAGTGGAGGTGGGCTCGGATCAGATTTGGGTGATGTCAATCTTTTTTTTTTATATGTTCACGCAAAGAAAATGAGAGAGAAATTCGAACTAGTGATCATTACTTCATGAAGTAGGGGTGTTCAAGCGGAGCGGTTATAACCGTCTCACCAACCGCTAACCGCTTATAACCGCTTTTTTATAACCGCTAACCACTTTGTAAAGCGGTTATTAAAAACAGCTAACCGCCTAGGGCGGTTGCGGTTAGCGGTTTTAGGGGTATGAAAAAGCGGTTATAACCATTAACCGCTTTTATTTATATATAATTATATAAATATATATTAATTAAATATAAAAAATAAACAAACCAAAACGACGCCACATCCCCTCTCTCACTCGTTATATATTATTTATATTATATAAGTCTATAAGATGAAACTCTATATTGTTCTCCCAGACATTCACATTTCACACAAGCAGCAGTCTCTCTCTCACAGAGTCTCACTCGTTAGGTTTCATCTTAACTTTGAGTTCTCCCGAAGCCGCAGCCCCTCTCTCACTCGTCTATGTCTCTGTCTCACTTTTGTCTCTCAGACTCTCACTCGTTAGGTTTTGGTTGTAGTATGTTGTGATCTTGGTTTCAGACTTTCAATGAGTGGTTTGTAGTGTGAAATAAACCCAAAAAATATGAAAAATGAAGGCCCAAAATATAAAAAAAGTCCAAAAGCCAATTTTTAAAAAAGCGTTTAAAAAAACGGTTATAACCGCTTGTTAGCGGTTTGAATAACCGCTAACCGTCGGTTATAAAATAACCGCTAACCGCCTAGGCGGAGACGGTTACGGTTATTGAAAATCCGATAACCGCCTAAAGCGGAGCCGGTTGCGGTTATTGCAAATAATCGCCGGTTATAACCGCTTGAACACCCCTATCATGAAGTATGGTTTACAACTAATTGGACTACTCCTTGAAAACGACGGATCATGTCAATCTTACACATGAAGACAAAGCAACACTCGAGCAATATTCTATTTTATACATCACTCGATGATACTCTAAGAAAAGATTATTGGTCTTTGTAGAGGAATGAAGGATAAACGGATAAATAAGAAGAGAATTTTACTTTTTATAAAGAATGCTACTTTTCTTTACTTTTGAATAAAATAAAGTTTATTATGGTGGGTCCTTATTTTACTTTTTAATAAAATAAAGTCTATTATTTTTGGAGGTTAGCGGAAAAGGGTTTCGTTTGATAAGACTTTGAAAAGATGCTTTTTTTAATTTTTAGCTGATAAAGTATTTTGATATGACATAAAGATGAAAATAGTTCAAACTTCGAAGTGTTTTGTTAGTATTTTGGAGTTTTTTGTTAATCTTTTACTTTTTTGCTAAAAAGAAAAAAGTTTCCCTAGAAATATTAACTTGAGTGCTGTAAATAAAATAAAATTACAAAATGATAACACATTTCTTTTTGTTTTTTTAACGGTCAAAATTCAATTCAAGTTTTATATACGAAAAAGAGTGAAATTGGATTTGAATCGTTGAAAGAATTATAGAACGTCTACTGTAATGCTTTTAGGAAAGTGCTATTTTTTTCTCCAACGGTCCTTCTCTCATTCTCCTACTTATTAAAATTATCATTAAGATTTGTGGGGCCCATAATGATTTTAAAAAGTTGAAGGATATGAGAAGGATAAGTAGTGATTAACGTAAGGCTGACGTGAGTAAACAGTGCTCATGCCAGCCTTATTTTAATAATAAAATATTATTATTTTAATGAGTGAAGTTGGTTTATGGTTAAAATAGTAATTTATAATATTTTATTATTAAAATAAGGCTGGCGTGAGCACTGTTTACTCACGCCAGCCTTACATTAATCACTACGCTGAGAAAGATAAAAGCATTAAGAGGAATATATGTAGCACATCTCGTTTTCTTCCCGCATTAAGCGTTGTGCCTCTATGTTTCTTACAAATAAGCTACAAATAGATTATAAAGCTTCTCGCATAGTTTTATCTCATCCTTTTTTCCTAATTGATAAGATAACAATATTTATATCATCCAATTAAAATAAAGAGATAAGACTTTGATTGTCTTTGATACGACACAATGCTTCCATGTATAGATAATAAAGCCAAATTGTACCCAACATCAAGATTTTCCTTGTGGCTATGTCCAAGCAAATCTTCAGGTTTTTTCATTTGATCTGAATTAGATGGAGCTTTGCAATTTAGTAATCATGGATATGGAGCTTTGTTCTGGCATTTAATTGACCCATGTCTAATTTCATTGTACCTTTCATTATTTTCTGACTTCTTTATTTTTAAAACTAGTAGAATTAGGTTTGAAGTTATTCAACCTTCCTTTTCTCCTCTCTCTCTCTCCTTTTTTTTTTTCTAAAAAAAAGAAAAGAAAAAATTGACATGTCTACACAAGAGAAGGGAAAAGGAATTTAATGCATTACCCTCATTAAAACTTTTGGACAATACTACCCTTCAAAATGCATTGAATAGAAGAAATGGAAGGAATTTGAAATGGAGAGAATCTTTTTCTGTCTCTTGGCCATTGAGCCAAGAATTCAATGGGCCAGACCAATCTTCTGGCATATTTTTAGTAGTTATTAGGTATCGTTTTTGTAGCGTTGTAGTATTGAAATTTTTGTTGGGGTGCCCCATCCATGTTTGTGTTTTTTATTTGATGTATTTTGCCCCTCCCCTTTTTCCTTGTACTTGATTAGAAAAATTAAAAACTTGTTCTAAATTATTACTCAAGTTTGAGCCCATAAAACATGGGCTAGACAAAAATTCTATTCATTTCAAGTGAAAATGAATAATATTAAAATCTACAGTGAAGCTGAATTAATCGATGATACATGACAGAAGAAATTGTTTTATTTACAAACCTCACCTTCACAGTACGTATATTTATTTCACTATTTTAGTATTTATTTCAAGATCCTGATTAAAAATTTGTATATTTAACGGTGTACATAATTTTGCATTATTTTTTTTTAAAAAAAAAATTAAAAAGTATTTTAACATAATTTTATGCATATACTATTAAATACATCAACTTTAAATTCTAACAATAAAATAATTTTTTTAAAAAAATGGAAAATTAATGTTCACCCCCTGAAGTTGGCATCGATTTTCAATTCGACCCCCCAAATTTCAATTTTTTCAATCGACCTCCCCCCAAAGTTTCAATTTCTTTCAATTCAGGTATTTTTGATTTTTTTCTCTCTCTTTTTTTTTTTTGATCTCTGCGAGCCTAAACTCGTCGGAGAAGAGGGTTCGCCGAATTTTGGCTAGTTTTTTAGATTTCGCCAAAATCACTGTTAAGGGCATTTTGGGAAAAAAAATTTAAAAGTACCTGAATTGAAAGAAATTGAAACTTTGGGGAGGTCAATTGAGAAAATTAAAATTTTAGTGGTCGAATTAAAAATCACTGCCAACTTCGGGGATGTGAACAATAATTTTCTCTTAAAAAAATATTTAAAAATTGAGTGAATCCTATTGTTCTTTATGAACTTTAAACCTTTCTTTGAGATCAAGTTGACATAAACTTGTTGAGCTCACGACAAGTTGATGAGCCAACAACTTCTTTAATCTTTATAATAATAATAATTATTATAAAATATAATAAAAGAAAGCACATGTCACAAAGGGGTATGACACATTGCCACCCACTATTGGTGCAGGCGTACATTTCAACAATGACGGACCCTCGGATTCTGCATCCGCATGAGCATCCCATGGTCGGCCCGGCCCTTAACTCTATGCTATTTGAACGTTGATTTTAGAGAGAAATAATATAATTTATTTTATTTTTAATTATTTTATTTAGTGAATTGACGTATTTATTATTAAATTTATGTGGAGTCTACATGAGTGTATAAATTTAATGGTCAATATATTAAATTTATAAGATAAGATAGAAATCAGCATAAGTGATTACGTGCGGGTCACGTGATCACAGTTCTGTCAGATAAGACGACAACTACTAACGAAGAGGTAAAATTTAAAAAGTTTTAAACTTTAGGGGATGTATTACAAAAATTGAAATATTGGGGATCGAATTAAAAATCAGCTAAAACTTTGAGTAGGTAAAGTGTATTTTTCCAAAAAATATATATATATTGATGTTAATCATTCTTTTAGGAAAGTAAAAATTAATTTTGAAGGGTCTATTTCAAAAATAAATAAATAAATAAAACTTGAGTAATTATTTTTTAAATTTATGGGGCACTAGGTCGTGAGTGGTCTACCGACTCTACCCACCCAAATTTCCAACAATCCTAGTTACCAAAGAATACACAACTCGCTTATTGGAGAAGCTTGGGAGGTTCCTAATCCAATCAACACTCATCCTTTTCAGATTAATTTTTAAATATATTTTTGTATCTAACAACTTTATGCACTTGAATAAAGAAACAATAATGAGTATAAATAATTCCTAGAGGATGCCTACCAATAAACCAAACATGAGAATTTTATATTCTGAAATCCTAGTAAATGCCTAATCTTACAGGTTTATTCACATTCCTAGAACTAGATTTATTGGTTAAACCATTATTTTTCTCACTTTTATTTTCCGTTTTCATAACAAAAATATTAACAAATAACCTAAAATATAAGAGACTCAAAACTATTTTCACATTATCAAAACAAAAGAATTAACGTCCATGTATAGGCACACAAATGAAAAAAAGTCGCTCTAAATCTCTTTATACTCATCTTTATAACTCCATGTAGGACTTTGCCAAAAAACGGCCTATCCTTTGCTAGCAAAGTACCCGTTGACATCATCTGACCCCCGCCTAACTAGCGGCCAATAGGCGGTAGGATTTTTCAATTTTCAACATAGTCGGTTTGGTATGCATAATAGTTTTTAGAAAGTCTTAGTTAGTGCAGGTGCAAGTAGGGGTGAAAAGGCGAGCGGTTATTACTAACCATTAACTGTTATTCGCCTTAATGCATGAAACGATGTCGTATGTAGTTATAATATTATCGTATTACCATATAAACGACATGAAAAAAGCAGTTAGCGGTTATTAGAGTTATTAACCGGTAACCGCCGATTAATCATCTAAGTGGTTAGCGCAAACGGTTAGCAATTTTAGCCAATAACCACTAACCGTAACCGTCTTTTTATCCGTAGGTGCATACCATGCAACCAGCGAGTAACTCTCACTCTCAGCCACATACTTATTCAGCTAGATCGCCAATGAGCAGCTCAAATGTCCCTGCACACTATATCAGTCAGAACTATAATCATGCCACATAATAAAAATAAACACACCCGATGACCATATAATGAAAATTGGAAAGGATCTTTCTTCCACTTAAATGTTTATTTTCTTAAACGGAAATGGAAATACAAAATAAGAATAAATAATTCAAAAATATGAAGATTGTAAATTTATTGAACAAAATGAATCATATCATGTAGTTATAACACTATTAGAGACCCACCTAGAAAAAAAAACCTAATTTAGGGGTGTGTTAGAGGGCATATGACTATATGAGAGTGAAATCATAGAATCAGTCTTCAAGAAGTAGTTGAATCGGCTGTGATTACGCCTAATAAAATAGAGGTCACTAGTTCGAATCTCCTTCTCCCTTCTTGTGCGAATAGCGGGTTACAGACTAATTGACAACAAAAGAGGTGTGCACTTCAACAACAAAGCATACAAGATAAACGCAGTACAAAAATAGTAACAGTAACAGATTCTGGATCAGGTTCAAAAAGACCCAACAGCAGGCGATGGTGTTACCGATGGTTCCAAAAGAACCATAAACAAGCCGGACCTTTTTCACTGAGTTAGTGAGCTGATAGAATGTTAATCGATAGAATTTTCCGTTAGTTGATAGAATTTTGGGAGTGGACAATTGGGTCCCAATTCCAATCGCTAAGAGTTCATCGTTAAGGAGCGAATCGTCTTTGTCTCAATTGTGATCAAGGCTCAAAAGTGGCTCTTGATCGCTGATGGACTCTCATGGGCTAAACCCTCTTCTTAACCATATAATATAAATTGATTAGGTCTATCATCTATGCAGAAGAAAGTACAATGATTAGGCTAATTTATAGTCGAATGAGGGCAATGAAAAATGGACATGCAATAAGTACAAAATTAAGAAATAGTGTAATTAAATTGATTTACAATAATTATGACGAGTCAAAGTATGAAAAGAAATAAGGCATATTCCTCGGAATATTATGATTAAATTTTAACAATATAAATTGTAAATGGATGAAGAATAAAAAGGTTCACAAGGACCATAAAGTTAAGAAATAGGATCCTCTATAATCCAAAATGGACTGGAGAATATCTAGTTAATTGCCAAGATCATTCTAGAAAGATCATATGGCTATAAATGAGATACATGTCCTTTTAATATAAATAATAATAAAATATTATTTATTCTTTAAAAATAATTAAAAATTAAAATAATAAAAGATTAAAAAATATTTTTAAAAAGCCAAGGGTGGCCGGCCAGCCCATAAGGGGTGGCCGGACCGCCCCTGTCGGCCTGTGGGTGGCTTCGGGGCCGGTCTGGGGTGGCTGAAGCCACCCCACGGCCCTTGGGGGTGGTCCGGCCACCCTCAACGGCCAACGATTTTTTATTTTTTTTAGTTTGGGCCTTGGGGGTAGCCGTACCACCCCCAATGGCCATGGGGTGGCTTCGACCGCCTCAAATCGGCCAATCTGGGGTGTCTGAAGCCATCCCCAGGCCAACGGTGGTAGTCCGGCCACCCCTTATGGGCTGGCCAGCCACCCTTGACTTTTTTAAAATATTTTTTAAAATTTTATTATTTTATTTTTTAATTTTTTTTAAAGTATAAATAATATTTTATTATTATTTATATTAAATGGATATGTGTCTCATTTATGACCCTAAGATCTCTTCATAGAGATCTTGGTCATTAACTGGATATTCTCCAGTCCAAAATGGACCGGAGAGGATCCTATTCCTAAAGTTGATGCAATCCAACTTACAACTCAAGCCCACAAATCCTACAAAGAGCATTCAGCAACCTGTTGTACATAATAAATCCACCTGTTTTGATACTACCCGTTCAAAATTAAAAAAAAAAAAAAAANTATATATATAACACCTTAATTGAGAATCCTAAGAGAATATGGTACTTTAAATGAATTGAAATAAAGAATGTATTTTGTGCATTTTGACAAAAACTTAACGGTTTGATTTTTCAACATCAGTTAGTTCAGACCTCCACTTAGTTTCACCCAAGCTTCATCTTGGTCATGGATATATAGATCACCTAGTTTCAAGACCATAAGGAGAGTATAAACTATAAGAACTCCATTGTTAATGCTAAGTAAACTAAACTTAACACTCTAAATATCACAATTAAGGTGTTTTTTTTATTAAAAAAAATTTTTGTATTTTTTTTAATATAAAAATAAGGGTATTTTGGGCATTTTGACAAAAAGTAAATGAAAATTCTAACATAATAGGTACTTGAAAGAAATTGAAAGTTTGATACCTTTAATTGAAAATTTTTAAACTTTGAGTGGTACTTTCAAAACAAGTAAAAGTTCATCGAAGTTTTGTGAAGTTTTCTCCTAAAATTTACAAATGAATAAAAGAAATTATGGTTAAGTACTTTTTTAGTACCTCAATTTTGCACTTTTTTATTTTTTTTTTCCTCTTAGGTTTTCAAAACAGTCAAATATAGTACCTCACTTATAGGAAAATACAAAATCAATACCTCATTAGTTTTTGTCAATTCCAATTAACAAAATTCTACATCATCGTCACGTAAATGAGCTATAAGGCTGACATCTATCTCTGGTTCCACGTTGGCACATGTAATTAGCCACATCATCTAACCAGATTCCTCCTAAACCCGAATTGAGCTCATGTTTGAAGAATAAGGAGGAGACCATATGTCAGTCTTACAGCTCATTTATATGACGATGACGTGGAATTCTATTAATTGGGACTGACAGAAACTAATGACGTATTGATTTTGTATTTTTTTCATAAGTGAGGTAATAGATTTAACTGTTTTGAAAACCTAGTGAGAAAAAAATTAAAAAAGTGCAAACCAAGATACTAAAAAAGTACTTAACTCAAGAGAAATTAAATGGAAAAAGATTTGCAAGAACAAGTTTTAGCATCCCTATTAATATTATACCCCCCAAAAAAAAAACAACAACAACAAAATCCTACTATTATTCTAGTGCACATAAGATATAACGGTCATTTAACAAGAAGTTTAACTGAATATTGTGTAAAAACTCTTGCTGAACTGACAACTTAGAAACTTGTTATTTCTTTATTTATTTTTAATCATTCCATGTGTTCTTAAGCGAATCTTATATTTCTTCTTCTACAAACTATCTTTTTTTCTTATAGAGGAATGTGTTGGATCAATGTACTCTTTTTCTTGTCATCTGAAAAAGGAGATTCCCAAACAATTGTTAACGCCATGATAGATTGGCAAATCCTTAACATATATTTAATATTCACATTAATCTTCTTTCCTAGTAGAACATCTAGGTTGTCCAAAAAAATCCACTTGTGTAAAAACGAAAGGGCACACACAACCTGGCCCACTTGGCAATACGCCTCCACGCTCACGCCAATATTCTTATTCACTTATTTTAAAATCAAAATTTAATGTTGGTGTATCTAACGATTTATATAATTTTATTTATTTTTCTCATTGGAATATATTTGGTTTATAAAATTAAAATTGAAATTATTAACCTCTCTAATTGTGCCATTAATGTATAACTATTTTTTTATTTTATAAATATATAAACTATTCAAGAAAGAGACGAAGAGCCTTTAATTGAATAAAGGTGGTCCTCATGTTAATTAATCATTTGATTTGAACTGTTTTGGAAAGGAAGCTGAGTAGAGCACAAAGGCTTACAATTTCTGCCAAGCTCTCTCTTTTTTTTTTTTTTGATGATCAATCACCGGATAAGGGTAGAGAGGACAATTACGCTAAAATAAGACACATAAAAAAGGACGGGGACAACTCAACAATAAGATAAGTGTGGGTAAACATAAAATAAAAGAGAATGTGCCAAAAAATGACACAGCCCCATACAAGGGTGCCAATTAAGATGATTTGAGATGACATACCAGAAATGGCACGGTAAGAGGCACGAACCTTGAAAATTTACTCAATCCTTCTCGAACTTTTATAGCAACAAGAAGAGCATTGACAAAGGTCGGAATAAACCCACTAATGGGAGGCACTAGCACAGTATCTTAAGCAAATGTCTCTACTACTAAATTAAACCACATTGATATATGGATGGAAACAAAATCCTCAAGCGCAAGGGGGCACGCATAGGTGCAAGTGGGGCAAATAGGAGGGTGGAGACACAACAAAAAATAGGTTTTTCACTAACGACCCATTACTAACGTGTCAGGACCATTGACACGTTAGTAATAGATAGTAACATGTCATTACTAACGTGTGTAACGCATTAGAGATGTGTCCATTAGAATTGAGACTTTATTAACGTGTTAGAGATGTGCCACGTTATCATTTGCTAACGTGTTACTATTCACACGTTAGTAAATGGGTCATAATGTGTAAAAATGACACGTCACCCCAAGGGTACCGTGGCAAAATTACCACGTTACCCCTGGAGTAACGTGATAATTGTGTCACGTTACCCCTAGGGCTAACGTGGTAAAAAGGTCACGTTACCCCAGGGGTAACGTGGTATTTTTACCACGTCACCCCAGGGGTAACGTGGTAATTTTACCATGTTAGCCTTTTTTTTTTTTTTTTTGCTTATTATATTAAAATTTACCGGCTAATTCAAGCCGATATTTAATGCCAAACCTGATAATCAAGATTTATATAATATTTATCAATCCTAATCTTATCAAACTGATCAAGAGAACATTATCATATGCAAAATATTGTTATCCAGACTGTTATCCAAATATAAACACGTAACTATTAACCACATTTATCCTATATAAACAATTAACAAACAACACGTCATAAGGTCCGATACATCAAGTAAAAATGTCTCTATACATCAACATTGTTATCCAAATATATATAATCAAAACATATAAAAAAAAAAATACAAGTTCTTGATGATGTGACAAATATGCATGGCTCAAAAAACACCACCTCGCCTCCGCCGTCAAATCGAAGCGATCGAATAGCATAGAGACCGATAACTTCTCCGCACTAACTGAAAATAATAAAATAAACAAATAATAAATGAGGAGCATGATAGAATATCAAACGTAGAGTTAATTGTATTGAGAAATTTAAACAAGTTAGATATAAGCTAGAACATCTATAATGGTTCCATGCCACTGCAAGGCAAATTTAACCCTGGCTTAGATGCTGCAATCAATTTAAATAGACCACTCCCAATATTTTTATCAAGTTGCTTTTGAAATTTTTGTCTTCAAGCATATATGATGGAGTTCTTTTTTTAGTGTTCCAATAATATTCTTCCAGGTTTTGAAAGGCTAGCACTACTTTGCAAATTGGAGAATATTGAACCGTGGTTATAGCATTAATATACCATCTCTACGTGAACTTACGTCCCTTCACACATTGATTATTGCAAGGAAATCTTTTCAATGTTGGAATACATCGGAAGCTATTATACTACTATAGCCGACCTTCTTCTCTTTATATTTATGATTATCATTGCAAATATCTCTTTAGATCACTCAGAATATTTCTACCAAATTACATTATCAATCACTAGCCAGTTCATATAAAACAGAAGTTGACGACTTGATCAAAGAATAAGCTAGCTATGTTATGTTTGTTGGTGATAATAACACAACATTTTTAAAATATTTTCTCGATTCTCATTTTTTGACGCATGATTGAATTACAACATTTATAGTATTACACCATAATGTAACATAATACACATCTAAATGATGGTTACGTTAAAAACAAACAACTATAAATACAAATTTAACAATAAACCTGAGAGCACAACATCATCAGTAACTTTGAAAAGTTAGCTTCCGATGCATCTCAAATATGCCTACCCCACCAAAAAGTATCTTCCCTATTAAGCAATAACTGAGTATCAAATAGAAATACTATAATTCACCAAAAACTTCAAAAATACTGGTCTACCTCTCAATGTTGCATGACAAACTCAGTTACTTAAACATAACGTAAGTTTGACAAATTTATTATAATTTCCTCACCCATTCTTACCTAGACACAGGTCTATCAACAAAAATGCCTACACATATACTAAGTCTATGGATAAATCATCAGTTTAAGGCAGCAACTGTCCATTTATTGCATAAGACGAGGGAGTAATAGGTGTTGACTTTTGAGTAGCTAGATATTAAGAATAATGTGTGAAAATTGCTTACATATTGCTAAACCTAACAAGATCATTGCAATTGTGGACATATAATAGATTCATAAAATCCAATGGAAGAAAGCTTAAAGAACATAAGATAAAAAGAAGAAAGCTTTCACATGTTAATAGTTGATTAATTCAAATATCCAACCAACAGTTACAACCAAACCAACCATAAACAACCAAGTTGTATTGACAATCCAAACAAATTAATAAGAAAATAAAAATTTATATGATGCACATATACGTGCCGCAATATATGTAAGGTGGTGGTCATTTTTTCGCCTTCAATAGATGCGACTTTTGTCCAGCTGGGATCAAATATCGGGCTTCATTCCGATCGTCATCTACGTATATTATAGTTTTACTATGTGTTATATAGGTTCATGTGGACTACGAAATACATGCACAATATTTTATTATTGAACAAAATTTAAAATTAATTATAGTGATTTTTATTTATGCTAGATGATCGCCTTATTAAATGATAATAAAAAATAATATGTTGTTATCTTGTGTGCTATCTGCAGATGATTGGATGATGATACGTGCAGAGGACCCTACGTCCTACAAAGCCCTCTTAGTGGTCACCTCCGGCTTAGAGGTGACCACTCTATACCCCTCAAGCGTGCGAAAACGGTCCTCATATGCTACCGCCTGAGCAACCATCTGCGCGGTAATCACAGCAGTCCTCGCATCCATCTGCTGCTTGTGCTCGTGGTTTATCTCCTCCCTCTGCTTGGCCAGCAGCTCATCAATCTCCTGCTTGTGCTGCTCCTCTTTCGCTTGAAGTGCTCTTTCAATCATTTCGAAAATTACTGCTGGGGGAGGAGCATTCTAAGACCTCGTTTGGGACAGTGTGTAATACGAATGAATATTGCCCCACACGGGTAGAATATTCTTACTCACACCGTGAACACGACCCGTATATTTCGGCTTATTGCTGTGAGCCTGTGCGTATGCGTTGTTCGGTGCCCACCGGACCGTCCCCTGAGGCCCCTCTACCAATTCAGTCGGGTCAGAATCTGCTAGCTGCTTCATCTCATTCTGCACGTTACATATACAAGGTCATCTTTTAGTCTAAGTATTAATCATAAATATAAAAATACACAAATGTGTTTCAAGCATACCACTCTCTCCTCAACAAATGGATTTGGGTAGCCACTGCCTTTCTTCGTATGAGTTGTGATGTAATTATTTGCTCGCGTGGGGGCTTTGCCCGTTTTAATGACCTGCAAAAATTCATGAAAATAAACATATTTCCACGTTAGTATATTGTAATCATGATTTCAATAATATATGTATGGGGTTTGACAAACATACCGACTCATGTGAGTGTTGGGCGTAAAAGAATTCTTGAAGAATATAATTTGGCGGAATGAATTATCAGCCTTCTCATTGATCTTTAAATAGAGAGAGAGAGTTACATATACAATCAAATACTAAAACCTTAACAAGATAAGGTTGATGAGAGGATAATCATGATTACTATGAGATAGCTAAGTTAATTTACAATAGGAGACTAATAGATAATTACAATTGAAGAGATAATTACAAGTGAGGAGATTGAATACAACTAGATATATGGCAGAACAGAAATAGAGTCGAGGTAGATGTGTTATGGCGGGTTGACTCTGTGACAGCGATCGTTCACACTGCAGGGTGCGATCGATCGCACTCGTGATGAAAAGTAGCCGTTACGTTTAGCTGATGGAGGTGCGCTCGATCTCACAGAGGACTGCGATCGAGCGTAGAGACAAAGAGCAGCAGGATCACCAGAAGCAGCAGCTGGTACATCTGCTATAGGGGATGAAGATGTAGTATGCTTAACAGGGCATAGCTCTTCGAGCCGGCGCAATGTGGTGTGTTATATAATCCTCATATTTGTTTCATATGCTCGGCATATTCTTGAGCACACAACTTACATTATTAATATGTGAAAAGATAAATAATTAGAATTAACAATACTACACAACTACAAGCAAAAGATTGACCTACCTGATTTTTCTTCTCACACCACTTCGCCAACAAGATGTCCACATCCGTTGGGTCGTACTTTTGGATGGTTACTCCCTCTCTCGCCTTCACTAAGTCAGGAGTGTCATAGGCTCGAATTGCTAGTGACTTTTTCAATTCGTGTCTCCAAAGCTTTAGCTTCTCGCCCATGTCTCTCCATAAGTCCTTTTTTATGTCCGCGATATTCGAGTCAGGCAAGATGTGGAAGTGCTTCTGCATTAGTTAACAATTGAGAAATTAATAACCTCCCATTACATATTTTACCTTCAGAAATAAGTTTCACATAATAGATTATATACGCTATATATAATTTAAATTCGTAACATCTAAATTACACTTACCATCAATGCATTATAAAATAGCTCATTCTTCTCTAATGGTACCTTTCTCCAGTCGTCTGATATTCGGACAAACGTACCGCTTTTGACCATCTTGCCCGTCATACGTCTCCATTTTCCCCCGATTTTCCCTACAGGTTGACACGAACCAAAGAACTCCACTATGACCCATTTTCCATCTGGGATTGGAGTTATTGACATTCAGCACTTCAATATTATCATTTGCATCTACATTTGGTAAGTATAACATAAAACGACTATCAATATTTAATGAAAGTAAATAATAATTAAATTTTTAAGAATATACATAAATATATACGTCTAAACATACATATCATATAAACCTCGTTCTCCTTCAACACTGGAAAAGCAAGGTCATCGGGCTGTGGTATATCCTTTGAATCGGGTTGTGGTATATCCTTTGAATCATCACCATGGTCCACATCGTCTGGGGATACCTACCGCTCCATGTGAGCATCATCATACGTAGTAGTATGATCCATAAACTTGACCTGACTATATGGATTGCCCACTGGGCTCTCTGGTCGTGGTCTATATGGGTTTGGCTGCCCCATAATGATGGCGGCACCCATCGTGCTGTCGAACTCGAATGGACGCTGCTCCTCTGAGAGTACTAATCGATACCCTGACTGCGGCATCAGAAGGGTACGAATGTCCCAAGAATGGCTGTCATCACCAGTCGTTTGCCTCACAGAGAGTGGCCGCTTCTACCTTTTTGTCTTCCCACCACGAATACTCATATCTCCTTACAAAATTAATCACATTCCAAATTAATTTTCTTAACCTAAAAATTATAAAGACCCTAAACATATGAAAGATGTGGGTGTTTTTTCTTTGTTTTTTGCACCCTATGCCAAACCATCATCATCATCAAATGCACAACCAATCAAATTTAGGCTTACATCAAATGCATGAACCTTCATTTCCAAATTAATGCATAAACACCATATACGAATGAATGCATAAACACAACGTAATAAACAACTTAAATCCTAGTTGAGAAAACAGTTGTTAAAAGTAATATATGTCCTTAGCATTGCAAAGTAGTGTTATCCTAGTTGAGAAATGTTACACATGTCAATTTTTTTTTTTTTTTTGTAAAAAAATTGGTTCTTAAATGAGGTGTAACCATCCTATGATTTTTGGATCACTAGTTAAAGTTAGGCCAATCACTTAATATGAAGAAATGAAGCTAAAAATGAAGAAATGAAACTAATTAACATGAAAAATGAAACTAAGCACAATATAGCACAACAAAACATGATGTGCATTATATCTCAAGGATTAAGCAATTGAGACTTTTGACTTAATGATCAACTATTTTTTGTTTGTTTTTCTTCCCTTTGTTAATATAAACAAACAAACAAATAAATAAATAAACTTACCTTAACTATGGAGATCGAGGAACTTGCCGGAGGAGATGAGGGGGTGGGTTCGCTGGAGGAAGAGGAGTGACCGGAGGGCTGGGTTCGTCGGAGGGAAAGGAGTGACCGGAGTTGAGTTTCACCGGAGAGAGACAAATGACTAGAGTGCTGGGGAAAGGGGAGAGAACTAGTACGCTCGGGAGGGAAAAAAGTGGGGGAAGAAGGAAAAGGAAAAGGGGGAGGGGGGTGTGTGCGGGCCAGCTGGGGGCCACACGTCACAACCCCCAGTGGTAATGTGGCATAGTGTCACACGTTACCTTATGGTGACGTGTGGCATGCCACGTCACCTTATGCTGATGTGGCTATATGCCAAGTCACTAATTCTAAATTTTCCCAAAAAATAAAAATTAAGTTACGTAATTATGCATGGGCTATATGCATCCAAGACCTACAATATTAACTAAATTATATATATATCCCCTTTAAACAAAAAATAATTAAAAGATTAATTGACAAATATTTAAATATAATTTGTCAGTTATAAAAACCCTAAATATCTTTTATTATCGGAAGGACATGTGATACAACCACAATAAACTCAATTGTGATTCAACTTCTAACTTATACAATATTGACTTAATTATATATATATGCCCTTTCAAAAAATTACTTATATATATATATATATAGCTGGCTAGTAAACCCGGCCCTAGATAGGTAATTTGATTTTATATTAATATTATTTCATATTAAACAAATAAAATAATAATTTGGTAACGTGGCATATATGCCACGTTACTAGTGTTTTAAGAAAAAAAAAATTAAAAAGAATAAATTATATATATGTAACCCTTCATACCTTAATATATATATTAATTATTATATATATATGTATATATAACCCTAGATATATAATTATATAATGAGTTACTATATTAATTATATAACTATATATATAGTAAGTTACTATATATCTTACAATCATATCAGAACTCTGATTATGCTCCTCCTCCTTAATCAACTTTGGCTCATTCCCTGGCCAGAATGTATAAGCATGGGGCCATGGGGGTACACACACAAACAGAGCTTCAAATGGGCAGTGGCTCCTTGAATGACAAAACATGAAAATAAAACTTTATAATATATTCCTTGAATTATCTTCTAAATTAATATGTCTATAGGTTTAATTAATAAGTACCTAGGGTTAATTAATATGTATCTAGGGTTACTATATATATATATAACCCATATATAGATATATATATATTAATTAAATAAGTTACTAAGGGTTATAAATATGTATATATAATAAGATTAGTATATATATATTAATTAAGTTACTATAATAATATATATTATTTCATATTAAAAATAAATAATAAAATAATAATAAAAAAAAAAACCATTTGCTAATGTGGTATATATGCTACGTTACCATTAAGTGACGTGGCTAGAGTTTTTTTTTTTTTTAAAAAAAAAAATGCTATATATATTGCAATAATATTTATAGGCCTATATATATTAAATATGTATCTAGGGTTAATTAATATGTATATAGTGTTAATTAATATGTGTATATATAGGATAAATTACATGTCAAAAAAATATATATATATATAGGATTAATTAATATGTATATAGGGTTAATTAATATGTATCTAGGGTTTATTAATATGTATCTAGGGTTAATTAATATGTATCTAGGTGTAATTAATAAGTACCTAGGGTTAATTAATATGTATCTAGGGTTACTATATATAGATAACCCATATATAGATATATATTAATTAAATAAGTTACTAGCTATATATATATATATATGGAAAATGCTAGGGGTTTTCCCTGTAGGTTCTCCTGGCGTTCTCCTAGTCTTACGTAAAACATGATTTTAGAAAAAATAAAATTGTAGTGACTTCCACCACCAATTTTTTTAGGCATTAGCACCAAATTTGAGACATTAGCACCAAATTTAAGAGGCATTAGCATCAAAATTGAGGCATTAGTATCAAATTTAGGATGATCAAATCCATTTTTAGTGATATAATTCCTAAAGGGTTAACCTTCCACCTTTAGGTTTTAATTTTGAATCCTAAAACAAGTTTTAAAGCATTAGAACCTAACTATCAACTCATAAAAATTAATCTGTTAGCAAAAAAATGGTACTAGAATTTTATTTTTTCTTAAATCATATTTTACGTATGACTAAGAGAACACCAGGAGAACACTACAGGGAGAACCCCTAGCAAACCCCTATATATATATAGCTAATTAGCTATCAAGCCTGTTTGTTGGGACTCGATTTGCTGCCTTGTTGCTAGGCTATGGGCCTTCGGGTTACCGGGCCCAAGTGGGAAGTATTTATTTATTATTTTTTTTAACATGTCCGCACAAAAAGGAGAGGAAAAATTCAAACTAGTGACATCCGCTTCATTAGGTTACAATAATAATGCTACATATTACACCATCATTCTATCTCATTTCATTGTGCTTATGTGACATAGAATTGGATCCTCATCATTAGTCATTTTATTGTTATGATTTAATATTGTTGTATCTAATAATATAGATGACATCACTATAAATATGTTAGCACACTGTTAAAAAAAAATTTAAGTGAGGTGACATCATTTTCACCCTTAAATACAATAAAATTAAACATTGACCATAAAATAATTCTTCTTAATTTCAAGTAAAAAACAAATCAGTACCATCAACCCTTTATTTTTTTAATAATACTAATCTAACGGCTTGCTAACAATACTACTTAAGTTTAAAGAGGAGGGTGACCTTTCTACTCGGAGAACAGACCTGAGAGGGGTAGGGAGCAAATGCTCCCTCCTATGCTCCCTACTCCTCTCCCCTTCCATTTCTACTCTATGCTCCTAATCTCCTCCTTCCTTTTTTAATTTTTAATTTTTAATTTTATATTTTTATATTTGTAGGTGTTCTTCAATTGGATTGGCAACTTCGGTGCGTCCGTCCACCTTCCACTGTGTTGTGCCGTTCATCTCCTCCCGATCGCTGTTATTGCTTGTTGGTTGTTTATTTGTGTTTTTTTTTTATTTTGAATTAGAGGTTTCTTCTCTGTAAATCTGCCCTCATGTGCAAGAAAAAAAAAAAAAAAAAGGTCTGATGGGTTATTTCTCACAACCTGAATATTTCAGTGTAAAGTGTTATCTCTCACGGCTAATTTTAATAAATTTTGTTAAAAAATGTGACTATCCATGTCTTAGATTTATTGTGCTTAGAGCAGATATACTCTTTAACTTTATTTGTACATGGGTTAGCGGAAGATTTGATTGTAAAAATTTTTGTTTGTATCTATGACTTTGTAACTTCATAGCATATGGCTAAGATTTTGCAGTGCTTTATGCTTGTGTTGTAAAAGTTTTTTGCTCTACTCTGTAAGAGCTTTATCCTCGTCATCTTTAATCAATGAAATCCTCATAATTCCATAAAAAAAAAATGCTACTTAAACCCAATAAAATGGGACTCATCAGTTTATGATCTATAATTTGATAATGAAAAATGATTAATGTCAATATTTTTTTCATATTTTTTTTCATCTCATCTTATAAATTAACTATTAAATTTGTGGACTTATGTAGATCCCACATAAATCAATGATAGACCCCACAAATCTAATGATCGATCTATTAAATTTATAAAAAAAAAATTATGAAAAAAATATAAAAATTTTATTGATACCAATCATATATTTATTTTTAATAATTATCCTGTATCAAGTGGCACTGTTGCACACTAATGGTGACAATCTCTTATATCTTTTCAAACTAAAAATATAAATATTTTGATATTATTATATCAACATTTATCATACGTATCAATTCCACATTAATTATTTCAATATTAACATATTTTATCGTATTTTAAAAATTATAAATGTGTTAACACAAAAGAATCTTAGTTATTTAGTTTAAAACAATAATTAACTTTTTTTTTTTTTTTTAAAAAAAAAATCTAGAAGATTTTGACCCATTCTAATGGTATTAGAGCACTAACAACATATGCCTTATATTATATGTCATTCACTTCCCTATGTTTAGGAAAAATTTCAAAAAAAACTACAAAAACCTACTCACATCATATCTCCTATATTTAACAAACTCTCAAGGGTTGTTACAGTGTTTTTCAATGTGTAGGGAACCAAAAGTAGTTCCCTATACATTATTTAATATAAACATTTCTCTTTCTTCTTCCATTTTTCATCTTTTTTGTCTTTAATCGAGGATTATGTTGAAATTTTGTAAAAAAAGTGAGGATAAGTAGGGAACATGTATTTTGTAAAGAAATAATATTTTAATGATATAAGAAAAGGTAAGAAAAGTTATTGTGAAATATATTTTTATAGGGAAGCAAAAAGTAGTTTTGTACTCTCTTCTTCTAAACAACACCAAGAAGAATTTCAAGAGGATCTAGATCTTCCCTCCTCCCCTTTCATGGTAGCAGTGCCCGGTGTCTTCTCTGTAGGCTCATCTGATTTCCGTTTTTTGCGGGTTGCTTTAGATTTATTTTGTAGATCTAGATCTAGATCCAAATCTAGTCTCTTCAACCTTAAATCTGATCGTCTTCTTTAGCCAACGAGTGTCTTCTGAAGGGATGTCTACGATGACGTGCTCCTCTACTGCTACTTGTAGGGTTTTTGTTTCGTTTTTTAATTTTTTTTGTTTGTCCTGGCCTTTAGGTTGAGAATGAAATAGATCGGTGTAGAAGCTTAACTCTCATAGCCAGATTTTTAGTTTTTAGTTGTTTTTATTTTTGTTTTTGTATTTTGGCTATCAATGTCTTAGATCTAGTTTGTACGAAGCAAATCTATTCCTTAAATGTAATTATACAGGGGTTAGCGGAAGCTTGAAGTCATTTTTATGACTTTGTAATATTCATAGCTTTTGGCTATGATTTCTTAGAGTTGTATGTTCAGTAATATAAGAGCTTTATACTCATACAATTTTATCAATAAAAGTTTTATTTTTTTTTTTAAAAAAAAGAAAAGTAATTTTGTGCCATCATTTTATAGAAAATAAAAAAGAAACTGCTGCTCTTAATGATGTTAAAAGAGGGGGAAAAAACGATGTGGTTAAGAGGGGAAAAAAAAGTTGGGCCCCCAAACCAAGAAGAAGATTTAATTAATAAAATAAAAATAAAAAAGAGTCTCGCACCTCTCCAATGCAGCTGACATCTCACATGACATGCAATAAAAGTGGCCAACAAGTGGACCAAGTGGTACATAGTTGGTCCACTAAACTTCATGCATTATAATTTTTTGTCCGATTTAAAATAATTCAATTAGCTAAGATGATGCCTTATGAAGTAAAAATTATTATTTTTTAAATAAGTACTAATATTTTTACATTTTATATCATATTAATTATTATTATTTAAATAAAATATTCACTATAAAAAAAAGTTTTTTTTTTATTTTTTCATGCAAAAAATTTTAAATTTTAAATTTTTATATACTTCATATCTTATCAATTACTTCCAAACCAAAAATTCACTACACAAGTCAATTGCCAAACAAAGCGAGTATTGTCTTATGTGTATAGGAAGGGTAATGATTTTAAAACTACCATTAAATTAAAATTTAATAAAGTTTCATCTTATATTCAATGGTAGTTTTAAAAGTAACCGATAGGTAACATTATTTGTATAGGAAATATGATCCTTTATTGCCAATATTTAAATTTGGTTATCTAAGACTATGCATGGGGTTAATGTTAGCACGGCTTTTAAAAATTTAAATCATTTATTTTTATGTATGAGTAATGTTAAAAAGAGGATTATAGTTATCATTGTGTCCTCCAAAATATGATGTGAATTTTAAAATCACCATTCAATTTGAGATGATTATATTATTAAATTTTGATTTATTGGTGATGTTAAAAACCATATCAAATTTAGTAGGACACGATGAGGACTCTAGTCCTCCTAACATTACTCATTTTATTCACTGTTAGATATACAAACTTTAAATCATAATTATGAAAAAAACTATTATTCATTTCAAATGAAATAAAAATTATCTTTGTCTAAACTTTGGAGGAATTGATGGAGCTACCCTACAATCTTTGAAATAAAATAAAAACAGAAATATCAATAAGTGGTCAAACCACTCATTCACCATTAAGTTGTTATTCGAACAAATCACTCAATATGCTTGGGGCAGACAAATAACCTACGAAATGATTGGTCACCCCAAAAGTTTTGTTTGGGTGGGCCGTATCATCCCTTACCTTTAAGGGTGATGATCAACCACCCTAAAAAGTGTGGTACGACCATCCCAATCAATTGAGAACAGCCCTATAACCTTAAATGGGTGGTAGCACTACCCTCGAGGGCTCAAAGATGGTCATAGCCACCTCTGATGGCTTAAGAGGTAGCTCAAAGATGGTCCGAGCCCTTGGAAACTACTATAAAACCCTCATGAGGTGGCCACACTAGCCCCCTAGAGCTCGAAGGATGGTGCAACCACCCCCAATGACCTTTTAAAGGTAAATGATGGTCGACTACTTCTCAAGGGCATAGTTGACCACCTCAGGGGATGATATATATGATTACTTACTTTTACTTGTAAATGAACGGTGTGGATGTTCCCATATAAGCCCTTAAAGAAAACAACAAATAAAAAATAAAAAAGCCAATGGGTTGTCAACCACTCTTTGAAGCGGTTGGCCATTCTTAATAGGGTGGCCAAACATTGTCTTTCCCTTTGAATGGGTGGTCGTCCATCCCAAATCGATGATGGGGGTTGTCGCTTGAACACCTCCTAATTATTATGCATTATATAATTACCTAAGAGCGTTACTACTACACCTTAACAATATCCACACAGTGGAATGTGCGTCTTCTTTTTAGTAAACTATAAACATTATAAAATAATAATTACTAGAGCTCTACATCTTAAACAATGCCACATTCATCCTAAAATCTATACATCAAATGTTCACAATTCATAACCTCAGTTATATTTCAACAAACTGAGATCAAATTACACATAATGCAAGTCATAGATGCACATCTCGGGCCAAGTTAAAAACTATACAACTCCTATGATACTAGGTGTCCCGTCAATAAATCCACCAATGAACCCTCTCTCACTCTCTAGGTGCTAGGTTTGAGGAATGGGGCGAAATGGGACTTGGGGTTTCATCATAGGCCCTTAAATAGGGCACAGGAAATAAGTTTTCTCCAGAGTGTGTGCTTGCTTTGATACCAACTAAGAGATACAAGAGTTGAATCCAATTCTTATGTTATAGATCACCCCAACATGCAAAGGAACAAAACCAATACATAGCAGTTAATATAATATATCACAATATATATATATATATGATTACTGCAGTCATAAAATAATGAGCCAACAAACCATGGAACACAAAGGATTTTGTTGACGAAGAGAAAAATCTTGACACTACTAAAAAATCTCTTCGGGAAAGCCAAATTCAGGAGGATTCCACTCAATAATATGAACAACTTAACTACAACCAACAATGTAACTTAGTCGCTACTAAATTTACCAAGATCATCGGTAGGATGACACGCTTCTCATGAGTCTTTGCTCTTGACACGCTTCTCATGAGTCTTTGCTCTAACTCTATGTTGGCCAATCTTCACATAATGAACTCCTTATTGATCCCCGCTGGTAGAGTATGTACTAAGGTTGTTTCTCAATAAGTAACACAAAATCTCACTCAACCCCAAGTAGTTGGCCTAGCGGTGGAGGCTTGCGGCTTCTAGGATATTACCCCTTAATGTCTTGAGTTTGAAACTTCTTAGGTGCTATCTGCCTCTTAGGGCAAGTCACACAAGGAAAGCCCGAGATTTAATGTTCAATGCTCTAAGTGGTGCGGATAAAAAATTAGTCTAGTGGATCATAACTAGGCATCTACGCTTCATTCACAACTGACGCGTAAAGTGGGGGCAAAGCCGGGATACTGCGTGGCCTATAAGTGAAACCCTAATAAAAAAAATAAAAAATACATACTCTCACTCTTGTACACTTTTTAGGTGGCACCCACTCTCAATAATAAAAATGTCTCGTCACAAGAGGTAGTTCAATCGGCTGTGAACCATGCCTTATGAAGCGAATGTCACAAGTTCGAATTCCTTCACCACTTACCCTTACGTAGACATGTCAAAAAATAATAAAAATGTCTCTACTATTAAATTCTGTCAAAAATCTTGACAGATTCTGTTAGAACACATCGGATTTAATTATATAATGACATGTGTAACTCATAATAAAAAAAGATTATATAAATATTTAAATAAAAAAATAACAAATATATAAAAATTAGATAATTGAGAACGCACTACCGAAGTTTGGTCTTGATGGTCTTGATTCTCAGGCGGCAAGTATCCCTCGGAAAACTGAAACCCAACTACGTACTTTTTATTTATTTTTTATTACGGATAATGCAAATCATTATATAATTTGATTCGACATTGCATGGTAACACAATCTGTGAAGATTTTGGCCAGATTTTGGTCAACCCTATTGTTCTTACAATGTTATCTTAATCTAGATGGATATTGTTTTGTAAAAATAAAAAATAAAAAATAAGAAATAAGAAATAAAAAATTCACATGGTTTTTACAAAATATATATATTTTTTTGAAATGTTACAAAATAATATTTACTTAAGACTCGGAGACGACTAAGATTTCTCATAATTTTTTATACCACAAAAAGTTTATTACAAATTAGTGTGACCATGTGAATTGATTTTATATTTTTCATAAAACTTTTTTAGAAAAAAAAAAAAAAAACACTTTTTCTCAAAATACATCTAAAAAAAAGATAGATATATTATAAATTGGGGAAAATTCAGTTTACCCCCTGAAGTTTCAGAAGATTTTCAATTTGAACCCCAAAGTTTCAAAATTGGCAGTTTACTCCCCTGAAGTTTCAAAAAGTGGCAAAGTGAACCTCTTGTTAATTTTTCTGTCAAATTAGACGGAATTTTTTTTTAAAAAAGCCTGAGGGCATTTATGTCATTTCATCATTTTCCGTCTAATTTGACGGAAAAGTTAACAGGGGGGGTTCACTTTACCACTTTTTGAAACTTCGGGGAGGTAAACTGTCAATTTTGAAACTTTGAGGTTCAAATTGAAAATCCCCTAAAATTTCAGGGGACTAAACTGAATTTTCCCCTTATAAATTTATGAATCAAACGCGTTAAAACTGTAAAATCTCTTAATTTTTTTTTCTTTGAATTTTTATTCATTGCGTCATTTTAAAAGACAAATTATCTCTTACTGTTATAATTTTTTCCAAATATTTAACATCCACCAATATCAAATAAACATACCATTTTACCATGTCAACATGCTAATTTTTTATTAATTTGAATCTCTAAAAAAAAAAAAAAAATTGAAAGGGTGGCCTGAAAGCTACGCTAACCCCAATGGGTGGCTTGCTATAGCTCGCCAAGCGGCTTAATGGAGATCATCAGCGCCGATTCTGTCCAGGTTTAGAAAGAGTTTTCAAAAAATTTATTGTTCCCTGTTTGGATGTTTGTTTGTGGAGAAAATGGGGGAGAAAAAGAAAGAAAGTGTAGGAAATTGATAATTTTTTAATATTTTGTTTGGCAGGACCCTATCCAAGAACTCCACAAAGATTTGCCTGAGAGGTCCTTGCAATTTATGATCAGCAGCCTCCTTGAACTACTTGTTTCTGACAAAGTGGGTCTGGTTGAAGTCAGTCTTGAATTCTTGCAGCAGAGCTTCAAACTCAGCTTGGTTGAGGTTCTTGTTGGTCTCAGCGTTGAAAAGGGTCTCCATCCCATCGAAGTCAGTGGTGTAAAACCTTGGTGCCAAGAAGGGTCTCCTTAATGGCATTTTTACCAGCCTTCTTGCTAGGCTTGGTGGTGGTGGTGGTGGGAGGCAGTGAAGTGGCCGTCATTTTGATGGTGGTGAACTTAATTTGGGTATGAACCGCTTCTTGGGTCGCTAAATTTAGGGGTTGAGCTGCCAAATTTGGAGATGGGTTTCACGAGGGCCATTTCTGAGCAAGCTTTAGTGGAGTACTGTTCTGAAGAAAGTAACTGTTCAGTGGGGAGGGACTCGGGTGGCTTTTCCACCTATTCAATTTTATTTTTTTAATTTAATTTTTAAATTAAATTAATAAAAAATTAATATGCTTGAAACCGACAGTCGACAGACATTAAATATTTTGAAGAAAATATAACGATATAGATTAATTTATCTTTTTAATTGATCCAAAAAAAATAAAAACTTAAAGAAAAAACTGAAGAATTTTATAATTTTGTCACGTTTATTCAAGAATTTATAATATATTTTAAAAAAAAAATCACTTACAAAAATAATTGAATATCGAGCAATTCTGTTTGGCCCGAATGTCCCAACGGTGGCCACTACGAGGACCATCTAACGCGAAAACCAGAGTCATTGCCGCGAGAGTCGACTACCACCGTGAAGTATAAATAGGAACCAGATCCTCCTCTGTCTATTTTCAGTTTAAAATGGATCGAAGACAATGAAGAGTATCTAGAAAATGGCTATGAGTTATGTCAAAAAAAAAAAAAAAAAAAAAAAAAAAAAGGCTATTAGAGATTTGAAGTTATAAATGGGACATCTGTCCATTAATATAAATAATAATAAAATATTATTTATATTTTAAAAATTATAAAAATTAAAAGAAAATAATAAAAAATTAAAGGGTATCTAGCCACCACATTTTTTTTATAGGGTGTGACTAGCCACCACAGTTAGGCATGGGAGTGGCCAAACTAGCCTATCCACTGTTAAGGGCCATGGGAGAGGCTGCAGCCACCTCAAACCGGCCCTTGGGGGTGGAGGGTCATGAGGGGCCAGTCTGGGTGGCTAGCCACCACTTATGGCAAAAATGGGGTGGTTAGCCACCTTTTAATTTTTTATTATTTTGTTTGTTTTAATTTTTTTAAATATAAATAATATTTTTTTATTATTTATATTAATGGGACATATGTTTAATTTATAGCCGCAAAATCTCTTAATCCTAGCCATCAACTAAATACTTGGACTAGAGAAGATCCGCTTCCTGTTAATAGTGCCATATTATTTAAATATGGGCCATTAGATCTCTAAAATTAATTCAGACCATAAAGTAACATATTAGGAAAATAACATCATGAAAATTATGACATGATTACATATAGAATCGGGAAATAGTATTAGGGAAGCTATCACATAACTAATAGATTAATAGTAGATCCTTAGGATATATATATTAGATTAAGAGCATAATAACTCTAACATCACTAAGCTCTGAGCATATAGCCACAATATAACATAGCCAAAAGCTTCCCTAAAAATAAAAAAAACATAGCCAAAAGCTATGAAATTACAAAGTTATTTATATAATCAAAAAATCTTAAAATTAAATAATATCTATGACATCAGTTTTGTTAACACGCGTACAACTTCAGTTATAAAACAAATATGCTTCGGGTAGACTAAATCTAAGACATTGATAGCCAATTTTTTCAAATTTTATTTTTCGGCTGTGAGAGCTAATCTCCCACACCAATCTACTTCTCCTCGGCCCAAAGGTCAAGAGAAAAGACATGTCATTGACGCAAAGGATAGGACAAAAAGAACAAAAATAAAATTCAAAGCAAAAAACTAAAAAAGATCCTTAGGATATTAACATGTGACATAAACCAATAATCAAGATCCTCAACATTTGATGGTCTATATTAGGTTTTACATATTTAATGATGTATATGTTTTTATTTTTTTTAAAAAAAGTAAATACTCCATTCTCATTCATAATACTTGTGAGCAAAAAGCTCTTACAAATAGAGCAAAAGCTCTAAAGAAAATCATAGACAAAGCTAAACAAATCAACCATAACATAATTATCCGTTAAAGGAATCCGACAAGGAGATCCACTATCACCCTATCTCTTTATCTTATGTGTAGAAGGCCTTAGCACGATGTTACGCAGGGCGGAGCTTGCAGGGAGAATTACAGGTTTGCCCATTACAAGGGGAGGCACAAGAATCAGTTACCTATTTTTTGCAGACGATAGTTTGTTGTTTTTTAGATCTAGCATCATGGAGTGGGCAAGAATCCAAGAGCTATTGGATATTTATGAGTGAGGTTCAGGGCAAAAGCTAAACCGGGAAAAAGACATCTATCTTTTTCAGTAAAAACACGAAGAGAGAAGCAAAGGAGTTCATTTTGTCAACAACGGGCGTTACATCTTCAGCTCACTATGAAAGTTACCTTGGGCTACCGGCTCTAATTGGCAGATCAAAAGTCAGTTCCTTTTCGGTTATGAAAGGGTGAATATGGGAGCGGATGAATGGTTGGAAAGAGAAGTTTCTTTCCCAAGCGGGGAAGGAAGTCCTCTTGAAGGCCGTGGTACAGGCCATCTCGACATACACGATGAGTGTTTTCCAGTTGCCTAAAACATTGTGCAAGGAGATTTGTTCAATGATGTCCAAATTCTGGTGGAGGTATAAGGGGAATGATGCAAGGATTGTGTGGATGCAATGGAGTAAGATGGGGAGGGCTAAAGAGAAAGGGGGTCTGGGATTTCGAGATCTGGAGTTGTTTAATTTGGCTTTTCTTGCCAAACAGGGATGGCGTCTTCTTTAACATCCAGATTCGTTAGTGGCTAAAATTTTTAAGGAAAAGTATTATCCCAACTTTTTGGACTCAAATTTGGGTCGACAACCGTCATACGCTTGGCGTAGTATTTACAATGCCAAAAATCTTCTCACAAAGGGGCTATTGTGGCGGGTTGGAGATGAGACATCAATCAAGATATGGACTGATCGGTGGTTACCAACAGTGGGATCTCACAAGGTTCAATCTTCGGTGCAAGTGTTATCAGCTGATGCAAAGGTATGTGACCTTTTAGATACGGATACAAATTGGTGGAAAACTGATTTGGTATCTCATATTTTCGGCGTCGACGAAGCGGAGGCGATTTGTAGTATACTTGTGTGTCCAAGAACTAGACAAGATAAGTTAGTATGGATGGGGACCAAGCATGGGGAATATACGGTTCGTAGTGCTTATCAGATGGGTAAGGAGAATGGATTATAGGATGAGGGTAGTTGCTCAAACGCCCATCTAATTGTAGGAATTTGGAATGGAGTATGGAGGGTTAAGTGTGCTAGAGTTGTTAAAATGTTTCTTTGGCAAGCTTGTAGTAATATTTTGCCCACAAAGGAGCAATTATTTAAACGACATATCTCTGATGATCCATTGTGTCCTATTTGTGGATTGGCTACGGAAACTATTGCGCATATATTATGGAGTTGCTCGTCGGCTACAAACGTTTGGTTGGAGTGTAATCCAAAAATTCACAAATGCACAAGTGATGAGGTGGATTTTATTCACATTATGGAAAAACTTTTGGCAAGATTAGATGATGATCAAACGCAATTAGTGGTCACAGTTGCACGGCAAATCTGGTTTAGGAGGAATTCTATTGTGTTTGGAGGTGAGATGGTTGCTCCGGGCGTGGTAGTGCAACGTGCTAAGGATCAAGTGGAGGCATGGTGTAGTGCTACCAAGAGAACGATTATTCCTCCTGAAATTACTGCCCACCCTTCGGCAATTAAATGGACGAGGCCTCCAGACAATTTTGTTAAAGTTAACTGGGATGCTTCAGTTAACAAGAATCACAACAAAATGGGGGTTGGTGTTGTCGTACATGATTCAAATGGAGTGGTGCTGGCGATGTACTGCACGACTAAAGGTTTCATAACCTCCCTTTCAGTTGCGGAAGCTGTTGGTGCATGGGCTGCTGTGGAGCTTGCGAAACGGATGGGGCTTCGACGTGTGATATTAGAGGGGGATGCGTTGGAGATTATCCTAGCATTAACAAGAGCTGGCGACTGCTGGGCACCTTATGGTCAGATCTCGAATGAGATAAAGTAATTGTCGAAGCAGCATGGATGGTGCGCCCAGTACATGAATAGAGCGGCCAATGAAGTTACGCATCAACTAGCACGTATTTCCTTCTTGCATGGTGGGGAAAGAGAGTGGAGATCATACTTCCCGATTTGCATGGAAGATATGGTTCCTATATCTGTGTAATGCTGTTTATGGTTTTCAATGAAGACCCATTAAAAAACAAAAAAAAAAAAGTTTAATTTCAGATCTGTACCAAATAGACACCATCCAATGCATATGTAGCACTTATTCCTCGGCCTTGAGAGCAGAGATCCCCCAAGCCAATACATGAATCCTCCTCAACCCGAAAGCTAGGATATCGTTCACATCTACAACCCAAAGATCTGAACCAAATGTAAATATACTCACGGGCAAAAAATAATTTGAGAGGATAGAGACTTATTGCAAGAAAAAACGTACAAGGAAATAAAAGGGCAAAAATGAAAAAAACAATCAAATAAAAGGAACAAACAGAAGAAAACGTACAGGGAAATAGCAATGGAAAAACAAAGCAAATACAGGCAAAATCAGAAAAAAAAAAAAAAACAACCAAAAGAAAAACAGAGAAAGCAAACTATAAGGATGCTGATAGTCGGGAGCAAGTTGATCACGTGCTGTCCGGAAACCGACGCGGAAGGTGGTGTTCAAAGCACATTGCGGGGGGGGGGGGGCACGAGAAAAGACCAGCAGCGGAGGGTGGACGGCAAAGTGAGCACGGAGGAGATCGGTGGCGCACTCAGAATCGGAGGGGAGAGTTTAAGTGAAACTCCAAGGACGGCACCCACACAGAGTGCCAAACAACCAACAAATTAAACAAACAAAATAGGAAAAAAAAAAAAAAAAAAGGCGGGGTAGAGGCTTGGGAGAAGGGGAACAGAAGAAGCGGGACATAATAAGGGAAAAAGGGCGGAAGAGAAAAGGGTGAAGTACTGCACAAAGGCTAGGAAGCATCAAGTAAATTGCTTAGCACAAAGGGTTGAGGACAAGGGGAGGAAGGGAGGCAGCGAAGACCACCCCTCCTCCCACCTGTGCGATGCTCACAAAGATGGGGGCTAGGGTTTATTGGGAGAGAAAGGGGCTTTAATGATGTATATGTTACAATGCTATTTTAAAATTTAAATAACGTGACACGATGTACACTTGTTATAAAATATTGACCATAAACAAATCATCTTTATTTCACTTAAAATCAAAGCCAGCTTGTTAGATTTTGAAGTTTAAGTGAGGTGTTTTCCTTATACTTAAATATTAATTTAATATATATATTTTTCATATTTATATGAATATTTCTTTTTTCTTTTCTTTTTTTTTTAAACGAAAATCTGAATATTTTATTGATTAACGATCACGAGCATAAAGCTCTTACAGTACAAAGTTTAAAACTCTAAAAAATCATAGTTACATGCTATGAGGTTATAAATGAGTAATTCTAGAAGGCCTACTTTTGTCCTACTTATGTCTTATTAATATGATGTGACTATTAAAATCATCATTTGATCAAAATCTAATAATGATCAATCACAAGTCCAATGGTGATTTCAATAGCCACATCATTCTTAGTAGGATACAAGTAGGACAAAAATAAGCCTTATAGAATTACTCATTATAAAGTTATAGATACAAACAAAAAATCTTACAATCAAGTCATATCTATGACTTCAATCTTTCACTAACTCATGTACAAATATAGTTAAAGAGTAGACCTGCTTCGAGCAAACTAGATCTGAGACATAGGCAGACAAATTTTCTAATAAAAATTATTTAAATTGGCCGTGAGAGATAATCATTCACACCGAACTATCCAGGCCGTGAGAAATAACATCACCTAATTATATCTCTTCGCTTATGAGGGTAGATCAAGAGAGAATAAACCCCTTATTTTTTTATAAAAAAAAATTAAAAAAAAAAACACACACACACACACGAACAACCAGCAAACAGTAGTAGCGGCCGGTGAGGAGATGAACGACACCACACAGTGAAAGGTAGATGGGCGGATAGCAAAGAGGCCAAAATTGTTGATTTGGTTGGAGAATACCTACAAACATTAAATAAATAAATAAAAAGAAAAAAAAAAACAAGAAAAAAGAAAAATGGGAGGCGATGGTAGGAGCGGGGAGTAAAGGGAAAATGGAGAGGAGGAGGGAGCAAATCTAAAAACAGTTTTCTAAAGAGAATGTCCGAGAGACAGCTTCTCATGTGCATATTTCATAGTAGACATCTAGAATTTAAAATATTTACAAATAAAAGAAACACTATTTTATAATATAAAATTATATTATGATTAAAATAAAAATAAATTTTAAAATGTGGAACAATAAAATATGAATTATCAAATGAACTACTTCAACTTCATTTTATGATAGGCTGACGCTCTCAATCTATACAATTAATTTAAATATATATATATATATATATATATACACAATGAAAGATAAATTTTTATATAATAATTAGCTATCGCCCATCAGTCATCAGATATGAAAATCCAATAACTCATAATAATTAAATAAAAAAATTAGTGCAAGTGGTTACCCATAAATGAGTTTTTGGTAATTAGGGAGTATTGACAAACATTTTTTGTTTGTTTAATTTTAGGGAAATGTTAGGGGTTCTCTTAGTGTTTTCTTAGTCTTAGGTGAAAAATGACTTAAGAAAAAATAAAATTATAGTGGCCCCCACCATCGATTTTTTTGTCAACAGATTAATTTTTATGAGTTAATTTTTATGTTCTAATACTTTAAAACTTGTTTTTGAATTTAAAACTAAAACCCAGGGGTGGAAGGTTTACCCTTTAGGGATGATATCACCCAAAATGGATTTGATCATCATAAATTAGTGCTAATGCCTTAATTTTGGTGCTAATGCCTAAAAAAAAAACTGGTGGTGGGGCCCACTACAATTTTATTTTTTCTTAAATTATTTTTCACATAGAACTAGGAAAACGCTAGGAGAATATTAGGGGAGAACCCCTAACATTTTCCTTATTTTTATCACTAGGAGAGCCGGAGAGGCATGTGAGGGCACATGCGGCAGTGGACAAGGGGCCTTCTTAACAGTTTTGGAGTCGTCGAAAAAAGATATGTCGAATGGCTGCCTGGTCGACATGAATGGACCACCGTGGCGGCCTGGGGTTGAGTGGCAATGGCGGAACGGCAGAGACTTCAAGCGACGCGTGAGGACTCCAGTGAGTATGTGTGCGGCAGCTCTAGAACGGTCGTCTTTCGAGGCTTCTAGCGGTATAGTTAGCTACTAGAAACTATGAGGAGGAGAGAGAGAGTTGAAAA
The DNA here is from genome assembly GCA_006937295.1 of Carpinus fangiana. Lineage (NCBI taxonomy): Eukaryota > Viridiplantae > Streptophyta > Magnoliopsida > Fagales > Betulaceae > Carpinus > Carpinus fangiana. The sequence goes on along the minus strand of CM017326.1, from coordinate 10,345,881 downwards.
GGATAGAGTGAAAGATTCACCAACAAACACTAGCAACTCCGTAAAAGAAAAAAAAAATTGATGCGGAAAAATAAATAAATTTAAAGGTGATTTAGAACCTGTGCTCTGATACCATGTTGAGAATAATGTTGTATATTAAATCACATAGAATAATGTACAGAAGGGGTCTGTATATATAGGCTAATAATACAGACATTATATGTATACAACCAATGTGGGACAACACTACATATACTCTAACATTAACGAATTATCTCTTCAATGATATAACAATTAAATGGGACAAAACGCACCGTACAATGTGAAATATATAATTTGGAATTTTCACAACTCAAACACTATTTATGTTATATACAATAGCCTCTCGGGCTATTATAAGACAATACCTATGAAAAGTCACAGTCTCAACAAGTTTTAGATCTATAGCAAATTTCGACGAATCACGTCTCTATCTACGGTCATATTCTTGATTCCTTGGCGCTTTTTTTTTTTTTAAATCTTTTTATCTCTGTTACTAGTGTTTTATCAATCGTAATCCCCGCTACCTTTACCAATGTGACATTTATTCTTTATGTTTGATAGCTCATTCGCCATCAATCTATAGTTTACTCCAAAAAAAAAAAAAAGAACCATAAGAAAACAAAAGATCGATTGAAAACTAATTCCATTATTCTTATGGATTCGTGAAAACAAAATATAAGAAAACGAATAAAATTTCACCACATAAATCACTACTAAAAACATATCTAAAAAGAACATATTCTTATTTAAAAACAACGAAAAAATACAATAACAAAAACTCGATACATCTTCGTGCTATTGCTAAAAAGCACCCCGAGAACCATTGGCATATGCTGAAGGCCGAAAAAGACAGAAAATGAGGAAAGAGAAAGGGGATGGGGAGGACGGAGGAGGGAGTCATAACTCTCTCCCCTCACCCTTCTATGCTCTCTCCATGATGCTTTCTTTCTGACTTGTCATTTCATTGAAGTACCTTAATCGTGATTTGTTGGAAAATCATGAAACTGGAGAAAATGAGAATAATTCAATTTTTGAATTGGACGTGAAGGGAAAAATAAAGGAAAAAAAAAATAGCAATGCGGACAAAAAAGCTGGGCGTTAAAGACTTTCAGAGCATTTAATTCTACATGTTGCACAATGCAAACCACGTGAATTTATAAACTTTGAAGACTTTCTATCTTCTTCTTAACATTTAATTCAAGTCGATGACCAAGAAAAAATAATGCACACCAGAAACTTCCGATGCCAAATTAGTTTGAAAGAAATTTGTATATTAAAAAAAAAAAAAAAAAGTAAACAAGTGGGACTTTTCTAAGAATTTATGGACATTGAGACTTGACTTGAATGTAAAAGTGAAACTTTCAATTAGTAATTTTTTTTTTAATTTTTTTTTATTATTATTTTTTAATTATAATTGGTAGCCTTAGCTCCATCAAGTGTATATGGAGTTAATGTTGGCATATCTCTTAAAAAATTTAAATACTTTGAAATCAAGTACATGGTTAGATGCACTAACTTTAAATTATGACCATAAAATGAATGAAAAATGATCCATTTAGTACAATTAGGAGAAACATATTTGTTTGTAGACCAAGCCTAATGAAGCGGAGGTCATAAGTTCAAATTTCTCATTCCCCTTGTGTAAACATGTCAAAAAAGAAAAAAGAAAAAAGGAGAACATACTTGTCCAAAAAAAATGGACAATATTGTCTTTTTTTTTTTGACATGGACAATATTGCCTTCTTAAATGGACTAAATGGATTACCTCCATTTCAAGTGTCAAGTGAAATGGAGAGGATTCTTTTCCAAAATGGATACAATCTATTTAATTTAAATTGTAGATGATCACTCTCCCCATATTAGAGATTTTAAACTTTTTTTTTAGAAAAATATTTATTGTATAATTATTAATTAGAGGCTTTATGAATTGTTTGGGATTATGTCCTTAAAAAATTTGATGACGCAAATTTTCTGCATTTTCAAATTGTAGATAATTAGGTATTTTTTTTTTTAAAAAAAACACATTATTTAAAAGGTTAAATTGCGATTTTAAAGGCCAAACCGCAATTTTTCTAAACGTTTGGTTGCATTTTTAAAAATTACATTTTCAAATCACACATTTTTAAACTACACCTTTTGAAATCGTAAACTCAAATGAACCCTTAGAGCACTAGCAGCAGCATCTCAACAAATTTTCTTAAATTTGGAGAATAAAACAATTTTTTAATTCCCTATAAAAAAACACTTCACAATAGATTTTATTATTTTTCTTTATATCAATTAAATACTCTTTTTTACTCTTGATCTTTTTTTTTTTTTTTTTTTTTTTTTTCCTTATATTAATTAAATATATATTTTTATCATTAGAAATGGTTTCAATGTCTAGCAGAGAGAATGAGGGAGGAAAGAGAATTATTGGAGACGCGTGAAGGAGAGGGAATGATTCAAATAACAAAGCGATCAAATTCTACACTTAAAAAAAAGATTTGATATATAAATATTTTCAATTTCCAAAATGTTTGGGCCACAACTAAAAAAATCCTTAGATAGATGTTATTTGAAAAATCTCAAGATTGCTTTAAGTTCTTTATTCACCAATTCAAACTTCAACCAACTGTTGTTCTGAAGTAGTTGACATTTGAATGCAGCACAGGTTTTCTTTTTGTTGACAATAAACTATTGATATGCATGTTTCTTCTCTTTATAATCTTAAGACCATACTTTTTTAATATGATATTAAAACTATTACTAATTTTCAATGTCACATCCAAAAATAGTGTATACCATTTCTTTTTTAAAATTTTCAGAAATTAAAGACAATTACTTTCATTATTTTTTAAATAAAAAGAACAGTGATTTAAGTTAATTAAGAACTTTGCTCACGAAACATGTTCAGCACACAACTTTTTTCACAGTTGGGACCCAATCATGTCATCCACATAGCGTGTCATAGTGAAAATGGTCATTCATAACCTTTGCTGTAGAGCCACCGTAACTCTGTCACTCCTCGGGCTACCAAATTTCTTACGGTCGCAGTGAGGGCATTTACGTCACATTACTGTCCAAAATCCCAACATTTTTTTTTTCAGTTTCAAAAAATTTCTTCACTTCCCCCACAATACACACTGTTCTCTCTCTGTCTTGAAAATCCGCCATGACAACGCCTCCTCGTCCTCCTCCCCCTCCTGAGCGCTGTCCGAAACCCTAACGAATCCTAAGAGCCGACCAAGCCTTCCATGCCCTAAACTCGAACTCGTTGTCCCTTTTACGAAATGGGCTCTCTTATCCCCTTCCAGGACCTCAATGTGCTCCCAGACCCACCCACCACCACGACTCCGATGCTAACCCCCAAAATCGAGCCGAAGCTGGAACCGTTGGACGAGCCGCTTGGGAATCTCCAACCAACGCCGCAACGGCAGCAACTGCAACAAACTCCTCAGGGCTCCTTCTTTTCCAGCACTACCCCTGAAAATTTCCCGAATTCCGAACATACCCCTCAACCGTCGGGCATTTCCTCTTCCGAGGACAACGTGTACTCCGAATACTACCGCGTTACTGAGCTCTTCCGCTCCGCCTTCGCGAAGGGCTTGCGGAATGACGGTGATGTTATAGACCCCGATTCACGAGCAATCGTCCCGGTCCCACAAGATAATAACGCCCTCGACAGCATCAACCACAACAGTAACGACCAGGTCTCAACCGTCGTCGTTTCGCGGAGGCGGTCCCACCACCAGCGCTCGGGGGAGCTGGTACGCGTGACCGATCTCGGCATGGAGGACCAGCGGTACTTCCGCGACGTCGTTCGCCGGACGCGCATGATCTACGACTCGCTGCGCGTGTTCTCCATGATGGAAGACGAGAAGCGCCGGCTCGGAGATCCGGGCCTCAACCGGCGCCTCCGCGGCGATCTCCGGGCCGCCTCCGTCATGCGCGACCGCGGCCTTTGGCTCAACCGCGACAAGCGCATCGTCGGCTCCATCCCGGGGGTCTACATCGGCGATCTCTTCTTCTTCCGGATGGAGCTCTGCGTGGTCGGCTTGCACGGCCAGGCACAAGCGGGAATCGACTACGTCCCCGCCAGCCAGAGCTCCAACGGCGAGCCTATTGCCACCAGTATCATCGTCTCCGGCGGGTACGAGGACGACGAGGATGCTGGGGATGTGATCATCTACACTGGCCACGGCGGGCAGGACAAATTCTCGAAACAATGCGTGCACCAGAAGCTGGAAGGTGGGAATTTAGCGTTGGAGAGAAGCATGCATTACGGGATTGAAGTGAGGGTTATCAGAGGGATCAAATACGAAGGCGGCGTGACGAGTAAGGTCTATGTTTACGATGGCTTGTATAGAATTTTCGATTGTTGGTTCGATGTGGGCAAGTCTGGTTTTGGGGTTTACAAGTACAAGCTGTTGAGAATAGGTGGGCAGGCGGACATGGGTAGCGCCGTTATGAGGTTTGCTCAGAGTCTTAGGACTAGTCCCTTGGCGGCGAGGCCCGTGGGTTATCTTAGCCTCGATATCTCGATGAAGAAGGAGAATGTGCCAGTGTTGCTCTTCAATGACATTGATGCTGATCAGGAACCCATGTATTATGACTATCTTGTGAAGACGGTGTTTCCGCCATTTGCGTTTCACCAGACGGGGAACGGTACCGGGTGTGATTGCGTTTCGGGTTGTGTGGATGATTGCTTTTGTGCTATGAAGAATGGGGGAGAGTTTGCATATGATCACAATGGGATTCTTGTGAGAGGGAAGCCTCTGGTTTTTGAATGTGGACCCTTTTGTAGGTGCCCTCCTACTTGCCGGAATCGTGTAACGCAGAGAGGGTTGAGAAATAGGTTGGAAGTGTTTAGGTCGAGGGAGACGGGTTGGGGAGTTCGGTCCTTGGAATTGATACAAGCTGGTGCTTTTATATGTGAATATGCGGGGGTTGTTCTGACGAGGGATCAAGCCCAAATTTTGTCCATGAATGGTGATACGTTGATTTATCCCAATCGGTTTTCGAGTAGATGGGCAGAATGGGGGGATTTATCTCAGATATTCACTGATTATGTGCGTCCCTCCTATCCCTTAGTTCCTCCGTTGGATTTTGCAATGGATGTGTCGAGAATGAGGAACGTTGCTTGTTATATGAGCCATAGTACAACTCCGAATGTGTTGGTGCAGTTTGTGCTATATGATCACAATAACTTGATGTTCCCTCACCTTATGCTGTTTGCAATGGAGAATATCCCTCCTATGAGGGAGCTCAGCCTTGATTACGGCGTGGCTGATGAATGGACAGGGAAGCTGTCTATCTGTAACTGAAGATTATTGAAGAGTTGATGCATTTTTGAATGTGGTGTAAGACAGAGTCCGGCGGATATGATGCACTGAGGTATACATTAACTTTCTATCTCAGTAAAAGTTGCATTTTTTTTTACCCAATACAAGTTCATATTAGTATGCACTGTTTTTCTTCTGATTATTAAGAATTACATGTGCTTGATATCTTTCCTCTGCTTTCTTCTATCTCTAGTTCAATGTCAACTGTGTTGTGTATTTATAGGTGCTAGGGGTGTTGTTTCTTGTGCAACTATATACCATAGTTATTGTACGAGCACATTTTTTAGGTTGGGAACTTTTGGCATTTCTATGAGATGGAGTTGATGTTTCTTATTAGCATACAGATGCTCATCTTCAAATTTATATTCTCCCATTGATTCTCTGTTGTGTACTTCTTTTATGTAATTTATGTTGGGCTAATTGTTAGAACCTGTTAGATATGTTTCGTACCAGTTTTCCCTCATATATAATTGTAAATGTAATTATATATGGACCCATTGAGCATTATTGTCCTTCTATTTTAAAAGGTTTCTTTTCTGTATTTTGTTGTATTTCTATTAGCGCTTCCCTTGTTCATTTGTGCTTTGGAGTTTTTGATCAATTCGTTCTATACAAAAAATTGTTCCCGAGTTAGGTACTTTTATGGTGACACATAATCATTGTCAGACGTATTTATTTATGTACACACTGGTTGCCATTGAGCTTTAGCTCAAATAACACTTTCTCCTTTCGTGAAAACATTTAGTGGATGATGAGATCTTGAGTTTAAGATTCACTGGGTACCTGTGTTTATGTGTGACTTACTTAATAAACACTCACATTTGCACACACCTACCTGCTCAGCCCCACACTCTGATGATGGGTATGTATAGGAACCTGTTATTGCAAATTTAAATGCTTTAGGGTGTGCATATACTGGATTTATCATCTGGATTATTACTTGAATCTTGTTTTTATCCACTACTTTGTGGTCGTCTAAACTATTTGGAGTTGTGGATTTGTAGTTGGTGTAGTAATTTTGTAACTAGCTATAGGAAAGATATCCATATTCAACTTCAAGACTCAAAAAAGTTATGATGCTAAAAAATCAACTCCCAATGATCACGGTAGAACTCTAGGGGAATGAGGGGAAATGCTGTTTATAATTCACACTGTTCTAGTATAAAAGCAATGATTCATACACTTGTCTTGGGTATGCCATGATTTGAGGGAACCTAGGAATATGAAGAATATTAGGTATGAATATTTTGCCAAAAAATATGTAGGACTAAGATTGTGGGTTTGTGATTACATGGTGAATACTTTCTAAAGTCAGGTCCTCAATGTTTGGACAGGTTTGTTGGGCAGTTCTGCTATTATTAGGGTTTGGAATGTATTTTGGCTATCAATTTTGATTTGATATGTTTAATGAGTGTGGTTAGCATTCTTGAAGACACGAGGCAATGAGTTTTCATCTGGATCCCAATATGTGTTGAATATATGGTGCGAGTCAGACTTTAGACGTACCTTCCTAAGCTTAGTGAGCCTCGAGTCACATCTTTGGCTTATTTTTAACAACTTATAATGTGATGCCTAGATACTTTATGGCAATTTCAGATGAGTTGTAAAACATCGTTATCTTTCATTGTTTAGTTTGTCCTGTGTTAGAGATAAACCTTTGAATAACAGCTTGAAAAGTTGTATCCAACAGCGTTAATAACGAAATTTTTGAGGCGTGATAATGTTGATAATGATCTTCATTTCCTTGGTATGAGATTACAATTGTTGACATATTTTCCCTGTCCGTTAATCCCTTTTTATAAATATTACTCTATTATTTGAATCCATTTAGTTTGTTGGATATGGCGTACTCATTTGTAAGTTGCTTTGTTAATCCTTTACTTTTAAGGAAAATGATTACCTTGGTGCAAAAACTAGCAAAAGCAAGTGGGTTTGTTTGGCTTTGGTTGGGTCGGAGTAGGGGTGGTCCAATGTGGCCGAACTTTAAACCAACTTTCCCAAATGTTAACAAATTCTTGGTTGCCAAGGTCTATCTTTCTAGATTATTAATAGGCTGAATGTTTGGGGTAGTATCTTTGTTTTTTGTTTTTTTAAATAATTACTTGAAATATCATTAAAAGCGTGAAGCACCCTAGGTATATAGTAGGTATGCAAGAGACATACAAATCGAGTGTTGCTAGCTGTCCAATAATAAGCATACAAATCGACTACTCATCTAGGCATGGCCCAAGAAAACCCAAATGACTAAAGAAAACATTTCAAATGGCACAAGCAACCTCACAATGAAGAAGAAAATGGTCCACGGACTCCTCGTTCATTTTATATAAACAACACCAATCAATCACAATGATGTGCCGCTTTTAGAGATTGTCCATGATAGGGTCGCTGACCACCAAAAAAGGCCACCCTCAATTGAACCTTAGTTCGCCAAACACTGTTCCAAGGAAAATGTACACAATCATGACAACCCATGATACTGTAGAAGGATTTAACACCAAACAAACCCTTTTTGGAAGGGATCCATCATAGCTTGTCCTCCCCTCCTAGTCTCACTCTCGCTAAATACAACACCCTGAAGAACTGTTCCAAGGAAAACGTACACAATCATGACAACCCATGATACTGTAGAAGGATTTAACACCAAACAAACCCTTTTTGGAAGGGATCCACCATAGCTTGTCCGCCCCTTCCAGTCTCACTCTCGCTAAATACAACACCCTGAAGAATGAGACAAAGGCTTCCACTATCCAATCGTGAGCTGTTCTAGTAAAGCTCACGTTTCACTAAATGATACCTCCAGAAAATTCCACGAGAATTGCAATAGAAGCATTATGCAAGCAATACCAAATAAAACTGGAAAGGCTTCCTTAAGGGTCGTATCCCTACACCAAAGATTATGTCATGCCATAATCTAATTTTGAATCCATATCTCACCTCAAATTTAGCATGACTACAAAACTTCCCCCAACCCCTTAGGGGTAGTATCTTTGTGATATCTCCTACTTGTGCTCATTTTGGAACAATATGACAGTTTGGGGTTAATAGGCTGTATTTTAAGTTAAAAAACATGTGGAAATTTGAACAGATTGTTGACATCAAACACCGTGGGCCTGTCTGAGAAATCAAAATATATAACTGTGGATCACACAATGTAGCATGATACGAACCTTTGAAATATTGTCATACCGGAGAATTATGATTCAATGATGGAGAAATTTCAAAATAACTCATTGTTTCTATTACAGTAGCCTTTCAATGGCTTAACTGACTAAAAAAATAAATAAATCTCAGACAAAACATTTATGATAATCACTAGACTTCTGCTTTAATAGATTTGTAAGCAACACTTATACAGCTTGGAGTTTTTTTTTTTTTTCTTTTTATAAAACTTTCCTGTCTCATGAGGAAAAAAGAGTTAGGCAAGGCGTTTTAGCTCATGTCTGGAGGCTCACAGGGATATGAATCAGAATATGAAAGCAAAGTGGAGATAGATAAGCCATATGTGGCTATGCCTCTCAAATTTAAGCATATAAAGGTGAAAGGTGCAGTAGACCATAGGAAGGAACTAAAGGTTGAAGAATGGAGATTTCTTGAGTACTTTATTCAATCCACATCTGTGTGTTTTATATGCAGTGTTTGTTTTATACAAGTCCTTGACATTACATTTTTACATGTTGAAGCCAAAACTACTAAAGATGTTAGCTTGAACAATTTAACTTCCTGTAGCTATTACTAAATCATTTAAAGCACCAACTTTGCCTTAAGGTAACTTGTCTCATAGCTTATAAATTTCTTTGCGTAAACCTAGTCATAAGAAAAAAAACCGTGTAAACCTCATATAAATCTTTTAGATTTAAATTGAGAAGTAATTGCTAGTTTTGGGTCGGAATGCATGGTAGATTAAGGTATATTCGTATCTTAGTGCTTGCATTTTTCTGAACCGGGATCTGTTTTTGATCCAACTGGAGTTGCTGCTTGAATTCCCCAGAATGGGATTTGACAGCTAGAAAGTTGATCTTTGTCTTCATCTCGAGATGTACTTATATATTTTTCTCTAATTGGAAGGTGAGAAGTTAAACATCATAAATGTTTACCTGTAATTATTTAATACATTAAAGCATACTCTTATTTGGTCAGGCAGCTCTAATGGTATGACTGAAATTGATGGTTTAGTGATTCTAGTCTCATTTTCTAACCCATTCCTGGCTTAACTTCAGATAGACTACTTGCCATCATCAAATGTTGGATTAAATTGGACTGAAGTTTGGCTCCAAGGAAGTAACTCTGGTTGAATTAGAAATTTATGAGAATTATGGGTCTCCATGGCCATGGAGGAGACCCATAGCTGTGGGATTCCATGGCTGGCCATGGGTCTCCCCCCTCCATGGTTGTGGCCTAGAACCCATGGCCATGGAAGTGTGGTCCTTTTTTTCTTTCGTTTTTTCTTTTCAAATGAATTCCGTAACACTTCAGATGGAGTGGGGTCTACATGAGTAGCTTTCCATCAATAATTTGATGGAAAGCATAACTGAGGTCTAGATTTACAAAAGCTTGATTCACGGGTCTTAATTTCATCAAATTAGAAACTGGGGTTTCAATTTCAAAAAACATATAAGTATGAGGGTGCAATGACATAATTTCCCCTGAAAATATGATATTTTTTGGAATTTAATTTTCCATTTAGAATATAAATAGGAAGTAGATGCTTGCTTCAACATTGAAACATAAATTGGGTATGTTTGTTAAGTGTTCTGAAAAGTGTTTGCGTTTTGATTTGAAAAAGTTTTTGATGTAATGAAAATTGAGAAGTGTTTTCAGTAGAGTCCACACTTGGAAAAAGTGTTTTCTGTGGGGTCCTCTTAGAAAAATTGTTTGGTAAATTTTTTGAAAAGTGTTGTGTGTTTAAAAATAAAAGCACTATAACATGTTTATTTTGAGAAAACATGAGCTTATTTTTTTAGTTGTAGATCTGACTTATATGGGAAGAAAAAAAAAGTGGTCATGCGGCCACCCTCAACAGAGGAGAGGGATGGCTGGCTGTGCAACCACCTCTATTTTTTTGGGGTGGCCGTGTGGCCGCCTCTCTCTTTTATTTTTATTTATTTTTAGAGTAATAAGTTCGTCTCCTCACCTTAAAAAATAAGGACATGTTTGTCAAAATATTCCTATAAGAAGGATTGAGAAATTTTGTAAAAAGTGTGTTGTTTTTTTGTTTTGTTTTTTTTGAAAAGTTCTAAAAAGTGTGTTGAGTTTTGTGGTGACATGGATTTAATGAGAAAGATTCTTCTACATTTTTAATTAATGATTCTAAACGCATTTTGCGGAGGTAGTTCACCAACATTCACTCACACACCTTTTGAACTCCTAGCACCACTTGCTTCCCTGCTTTAATGCCAGGTTAGTGATTTTGTGATTCAGGGGATGATTTCAAGTAGGCCTTATGGCTCAAATATGTAAAAATATTGTTTCTTTTGTGGAATGCATTAATTCTCTTTTGCTAAACCTCTACCTTATTTGTGCATGACCAACTCATTTATGGATTTGATTGCATTATATAGTTAAACTACTTGTTTGATAGATGATTGCAACTTTGCTCCCATTAGTAAAGCATATTGCTAAGCTTTTTTGGCTGGGGCAGAGCAATGGGTGTACCTCAGTTTGCTAGTTAATTTTAGGATTGCTGTAGAATCTATTCATGAGTTTGTTTGATATCCTAGTATGAGTTGTATGTAGAGTATGCAAGTGTTACTGTATGGAGCACATGTGTACTTATCCAACTTTCTTTTTCCTGAGTGTACTTATCCAACATTTATGTGAATTATGTCAATGCATGTGTGGTGGCACTATTTGTGATATTCATTTGGATGCTTGAGCTGTAACTGTCACTGTAATATAGATGGTGTTCAGGCTGGTGTACACATCAAGTTCTTTCCCTCCCTGTTTGTTTTGGGTATGGGAATCAATTTTTAATTCTTAAATAGCCTTTAGCTGTCCGAGGAGATTTAATGGTGTATGTAGAAGTTAACCTTAGCTTATATGGCTATGCCAGCCTGAAGGAACCTTTGTGCAAGTTAAAGGTTCCAAACTGTGAGGGAATCCTTGAATATATTACCCGAGCACATGGATTTCCTTCAAAAATTTGAATTGATCACAACAGCCAACGTTTTAACTTAATTGCCGTTGGTAATGTTGGAAAGTTATTATGGTGGTTTCTGGTTTCGCCCTTCCTGCAATTTTGACTTTATTTTCGTTGAAAAGATGTTAGCTGTGCTAGTTACCTCAGTGGAAAGTGCCGGATGAATTTATGCTTGGCTAGCCTATATCTCACACACATACTAACACAACTATTTTCAATTGCATTACATTTCGTTGTAACATTATTAAGAGCCTGTTGGATGGGAACATTAGGGGAGCAACGGAATGGAAAGAAATGGAAGGAACCCACTATACCCTTGTTTGGGAGTTTTTCCAAAGGAAATAGAAGGGTGGAATGGAGAATATTTGTAGATTCCATTCTATCCCATTCTTTTTAATTCAGTACTTTCCATTCTATTTTTTATGAACTCTCAAATACACTAAAGTGACTAAGTTGGTTCATTGCTTTAAAGTGAGAGCAGTGTGAAATTACTGCAATCGAAGGGGTACATCTTTTTTGGCTTGGAAATAGAAGGACTTGGATAGCTTAACCCAGTTGAGCAGCTGTTTTTTTTTTTTTGTTTTTTTTTTTTCAAATGAGTGGATTTATATTCAGTTTAGTTATTAATTATTAAATTTGTGTGGTTTCATCTGGTTGCCAGTTACATTGTCTTGGTAATCCCAATTAGGCTCATGTTGGTTTCTTCTTATTTGCTTTATTGTGTTTTACCTCTGTGTACAGTCCTGAGATTTAGTTAGATGCTTGCTTATCTTAGAATTTTGCATCTAGTCCTGCTTGGTTCTGAATGTTATTTGCTTTTAATTCTGTCTTCATGTCAATTCATGTGGGAGTCTGCCAACAATGCCTAAAATTTGTTTGAATCAACGTGACTGGATTTACATGTCTGACAATTTATTGCAAACTTGCAGCATTGTTATTGCAGTAAATATTGAAAATGTGCTTACGTATTTTGCTTATCTTTTGCAGACGGGAACGACTGTACATTTACAAAGTTATGTCGCCTCCCTTCCTAAATTTTCTGCTCATCTTTTTGCTCAGAAGTGGATGCTGTAAATAAACTGTTGATCAGATTATCAAAAAGCTTTCACTTGATATCCCACTGCTATGAGGACAACGTCTTTCTGCAAGCTATTCCTCCGGGACTGGTTGCCACGGTGTTTTGTAACCTTGTATGCTTGACTGTATGAATCTTTTGTACTTTTTAACTTGTATATATAAAGTGCAAAATCGGATAAAGCTTGTATAGAAATTGTATCAGTGCATGTGCAGATGGGGGTGGCTTCTCCTGTTATTGCCTATTTACATCTCTTAGCGGATGTAGTCTAGAGGCAAGAGAGTGAGAGCCAATTCTTTTTGGCTAGAGAAAACTGCTGTTCTCCTTAGGAATTTGTGCTGTATGATTGATTACTAGTTAGGTCGCCATTACTGTGACTAGTCCTGAGCATATGATGGCCAATTGACGGTGCCCTGAAACATTCATTTTGTTCAATTATTGAACTTCATATGGCTGTGCCATGTTGAAGGATGTTTTTGTTTATTACAAATTAGTTAGACTTGGCAATGTGACTGGTGTAATGAAAGGACCAACTGCCACAGCACGCCATCCAGCCAATCTTTAGCCTTATTTTTTATTTCTGCGCATAAGCTACACAATTTCCTGAAGTTTAATATGTTGTTTTGCTTGAAGTACTATGTCAGAATTGCAGAGAGCAGGTTAACTAAAGAAGCTGCCTGCTTGGAGATCAGTAAAGATCAATTTGAACACTGTAGCTTGAGCTCAAGTACAAGAACTTATTGTCTTTTTCTACCTGAGATAACTCTAGTTCAAATAACAAAATATATTATATGATGTGCTTTTCTTGTTCATTTTTCAGAAAGATTTCAAAAAAAAATCATATGCAGCTCATGCTAAAAACTCGCTCTCCAAGAGCTTCTATGGTGGCCTCTCATCCATCCCCCTGAAGGCCCTTTTGTATTCTTTCCCCACCTCTGTGCTCTATAGGGGGATTTTGTTAGCTTGAAGACATTGTGTGAAATCAAAGTGATTTGTTTGTACTGCTAATAGATCTCGGGAAGGTTGGCTCACTTGCAAAGATCTCAACAGGTTTTTCCAAACCTCTACAATCATCAGAAGAATGCAAAATGTTGTAGATCTCTTAAAGGTAAACTAAATGTAAGCATACAGAGCTGGATATAATGAATTATACAGAAACTCAAGTAAAGCAGGTTGACAACTAGAAGTAAAGGTAGAACTTGAGTTCCAGAGTAGCTTTGTTTTCCAAGCAGCATACAGAGTTGGATATAACGAGATATACACAGAAACTCTTCTATGCTATCAAAGCAAGTAGTGATATATATTACAAGAATAGGAGTAAAGCTCACACAACTTGATACATCCAAGATCAAAACAAACATTTTTTCTTTTTCTTTTTCTTTTTTTTTAAAAAAGTTATCAATCCGGCTTAAGAGGTGAATGTTCCATTTCTCTCAAGCTCTCGCCGTCTGGCTCGTTCCATCTTCCTTTTCCGCCATTCCTCGAGTGCTGCAGAACATAAAAAATACTAGTAAAATCATCTCCATCAGATTAACAAAGTCGTAATGCCCCCAAGACAAGAAAAATAATTGGAAAACCAGAGGGAATAAGTAAACACATATTATGGTCAGAAGAGCTTTGACTGACTCATGCTTGATTTGGATTCCTGGATGACGACATACTAGGACAAAGCTTGTGAATCCCAAAATAAATATACTCTAAATATTAATATCGAAATTTGATGTGCAAAACTTATGATATATGCACAACCCAATATGTGGAATAGTGCTATTAACCAAGAAGGGGGTAAAACATAAAACCATGCACTCCACACATACAACAAAACTCTTTCAATTCTATTAATTGGAAATGAGTCACTGGTTTTGCAATGAAGCATGTTGGACAAGATTGTACTGGATATTAGACAGCATTTATTTTGAAAGTTTATCTAGTGTCTGATTTTCAAGAGGACACTGATGACCAAAAGAAGGCATTGTTGTAAGAGAGTTATGAATCCATAGATTATGTGACAATCAGAAATAACTAAGGTAAACTTTGTAGGAAATGGCATACTGCATGAAAAATACCAAAAGGAGAGAATGGCTTTCTTTTAGTGACACATTCAAGGCCAAAGATTAAATTTGATCAAACATGCTAACAAAATAACTACTGTCAGAATATCAAAAATTTCGTTCTTTGTTGTGACGTACAAGAAATTTAACTACATAAATTTCCCGTGTTAAACTCAGACCTGGAATCGTAAATCCAAAATTCTAAACTCAAAAGGTCCAGATGCAAGTAATTCAATGATAATACTGGAGCACAACTGTATGTTGAATTTAAACTACAACCACAAACACTAGAAAAGCCACAATTTAACAACATCTCACTGCAGAAAGAAAAAAGATGTCTTTGAACATGAAAAACAGCTGGATCAAGCAACATGACAGAATTTCCTCTTTGTTTAAGGATAGACAAATAGAATAAACATAACTACCGTTATGCATAACTCAACATACAAGATAATCTTATACTTGAATGATACTAGGAAGTCCACGGTCATTTTAATTGATAATTCAAAGGAGGTGAGGGGCATATTCTAGGGCAAGAACACAAAAAGTTACCTTTCAAGCTGCTAGCATCATTAAAGGATCGTAAATCATTTAACCTTTTAGAAAGATCAACTGCAGCAGTTTGCTTTGTATCTTTTTGTTGGAGAGTTTCTGGTTCTGCATATACTTCTTGCTCAATTTCCCTCACCTATAAATGGGAAAAGATACAACCTAATGCAAAATATACTCCAGAACCAATTATTCATTAGATAATGGAAAGACAAAAGGGAATAGTTTGATTCACATCTTTCTGTGCCAAACAGTATGCTTCTGTTTAACTTATAGTAGGACTAGCGATAATAATGAACTCATTCAAATTAGAAGCCATGCTTACTCTTTTAATCAGTTCCAAGGGTTGCATAGCAAGACGGATCTCTTCAGATTCCTTGATATACCTGATTTGAGCTGCATTTTTGGAAGTTTTGGGCAATATGCCTTAGTCAATCAGCATCATCGAGTAATCTATATACAAACTGAAGAGAGAAAAGAACCCCAAATAAAATAAATAAGAAATCACGACCAAGCTTAGGAAGTAATCCATGTGGAGAGCAACACATTTCTAGATCCATGTCATGTGAAGCCTTCATGTTTTGCCAAGTTGTCCCATATAATTTGGTACATTAGATCATTGAAAAATATAACTTTTTTGTGCAGTTTAATGCTCCATAACCATATGTTACCACTTCAAGAAGTGCTATCATCTAATGTCATCGTTACAACTAACAAGTGTAGAGAGATACTCATGACTACCATGTGTTTAAATATATTAAACACTCCCAGAAAATGTTTGCAATTGCTGCCAATCCCAGCTTGATACTATAGTTCAACCTCAGGTAGCTACTCCAGGTGATCTAAACCCATGAGAATGGCGTGGTCCTACAAGGTTTGATTTGTATTCAACCGTCTAGTGAACCAAGGCCAGTCCAAAAGAAAAGCATTCAGTCAAAATTTTGAGCAAATTCAATTTCAACTTCTGAGAAGTCACAAACTCCATCCCAGCTTAGGTTTTATACAAAAAATGTGATTCGAGTGTAAGAACTCGGAAATGGTGAAGTATATCTTAAATTGGTAAAAAACATTAAATAAGAGCCTGCATGAGTACAATTAGCTAACAAACCTAAAACCTATCCTCAAGATTGATGCTGCAAAGAAGTGCACTCTAACAACTGATTTGGTTAACAAGGAATAATCTTGCAGGAGTTTGTCCTGGCCACAACACTGATTTTAGTAGACTATATAAACCATGATGTTTAATAAGGTCCCCAGAGCTAAATTGAATGTTGGGCCATCATAATGAATTTCAGAGACATGTAATCTATGTCTCCTCAAATGTTAATCTTAGAAAAACACATGAAAGGGATAGCAAACCAATCCAAAAAGTTGAGAAGTCCTTGTTCATCCCAGTTAAATATTAATATTGACACGTATACTGGTGATGACATCCAAATAAAATGTCACCACAGTACAGAACCTACAAAGACAAATCTTTGTCTAATCTACCACCACTTCCACTTCTTTCCTCTAAAAGGATTGAGATGAGAGCACTATGTGTATAACCTCCCCAAAAGGACAAAGTCACACTTGAAAAGAAAGAGATTTGCAGAAAGAAGAGACTTCTTCCCATCAGGCAAAAGAGTGCCTTGGCCGTCTAATGGCCAAGGCTTATATAACTTTAACGGGTGCCTTTTCATGACACCTTTTGCAATCGTAATTCTCTTCAACGAACCCTTTCCAAGTGAGATGCCTTTTCTTTTTTGGGGGGGGGGGCCTGGGGGTATCTACAAGAAGATGATTAACAAGGGAATAAGAATTGAAGAAAAAAAAGACTATGGAAGATTTTACCACCCTGATAACAATGCACCACTGCAGACTTGATATTCTAACTGAAACTATAGCGGCTAAATATTTAATAGAATACACCCTTTAGTTCAAAGAACACCAAAAATTCAGTGGGCACTGCAAGCCATTTCTCTCAAACAAAGAACGCTATTCTTAAACCTACGAACATCAGCCATCCTTCCCATACAGCTTCAAGGCATTATAATTTCAATCAACCACAAGGATATGTAGAAGGCCAGGATACACGTACCATCGAATCAAACTCACACAATTCTTTAAAAAAAAAAGAAGAAAAAAACCCATCAAATTTCAGATTTTGATTCTAAAAAACACAACCTAAACAAAAATGGGTCACCCAACTATTGAACAAGAAGATCAAAATTTCAACAATCTATTTCTCTTCAATTCAACAAGAACCCATTATTTTGCCTTAATCGGATAACCCAAAATAAGAAAGAAAAATCTCAAATTTAGCACATAAAATAACAATTCGCAAACATATTGGACACCCACGACCCTTTTCAGTTCATTGACAAAGAAAATTCACAGCCGTATTAACAAAATTCAGTAATAGAGAGAGAGAGAGAGAGAGAGAGAGACCAGAATTGAACTGAGAAGCAGAGATTTTGCCGCGAGAAGAGGCGGAAGAGATGAAGCCCTGAAGCAATAGAAGAGCGGTGACAACGTTCAAGAAGCAAACCACTACGGTTGCGTTCCTGAAGGAGAGCCTCATCCTCCACGCCTGCGATAATTCCATCTTTATCTTTATCTTCTTCTTCTCCTCCTCCTTCTCATCCTCCTCGTTCTTCGCGTCCAAAAATAGTAACTTGTGTTGTGTCCTCGGTAAGACAAAAAAAATCTGGCATGTTTTGAAACGTTAGATGCATTTGACGGTCAGGATTTTGAAATAAGAGGGGACCCGCCAAAACCAGCCCCAACCCCCTAGGGTTTAACCAGCAGTCTCTAATCTCATCCAACCCCAACCAAGGCTATCATGGTTGGAGGAGTCGACGCCGGAGCGGTCCCCTTCAACCCTGACGGGTGGGGCCCATCAGATTCCGGCACGACAACCGCCGACGCCGCCAACAATAACCTCCCTCAAAACGTGCCGTTCGCGCCCTTCTCGCGCTCCGAGAAGCTGGGCCGGATCGCCGACTGGACCCGCAACTTCAACAACGCCGCCCGGTCCAAGAACCCCTCCGACTCCGTCTTCGACTTCTCCAACGACGACTCGTTCCCGGCCTCCGCCGATGACGACTCCTCCTTCCGCCTTGTAGATGGCAAGCCTCCCCCGAAGCCCCGCTTCGGCCCCAAATGGCGCTTCCAGCAGCAGCGGCAGCTCCCCCAGCGCCGCGACGAGGAGGTGGAGGCCAAGCGCCGCGAGGCGGAGAAGGAGCGCGCCCGTCGCGACCGCCAATACCACCAGAACCGCTCGAACGCCAACCAGACGCGCCGCGAGGCCGCCGTGTTCAAGTCCTCTGTGGACATCCAGCCCGAGTGGAACATGCTGGACCAGATCCCCTTCTCCGCCTTCTCCAAGCTCTCCTTCTCCGTCCCCGAGCCCCCTGAGGACCTTCACCTCTGCGGCGCCCTCGAATTCTACGACCGCTCCTACGACCGCTCCTACGACCGCGTCGCGCCCAAGAACGAGCGCCGCCTCGAGCGCTTCAAGAACCGCAACTTCTTCAAGGTCACCACCACCGACGACCCCGTCATCCGCCGCCTCGCTAACGAGGACCAGGCCACGGTCTTTGCCACCGACGCCATCCTCTCCACCCTCATGTGCGCGCCGCGTTCTGTGTACTCCTGGGATATCGTGGTCCAGAGGGTTGGGAACAAGCTCTTCTTCGATAAGCGCGACGGATCGCAGCTCGATTTTCTGTCCGTTCACGAGACCTCGCAGGAGCCCTTGCCGGAGGCCAAGGACGACATCAACTCTGCGTACTCGCTTGGAGTTGAAGCCGCGTTTATCAACCAGAACTTTTCCCAGCAGGTCCTGATCAGGGAAGGGGATAAGGTCACCTTCGATGAGCCCAATCCGTTTGCGAATGAAGGCGAAGAGGTTGCCTCCGTGGCATACCGGTACCGGCGGTGGAAGCTCGATGACGACATGTACCTGGTGGCGAGGTGCGAGGTCCAGAGCGTGGTCGAGGTGAACAAGCAGAGGTCTTTCCTCACTCTCAACGCTCTCAATGAGTTTGATCCGAAATACTCCGGCCTCGATTGGAGGCGGAAGCTTGAGACTCAGAGAGGAGCGGTGCTGGCCACCGAACTCAAGAACAATGCGAACAAGCTCGCAAAATGGACCTCTCAGGCTTTGTTGGCGGGCGCGGATATGATGAAATTGGGGTATGTTTCGAGGGTTCATCCCCGCGATCATTTCAACCATGTGATATTGTCTGTCGTTGGGTACAAGCCGAGGGAGTTTGCAGCGCAGATCAATCTGAACACGTCGAATATGTGGGGAATTGTGAAGTCCATTGTGGATTTGTGTATGAAATAATGAAGGGAAGTATGTGCTTGTGAAGGACCCAACCAAGCCACAGGTTAGGATCTACGAGGTGCCGCCAGACGCCTTTGAGAATGATTACGTTGAGGAGCCGCTGCCAGAGGACGAGCAGGTTCAGCCTCCTTCGGAAGAGGCCAATGGTGGGGAGGAAAATGCTGTAGAAGAGAAGGTAGAAGAGAAGGAGGTTGATGCTCAGGCTTAAAGGGTAATGGTTTTTTCTATTCAATTTACTTGCCACATCTGTTTTAGTTTCTGTTAGTTTAATTTTTTTTTTTTTTTTGGAAAAAAATATAGCACCTCTATAAGCAACTTACAATGGCATAAAGATTATGGGGCTCAGGAATAGAACCACCAACTTTTGGTTAGTTTACAGAACTGCAAATTCATTCCCATATGATTACTTTATTGGAGAAAATTGATAGATTACAACATAACTCAAATATTTCGAATGTCCCAAACCATGCAAACTAGGGAACTCATCCTAGATTCTTTCAAATGAGATGTCCTCCTTACAAATAAAAAGCATGAGAAAAAATCATGTAACTTTCCTATGTGTAACAATTCATAAGAACTCTAGAAAAAACTAAAGTTGAATCAATGAGCAAAAGATGGTGGATAAAAGAATAAAGTTCAATACTCGCAATCTATCAAGTTTTGTCCTATTCTCAGTGACATCAGGTATCTTCCCTGATATCAGGTGCCATATATCCTACTGTTGGCAGTATCTGAAGTTTGAGAGTTTCTGAAGTCTAAAAGCTATAGGTTCAAATAATTATGCCAAATAATTTCACTTGCAAGTTGTCTAAGATCTGTAAAGTGCAGAAGTTTCTGGTATTGTTCCCATAAAATTGTTTGAAGCAAGGTACATGCAGGATAGAAGTAACATGAAAAAAGTTTGTGATGGCATACATCACATGGTGCTTATACAAAGCATGAATATGAGGTGTTAGCAGCTACTGAAAAAGTGTAAAGCTATATAAATTGTGGAATGAGAGATGAGTGCTGCCATTGTCGAAATTTGACTAACAGGAGCTTCTATATGATAGAAAAGATAGAACATGTTCCAGTATCCAATTGATTGAACTTAAATCAATAACATATTTTAAGAAATCATCTGTAAAGTACATTTGCAGCATAAATTTTCATACAACTAGGCCATACTGGAGAGAAAAGACACATGGAAATTGGTAGACTTGGTGAAAATGTAAAATCATCATATTTTGCACTCATCTTCTCTCTCTCTCTCTCTATATATATATATATATATTTTTATGTCGGGGAACCTCTCCAAGACAGGTCCGCCCTTCGGACCCACTCCTGCAGAGTAAAAAAGTAGTAGATTACTCTTTTTAAACTAGAACAAAGACAATCCAAGAATCAGATGGCTAAAAAGAAACTGAATTTTAAATATGACGTCATCAATCTTACAATGTAATGACCCAAAGAAAGGGCTAGCTACATCTATGCTATCACTCCAAATGACTAGTCAAGTTGCGATTATAGCTCCCTAGAATCACTTATAAATCTGAGTCTCACCTAATAAGAAACTAATGTAGGGCTTAGCATCAATGAATGCCTCATAATTAATTCACTCTATTTGGATTATTCATTTTCTCAATGTAGGACTGAGATGTTACAATCTCAAAAAAAAAAAAAAAAGCGTAATGACCTTGTTAGGGATACATCATGCAATACTAGTACTACATAGCAATAATAGGTTGTTCTGATACCATTTGTAACGACTCCGTAAAAGCCCTAGCAACATCTGTAATATCACTCTGAAATGACTAGTCAAGTTACAATTTGAACTTTCTAGAATCGCTTATAAAGCTCAGTCCCACCTAGTAAGAAACCAATGTAGGAGCCTTTATAATCCATCCACTATACGTGGGTTATTCATCTTCTCAATGTGAGACTGAAGTGTTTACATATGGTCCTTAAGTTGATCAAATTTCAAAGATTTTCATGAAAGGTCCAACAAGCAGATTAGCTTCCAAGGACCTGAATGTGAGACTGAAGTGTTTACATATAGTCCTTAAGTTGATCAAATTTCAAAGATTTTCATGAAAGGTCCAACAAGCAGATTAGCTTCCAAGGACCTGTAAAATGCAACTTAAATGTAATCAAGGCTGCAGATTAGTCTTGGTTCATTCTGCAGAAAACTCGTCATTGACTTACTGCTCTTCTAGTGTAGTATAGTCACCAATTTCCTTAGGAATTGAATCAAACAATCGGTCTTCCATAAGGGAACTGCAGCATACCAACAGTTACAAATTGATCAACCTGTTGAATACCTCTTCTGCAAATAAGGCCCTGACAGATACAAAATGAAATTATTAACTTACAATTTGACAAGAAGGAGCCCGGTCAAACTCTTCAGGATTGATCCATTGATATAGTTGCAGCTAAGATCACTTTTAGTTTTAATTTACTTCACTTGGTCTTTCAAAATTTCAGATGATAATAAGACAAAAGATAGCAAATCTTCAAAGAAGGTGGTTAAGATCACTGCTACAAATGATCTTTAATTTGCATGAAGATTAGAAATTATGTGGTTTTTTTGGATATCTCTCTTTGTAAATGTAGTCTGTTTTTTGGTTGTTCAGATTATGATTTCTGAGTAATGTGGATTTAAGGACCATGTTTTTCTTGTCTTTCTATGGAAGTTTGTCATTTTTCTCTTACAACAATTTTTTGTCTTGAGCACGCAGTATGGAAAATTTGTAGTTATTTTGTCTTGTGGTCATGGTAGACTGATTTCATCTTTAATGAATTTTGTTGTGGTGACACTGAAATTTTTTCATCATTACTGGTTTTGTGGTTTATTTGGAGTTTCCCTGTTGACTATTAGCATTAGGAGCCACTTGTTGGACCTTATGTTTTGTTAGTATAGAGAGATTCTATTATGTATAAATTAGTGCTTTTATGTCCAAGTGAGAAAAACAAAAAGGAAAATGAAAGTGCTCCATTCTTTGTGACCTAATACTAGTGGTGGTTTACAAAGTTGACACTTGAGTTGATCTCATTCTTCAGATATTCCTACTCCCTTGAATTCTGCTAGTTCTCCAGTTTCTTTTGTTGACAATTTTCTACCAAAGTCCCTACAATGCAGTTATTGCAGACCAATTTAAATCCTTGCGTCCTCAAGTATACTTCACTTGTTCACGACTTGCTATATAGATACCTGTCATTATTACATGGGAACTTTCATCATAAACACACATACTTAATGGAAAGGTCAGACTCAGCTTGTAAAAATTTCTCACAATACTGAAGAATATAGAGGGAAGACACAAGACGTTTTTATGTGCCCCTAAATCACAAGAGAACAGAAAGGGAGATTAGACACTGGCTGGACAAAATAGAGGAGGAGAGGAGCTGTAAGGGAGGTAGTATACTAGTATGGACTTCTTCATGGTCATTACCTCGGAAAATACAGAAGACCTATATAGAGGAGAGGGGGAGGACAGTAGGAGGTATTATCTGATTCTTCCAAATATTCAGTAACTCCTATTTTCTTTCCAGTCTAATTCCATTTGACATTAATATTTCCTCTGTAATCCTCAGAAAACCTCTAAAAACAACTAGGGACCTGTGCAGTATCCAAGTAATCTTTCTAAAACCCTAAAAGCTTCCAAAAATTAAAGATTGTAGAAGAATAATATGGAAAGAAGCCTTATAAATTTCAAAATACTAAAATATCTTGGGTCGGAACATTTAGAAGTATTGTTTTTTCTTGATGGGCTAGTGATTTAGGAAACTTTTAAGTTATACGGTAGGTTACTTTTTTCCCTTTTCCATAAGTAAGACAAGAAAGAACCGTAGGGAGATGGAGGGCAGTCCGTCCTTGCCACTGTCCGATCAAGGATCTATGAGAGGGGAGGAAAGGATGGGAATGCTTCTTGAGAAATCAAGGAAATGGTCCCATTTTGCTAGGTTGTGGGCACTACTGATTGTGCTTTTATGAACCTTGGATGCCGACCAGGATATGACAGAAGAAAGTTTCAAGAAAATATCCGAAATGGTTATCTAGTCCATTGAAAGATCCCTATGTTGGAGCCCTGTGAGTAAACCTAAGCCTGGACAACTTTATCCTTGAGGGAGATTCTCTCACTGTTATTGTAGGGATCTTACAATGGACTAGAAGAGAGAGCCAATATTCTCTTAATGACAAGCTTAACAGTATATAGTGCTTTTCAGTTTTCACCCACAAATAACAAATTTTTAGCATTTTCTTTTCTAAGTTTTTTTTTTTTTTTTTTTTTTTTAAGCATTTTTTTTTCCTAAACAAATTTTTAGCATTTCATTTTCACGTACTTGTACTGCATTTTCTCCCTTCACATATTTGCATATTTATTATATCTTCCAGCCCCATAATCAAAATGTTACAGGAAGAGTTGCAAAATTCATTCTTTTAGTTCTTATGTGTTTCCAGTCATGTCTTGCCTGTGTCTTACGCCCCCTTACTGTCATACCCGTCGTTGGCATGTCCCGCCCTGTCCTGAGACATTTTTTCCTGACACATCCAGCACGCACATGATGGTACCAGTGCTTCAGAGGTTCACCTCCATGTCCATAGTTTTCAGTGGAGTTTGCAGCGTTCTGAAACAGTTGAGTTTTCAAGATGTTCTTCGAAGTTTTAGCAATGTTCACTATTCGATGTTAGTGTCACTCAAATCAATTGTTATTTAGGTAGTATGATGTCTTCTTTTATGAGATTTGAAGTACCAAATAAACAAATTGAATCTTATTTTGGTATTGGATTTATCATCTCCTTTATATGTACCAGAGTAGTATATTTTACTGATTGGCTACATATTCGATTAGTGAGTGCAGATTAAGACCATCTTTGCTGACAAGGAAGAAGTGATTTGCCACCGGCATAGGGAGAAGCAGATTTTCGCCCATTGATCTCTCAGCCAGCAATATTAGTGTTTTTTACAGGCAATTTAGCAGAAATTCAAGCTTTTATAGCTCACCTTTTTGGAAGACTCGGCATATTTATTTACTAATTTGAAGGCTTCTCGGCATATTTATATGATGTGCTTTTCTTGTTCATTTTTTAGAAAGATTTAAAAAAAAAATTATAAGCAGCTCTTGCCAAAAAACTCGCTCTCCAAGAGCTTCTATGGTGGCCTCTCATCTATCCCCTTGAAGGCCCTTTTGTATTCTTTCCCAACCTCTGTGTCCTATAGAGGGATTTTGTTACCTTGAAGAAATCGAAGTGATTTGTTTTTACTGCTAATAATATTAGTGCTTAATGTTACTCTGACCCCTCAAGCCACCCTTCGCTTCTATCAAGTGAATGGTCCACCCTATAGGAAGAATAAGTCCAATTTTTGGGAATCGCTAACAAAAGTTGTTTCCAACTTTTAAGGGCCATGGCTTTGCCTGGGAAATTTTAATAGAGCAAAAGTTCAAAACCTCTCCCCGGAACTTAACCTCAAATTCGAATTGGAAGGATTTCAGAAGAGAGAAGAATTACTATAGAAGAATAAATCTCGGGAAGGTTGGCTCACTTGCAAAGATCTCAACAGGTTTTTCCAAACCTCTACAATCATCAGAGGAATGCAAAATGTTGTGGATCTCTTAAAGGTAAACTAAATGTAAGCATACAGAGCTGGATATAATGAATTACACAGAAACTCAAGTAAAGCAGATTGACAACTAAAAGTAATGTAAGGTAGAACTTAAGTTCCAAAGTAGCTTAGTTATCAAAGCAGCATACAGAGTTGGATATATAGAGATTTACACAGAAACTCTTCTATGCTATCAAAGCAAGTAGTGATATATATACATGAATAGAAGTAAAGTTCACACAACTTGATACATCCAAGATCAAAATAAACATTAAAAAAAAAAAAAAAAGTTATCAATCAGGCGTGAGAGGTGAATGTTCCATTTTTCTCAAGCTCTCGCCGTCTGGCTCGTTCCATCTTCCTTTTCCGCCAT
This sequence comes from Carpinus fangiana, assembly GCA_006937295.1. Lineage (NCBI taxonomy): Eukaryota > Viridiplantae > Streptophyta > Magnoliopsida > Fagales > Betulaceae > Carpinus > Carpinus fangiana. The sequence continues at coordinate 10,320,434 of CM017326.1, read as the reverse complement.
TCCTCGAGCGCTGCGGAACATAAAAAATACTAGTAAAATCATCTCCATCAGATTAACAAAGTCGTAATGCCCCAAGACAAGAAAAATAATTGGAAAACCAGCGGGAATAAATAAGTAAACACATATTATGGTCAGAAAAGCTTTGACTGACTCATGCTTGATTTGGATTCCTGGATGACGACATACTAGGACAAAGCTTGTGAATCCCAAAATAAATATACTCTAAACATTAATATCGAAATTTGATGTGCAAAACTTATGATATATGCACAACCCAATATGTGGAATAGTGCTATTAACCAAGAAGGGGGTAAAACATAAAACCATGCCCTCCACACATACAACAAACTCTCTTTCAATTCTATTAATTGGAAATGAGTCACTGGTTTTGCAATGAAGCATGATGGACAAGATTGTACTGGATACTAGACAGCATTTATTTTGAAAGTTTATCAAGTGTCTGATTTTCAAGTGGACACCGATGACCAAAAGAAGGCATTGTTGTACGAGAGTTATGAATCTATAGATTATGTGACAATCAGAAATAATTACGGTAAATTTAGTAGGAAATGGCATACTGCATGAAAAATACCAAAAGAAGAGAATGGCTTTCTTTTTGTGACACATTCAAGGCCAAAGATTAAATTTGATCAAACATGCTAACAAAATAACTACTGTCAGAATATCAAAAATTTCTTTCTTTGTTGTGACGTACAAGAAATTTAACTACATAAATTTCCCGTGTTAAACTCAGACCTGGAATCGTAAATCCAAAATTCTAAACGCAAAGGTCCAGATGCAAGTAATTCAATGATAATACTGGAGCACAACTGTATGTCGAATTTAAACTACAACCACAAACACTAGAAAAGCCACAATTTAACAACATCTCACTGCAGAAAGAAATAAGATGTCTTTGAACATGAAAAACAGCTGGATCAAGTAACATGACAGAATTTCCTATTTGTTTAAGGATAGACAAATAGAATAAACATAACTATTGTTATGCATAACGCAACATACAAGATAATCTTATACTTGAATGATACTAGGACGTCCACGATCATTTTAATTGACAATTCAAAGGAGTCAAGGGGCAGATTCTAGGGCAAGAACACAAAAAGTTACCTTTCAAGCTGCTAGCATCATTTGAGGATCGTAAATCATTTAACCTTTTAGAAAGATCAACTGCAGCAGTTTGCTTTGTATCTTTTTGTTGAAGAGCTTCTGGTTCTGCATATACTTCTTGCTCAATTTCCCTCACCTATAAATGGGAAGAGATTCAACCTAATGAAAATAATACTCCAGAACCAATTATTCATTAGATAATGGAAAGACAAAGGGGAAAGTTTGATTCACATCTTTCTGTGCCAACAGTATGCTTCTGTTTAACTTATAGTAGGACTGGTGATGATACTGAACTCATTCAAATTAGTAGCCATGCTTACTCTTTTAATCAGTTCCAAGGGTTGCATAGCAAGACGGATCTCTTCAGATTCCTTGATATACCTGAATTGAGCTGCATTTTTGGAAATTTTGGGCAATATGCCTTAGTCAATCAGCATCATCGAGTAATCTATATACAAACTGAACAGAGAAAAGAATCCCAAATAAAATCAATAAGAAATCATGATCAAGCTTAGGAAGTAATCCATGTGAAGAGCAACAAATTTCTAGATCCATGTCATGTGAAGCCTTCATGTTTTGCCAAGTTGTCCCATATAATTTGATACCTCCATGTCAGGCCAAGAACCAGAACTTGAATCTAATTATTATTTATTTATTTATTTTTATTATTTTTTTGAGAAGTCACTTGAATCTACTTAATATCTTTAGGTCATTGAAAAATATAACTTTTTTGTGCAGTTTAATGCTCCATAACCATATTTTACCACTTCAAAGAGTGCTATCATCTAATGTCATCGTTACAACTAACAATTGTAGAGAGATACTCATGACTGCCATGTCAGTCATACGATGTGTTTAAATATATTAAGCACTCCCAGAAAATGTTTGCAATTGCTGCCAATCGTTCAACCTCAGGTAGCTACTCCAGGTGATCTAAAACCATTAGAATGGCGTGGTCCTACAAGGTTTGATTTGTATTCAACCGTCTAGTGAACCAAGGCCAGTCCAAAAGAAAAGCATTCAGTCAAAATTTTGAGCAAATTCAATTTTGACTTCTGAGAAGTCGCAAACTCCATCCCCAGCTTAGGCTTTATACAAAAAATGTGATTCGAGTGTAAGAACTCGGAAATGGCGAAGTTTATCTTAAATTGGTAAAAAAACATTAAATAAGAGCCTGCATCAGTACAATTAGCTAACAAACCTAAAACCTATCCTCAAGATCGATGCTGCAAAGAAGTGCACTCTAACAACTGATTTGGTTAACAAGGTATCATCTTGCAGGAGTTTGTCCTGGCCACAACACTGATTTTAGTAGACTATATAAACCATGATGTTTAATAAGGTCCCCAGAGCTAAATTGAATGTGGGCCATCATAAATGAATTTCAGAGACTTGTAATCCATGTCTCCTCAAATGAGGGATAGCAAACCAATCCAAAAAGTTGAGAAATCCTTGTTCATCCCAGTTAAATATTAATATGGGAAAACTTCATTTAACCCCCCTGAAGTTTGGTCACTTTTGCAGATACCCCTCCAACGTTCAAAAGCTCACTTAGGTGTATCAAACATTATTTTTCTCTAACTTTGCCCATTCCGTACAGAAAATCATAACGAAATGTCAATTTTACTCCAAAACTACGTGTCGTTTTCGGAATGGTGTAGTGTTGGAGTTATGGGTAAAATTGAAATTGCGAAAAAAAATTTGTACAAAAGGGGCAAAGTGAGAGAAAAATAAAGTTTGATACACCTAATGAGAGCTTTTGAACATTAGGGGTATCTACAAAAACCGTGAAACTTCGGGGCGGATAAGTGAAGTTTCCCCTATTAATATTGACATGTGTACTCTGTTGTTGGACTGGTGATGACATCCAAATAAAATGTCACCACAGTACAGAACCTACAAAGACAAATCTTTGTCCGATCTACGACCACTTCTACTTCTTTCCTTCAAAAGGATTGAGATGAGAGCACTATGTGTATAACCCCCCCAAAAGGACAAAGTCACACTTGAAAAGAAAGAGATTCGTGGGTGAGAAGTAGGAGAAATTGCCGATACAAACCTATCCAAACTTCAATTCAACAAGAACCCATTATTTTGCCGTAATCCGATAACCCAAAAAAGCAAGAAAATCACAAATTTAGCACATAAAATAACAAAATTTACAAACATATTGGACACCCACGACCCCTTTCAGTTCATTGATAAAGAAAATTCACAGCTGTATTAACAAAATTCAGTAACACAGAGAGAGAGAGAGAGAGAGAGAGAGAGAGAGACCAGAATTGAACTGAGAAGCAGAGATTTTGCTGCGGGAAGAGGCGGAAGAGATGAAGCCCTGAAGCAATAGAAGAGCGGTGACAACGTTCAAGAAGCAAACCACTACGGTTGCGTTCCTGAAGGAGAGCCTCATCCTCCACGCCTGCGATAATTCCATCTCTATCTTTATCTTCTTCTCCTCCTCCGTCACATCCTCCTCGTTCTTCGCGTCCTAAAATAGTAACGTTGTCGTTGGGCATCCGAAACCAGCCGCGTAAACATCACTTCTTCGGGGGTCCCACTTGGACTTGAAGTTTGGATAGGTAGAATAGTAGAATAGTTAATGTACATTAGTACTAGTGCCCCACGATTCTGCCGTCTCACCGGTCACTGCAGCGATTTGCGGAAGGCGGAAGCTACAAATACTTCACCCTCACTACTTTCCTAAAAGAAAATAATAATAACACAAATAATACCCGTCAAATTTAAAATTTATTATTAACTCATCTATTTAATAAATAACTTATTTTTCTTTCTTTATTTTTATTTTTTATTTTTCTTTTCCTTTAATAATTAAAAAAATAATAAATAAATATTTAAAAAAAAATTAAAATATAATAGTGAAAAGTAGATTTTTAAAATAGTGAGACTACTGAGATTGTTTTAAAAAAATAAATTGTTAAAATAACTAAAAATGTACTTTTAATTATTTTGATAAATAAAATTTGGTGAGACTGCTAGAAATGCTCTACAATATCGGTATTTTAACAATTTCTCCTTTAAATTTCACTCCTTTTTTTATTTTTATTTTTTACTTTAATAATAAAAATAGAAACTTCACTTATTCCAATGAATTTGGGCACCTTTTGCAAACAATCATTCAATATTCAAAATCTCTTGGTAGATTGAACTTTCATTTCGTTTCAAATATCCTCCACCGTTAAATATTTCTGTTAAATTAAACAAAAAAAATGAGAAAAATGACTAAGAGTATTTTAATAATTTCACATATTTCCGTTAGGAATGGGGAAAGTGGAAGGAAATTAAAATTTAATACACCAAAGAGAGATTTTGGATATTAAGAAGATGTTTGTGAAACACACATAAATTTATGGGGTAAGTAAAATTTCGCTTAATAAAAATTAGGAGAAACTTCATTTTGGCTTCTTTAACTTTCACGTGATTTTACAAACCCCTCTTAAACTTTAAAATCTCTCACTTTAAACTCCTGAAATTTCAATTGCTCTTAATGTAGACCCCTCCGTCAGATTTTGAACGTTATATGACGTCTATACCCCTGACTTTTATAAACTTCCAACTTCTAAAACTTTTTTTATTTAAAAAAAAAATGAAAATGAGAGATATTTTGGGTTTTTTTTTTTGGGTGTATTTTTAACAGTTAAAATTAACGAAATAGTTATAATTGAGAGCAATTTAAAGTTCAGGAGTTTAAAGTGGGAGATTTTAAAGTTTAGGAATAATTTGTTTGTAAAATTACGTGAAGTATAAAGTGAAATTTTTCCTAAAAATTATAATGACCCATGACTTATAATACACCTATATATCATAATGGCCATAGCAGTATCTCAGATTCTCAGGATACAAAGGAAAGCTATATATGCCTACAAATTCCTTTTCTCATATTGCAAATAGTGAAAAAAAAAAAAAAAGAAAACATTTGATACATACATACACTGGCTGCCAAAATAACAGTCGGGAAAATTAAAGTGTTTTAGGAGCAAGAGAGAGGACAAAAGTTAGTTGCATTGGCAAGAAAATTTATGTTAAAACAAAACAGAAGAAGATAGGCGTGACTCGTGAGCAGCAGGATTCGAACCTGCGCGGGCAAAGCCCACATGATTTCTAGTCATGCCCGATAACCACTCCGGCATGCTCACTGGGTGAGAACAACCTCTGGATGTCATTAATGTAGTTGTTTTATTGTCACATTCAAATAGAAAGTTGCTCAATTCATTCCAATTCCAATGCTAGTCCTTTTTACAGTACTATAACCAAACAGGGCCTAAAGTTTATAACGCTTTATGTTTTTTTATTTTTTTTTATTTTTACATCTCCACACAAGAGGGGGAGGAGATTCGAATTAGTGATCTCCGCTTCATGAGGCATGGTCCCAACCGATGGGGGTTCGAACTAATAACTTCCGCTTTATGAGACGTGGTCCCAACCGATTGAGCTACCTCTTGCTCTTGCTGGCTATGTTTTTTTTAAACCTTCAGATATCGGGTTGGTTTCGTAGCTCCGGTTAGACGCTGGATCGGGTTTCATATACAGGGTCGTGTCGTGCACCTGATAACATTCATATGGATGTCTGTTGGTAGGCTGTTAAGCTCTTTGGGTCTCTCTCTCTCTCCTGCTCGAGCAGGTCAGATATGGTCCCTCTCACTCTGTTCTTTCCGATTCTTTTTGAATTCGTTGAGCTCTGCACTATGTATTGTAATCCCAATGTACTACGTTTATTTTTTTTGCCTATTCTTAACTAGTTTGACATTGACATCCTTTCTGGGCGCCCTTCAAAATCAGTTCTTTTTTAGTTTCTTGCTGGAAACTTTACTGCTACTTCTTCAAATATTTCTGTCCGGACCTCAGAATCTTTCATTTTTTTTAATGATTTTGACTGATTTTCAAGTTTTGGGCATGAAGATATCATCTGGGTGCTCAATTGTTTTAGTTCTTCTGATTGGTTTTGGTTCTCATTTGAAGTTTCATTTAAGCTTCTTTCTTGCTGTCTGTTTTGTTTTTGTTTTTTTGTTTTTTAAGTATCTTTTTCGCTTATCAGTGCCTTGTTTAATGCTTCGCAGACACAGCATTTGTCTTGTTTGATAGGTTGATTGAACTAGTACCGTGATGGCTTCCACACTTTTTAGAAGCATTCACAACCACCCTTTGCTGCTATGCCCAACTGCATTGTTTAGAAGAAAGAATGGTGTTTTATATTGCACGATGAAAGGCACAGAAGCCCAAACAGCCACGCAAGAAAAGCAAAAGCCCCAAATCAAAGTTCCACCTCGTACTCAGACCAAAACAATTGACAAAATCTCAAAAGATTATGAAGCAATCATTGGTATAGAAACCCATGTCCAGCTCAACACTCTCACCAAAGCCTTCTGTAGCTGCCCCTACAATTATGGGTCTCTACCAAACACCAGTGTTTGCCCCATTTGCATGGGTCTACCTGGTGCTTTACCGGTTTTGAACTCGAAGGTCATTGAGTTTGCTGTGAAAGTGGGTCTTGCTCTCAATTGCAAGCTGTCTTTCAACTCAAAGTTTGATAGGAAACAGTACTTTTACCCCGACCTTCCAAAGGGCTACCAAATATCTCAGTTTGATGTTCCTATTGCAACTGGCGGCTACGTTGATGTGGATCTTCCAGTGGAGTTTGGCGGTGGGCATAGGAGATTTGGCATTACTAGGGTTCACATGGAAGAAGATGCAGGGAAGCTACTTCATTCAGAAAATGGAAGCTATTCAGAGGAAATTACTGCTGCCCTGTTGCCTAAATACTGTACCACTTTTTACTGTGGATTAGACTATATTCTCCCTTTCTTTTCAAGAATGTTTCTTGATTTCATCTATTTATGGCATTGTTATTTTCACGTTTCGATCAGGGTCAAGTGCTAGTGATATGATTTGTCGGTTCAGTTGATTCAATAAGCACAGTAATTCTACAATTTATTGTCATATTATTATCTAGGTGTACTTATCAGTTAGCATGCATTTCAAAAGGAAAATTTGTTTGTGATATGTCTCCTTTTCATTAGAAGAGAGCTGTGGTTGGCAAATATGATGTTTGTTGATACTATGATTTTGTTGCAGGTTGATTTAAATAGAGCAGGGGTGCCCTTACTTGAGATTGTTTCTGAACCTGATATGAGAACTGGTATTGAAGCTGCAGAATATGCAGCAGAACTACAAAGGTTAGTTCGGTATTTGGGGGTGAGTAATGGCAATATGCAAGAAGGTTCACTTCGTTGTGATGTGAATGTCTCAGTTCGCCCAATTGGGCAGTCAAAGTTTGGGACCAAGGTGAGTTCTTTCATCTCACTCTTTTTGTTTTTTTACTAGCAACTAGAAAAACTGAAGAAATTAATCGTTAAAGTGTTCTGATGTGTGAAAGAAGCTTATTTTGTGAACTTGCATTATGAAAATATTTGGAGATTGTTAGTGCTTATGATCATCACAATATCATGTTATCATTATAATCTGTTAATATTTCAGCTATATCAATAAGAGGCTACAGTGCTCATGAAAAAGATTGGTAGATTGTGTTTAATGAAAGATTGAGAGAGTTTTGACACCTTTTGAGGAAAGCATACAGCAATAGGGAAATCTGAAGTGGGAGTAGTATTATTTCCTCACTTGTTTTTGTTTATCTTAATATAGAAACAAAGTTCCCTTCTTGTTAAATTTCTTTGATAAAGGGTATGCAGAGAAGGTCTATGCATAAATGGCGCTAGTTTTCACACGAAAAACAGTTCTGACACTCAGATCAAATTTAGATGATGTTGATTGAGTAGTACATGGACAAGTTAGTAGTTGAATAAAGAGAAGAAAGTATTGTTATCAAACCTCAATGATATTTATTGTAAACTAAATTCAAAACCTTAAATCTCACATCAAATTTGGGGGGTTTATTATTTCTTGTGGAGAGAGGGGGTTAAGTCGCTAATGGTCGTTGGACCCTATTGAATATCCTTCCTCATAATTAACGGGTGGAGGTTTTGTTCATGGTTTGAAACCTTTACAGGACCTATGAAGCAGGAGTTATATCTACTAGTGAAGAAAAGAGGGAATTTCTGTTCATAATTTTTGAATCATGAATTTATGTCCAATATGTGCTTAAAAAACTAAATCCATTGCATGAAATATTGACACCCTTTCTCAAAAGAAAAGAAAACGTGGAGAATTATCCAACTCACGGGTACCAACGCAAGGCTCTTAATCTCGTGGTCGTGGGTTTGAGTCCCATGCTGGGCGTAGTATTCTCTTTTTTAATCCTAAGGAGTTGGCTCAAGTGGTAAGAGCCTTAGTATTTGTGGTAGTCCATGAGGTCTAAGGTTAGAATCTCCTTGGGTGCAAACAATTCCTTGGGGCCAGCCCGTTGACGAAGCCGGAGTATTACCCGATCCGTGTGGAGGGAAAAGCTTTACACAAGTCCGAGGTTTAACTAACAAGGGTGAGTACATTAAGTGGCTGTACCTTAGAGGAGTTCCTCGTTATAGAGGGGGAAAAAAAAAAAAGATCCAACTCATGGGTACCTAAATTGCTTTGACCTCCTATTCAAGCTCATCTTAAATGGGTAATTAGTTACTGGTAACCTCAAGAACTTTCTACTGCTTAATTGTTCTTGTCCCACCGTGATGAATTTTGTACTTTAATTTTGGAGTGATGACAGTGCTTTAGAAGATGGATGTGCTAATGGATGCATTACAGCAAAATGCAATGGCTTTTTTTCTGTTTGGTGTTTGTGTTTATTAGCAGCACCTAATCTTAATCACATTTGTCTTGGCAGGTTGAGATAAAAAATTTGAACTCTTTCTCATCAGTTAGCAGGTCCATTGATTTTGAAATTTCAAGGCAGGTGCTTCTTCATAGCCAAGGCCAGGGTGATCAAATTACACAGGAAACTCGTCTCTGGGAAGAAGGTGCTCAGGTAATTGTTACATCTTGCTTTTATTCTAGTAATCTAATTGAACAAGTACTAGATATGTGGTTCACTTGGTCATTCTGTGTTTATTTATGTGCTCCATTAACCTTTGTTACACTGTTTAGAAAACAGTCACAATGAGGAAAAAGGAAGGCCTTGCTGATTATCGATATTTCCCAGAACCAGACCTTCCGGAAGTTATCCTCACTAAAGAATATGTCGATAGTATTCATGATTCATTGCCAGAAGCTCCTGAAGTGAAGCGTCGGAGATATGAGAAGATGGGCCTAAGCATGCAGGATGTTCTTCTCCTTGCAAATGACATTAATGTGAGTACTCTTCATCCCATAGAATTTTTTTACTAGCTAGGTATTGCTCAAATGACATTTGAAAGAAGAAGAAAAGAGAAGGGTAGAAAACTTAACACCAAATTCATATTGCCTACTTAGAAAGGCCAAATTTGGGTTAGCCTACAGATATCTGACATAATCGTCAATGTAAAAGGCGTGCACAAGGTCCTTACAATATATATATATAAGAACCCCACAATATTTTATGCACTTCAGTTGTATATCACAAGCTTCAAGGATTTGACTTGTGGATCTTGAGTGTCTCACCGTTTGAGGCGTGGCCAAGGTCATTTAAGCCTTTAATGCTGTGCCTCAAGGCATTTTGGTTAGCCTTGCTTCAAAGGCAAGCCTGAAAGCAGAATTCTTGTATGCCTTCTGTAACCATGTTTCTGTTGCTTTACAGTATTGTTTGGGACATATATCATGCTAGAATGTTCTGAGATATGGCTATTTTGCTGAATGAATGTCTTAGGTCGCACAATTTTTTGATGCAACTATTGCAAAGGAAGCTGACGTGAAGCTAGCTGCCAATTGGATAATGGGTGATATTGCTGCCTATATGAAAAATGAAAAGTTGACCATAAATGAGATTAAGTTAGTTCCCCAGGAGCTAGCCGAGTTGATAGCTTCCATAAAAGGTGGGACCATTAGCGGGAAGATTGGGAAAGAGGTAAGAGTTTGCTTCTGGCAGTAACACTTCCTATTTTGTATTCACACAACCTTGATTTCCTATTTGATCACCAGATCTCTCTCTAGTGTCTGGGTATACTTGGTTCACTTGTTTGTAAAATATGCTTTGTATTTGTTCCTATTTGTTTTTTGTTTTTTTGGTCTTGTCAATTGACTGAGGTTTTTTTATATGCTTGCTTTTTCAACATTCTCGTCAGTATAAAAGATTTTCTTCTCTTTTGTTTTTCTGCTCCTCCCCTCCATGCCCTCTGCTAATATTATTGGTAAGAAGAGCCTGTATACCAATATAAACAGGTAAAATATCATCTAACACTAGCTTATAGCAGGCTTGTAATAGCATGCAGAAGGGAGGTTTAACTAACAAGTTGCAAGGCTATCTGAGGTGGCTAGGTCTTAAGATCTTGTTGCTGCACACTATGCGGCATAAGTTTTAAAACTTTTCAATAGCACATTGGGACCTTATGATACTTTACCAATGAGATAATTCAACTCTTGTCCAGGGTTGTGGGGTTTCTGCTGGTCTAGATTTTTCAATTGTCCTTTCTGGGGAATGACGCTATATTAACTTCTTTTTTTTTTTTTTTACAAGTAAATAAAATATTATTAAAAGCACGAAAGGCGCAACTCAAGTATAGATCGAGTATATAGGCGAAACATGTAGCTAGAAAGAGAGAAACTCGTCAAGAAAATCATGAAAACTAAGCCAATTAAGATCTAAAGTAGTTGTCCAGTAGTAAAGAATTTTGAAAAAGAAAGACTTAAGTTCGACCACCGTTCTCTCACAATGTTCACAACTTCGATAATTTATTTCCCTCTAAAGACACCGAGAGTGGCTTTCTTCACGTGGTAAAGTGAGAGAACGGTGAAGAACGTGTTTTGAAAAGTAAAGTGTTTCGATTATTTGGAAGAGTAAAGTGCCTCTGAGAGTGGCTTTCTTCACATGGACAGCGGTATTGGGGAAAATATTAACAATGGATAATCTACGTAAGAAGAACATTATAGTGATGGATTGGTGTTGTATGTGCAAGAAGAGTGGGGAATCTATTGATCATTTATTGTTGCATTGTGAAGTTGCTATAGAGGTTCGGAATATGGTTTTTCAGCTGTTTGGTGGTATGCGGGTAATGCCAGGTAGATTGAAGGACTACTTGGGAAGTTGGTGAGGACAAAAGGGTAATAGTATAGTTATACAAATATGGAGAATGGCTCCTTTGTGCATGATGTGGTGTTTATGGAGAGAAAGGAATGCAAGAAATTTTGAGGATTGTGAACATGGAATTATAGAGTTGAAGAAAATGGTGCTTCAAACACTTTTCTCATGGAGAGTTTTGTGGCATTCTTCACAAGTTTCAATGTTTGCGGAATTTCTAGATTTATGTGCATCATTTTTATTTTTTTTTGATAAGTAATATATATATCAAAAAAAGCGCAATACGCCTCTAAGTACACACGAGAGTATACATAGGTAGCCCAAATTAAACCCAAAGTCAAAACCCAAGAAGACCCAACCCAAAAGCCCAACTAGTAACCACACCAAGAGTAAACCCAAGACTACAACCCACAATAGCCCACCACCAGCCCTAACCGACACAAAACCCCTAATGCACCTCTGGAGGAAAGGAAAATGCATTTTTTTGTCCCAACACAACCCCGCAAGCGATGACACCTCTCTGGAGAAAGTCTCTCTCTAGTCTCATAATTGATGGAGCATCATTTTCTAATTAAAAGTTTGTCTATGTGAGCTCTTGTTGTATACTTCATGCGTACATGGGTGCGCCCCTTGCGCTTTTAATATATTGTTATTTACTGATCAAAAAGTATAGTAAGAACTCCCAGTAAACATGATCTAGGCCTTCTCTAGATGAATGGAAAAGGAAGAATGACCTTTTGCTAGTCTTGCAGTAGTTCTATTCTTCTATGGGTGTACTTTACTGTTCTTTTTATTTCTTAGATTCTCATCATATAAATTATAATTTGCAGATATTGTTTGAGCTACTAGCCAAAGGTGGAACCGTCAAGGGACTAATAAAAGAAAAGGATTTGGTTCAGGTAAGTAATTTAGTTAGGAGCTTATATAGGTATAAGTCTTTTCAAATGGTAAGATATATGAAAAATGATGCTCTCTATTGTTTGTTATGGCTTTAACAAATTTTATTTCCCATACGTTTGCCATGAAATGCTTTTATAAGATGCCTAAAATTGAACAGACATATGAGATGCTAAATTTGAACAGGCCTCAGTTGAAAGTGCCTGAATGAGTTATTCTCTCAACCAAGCCCAAGCTTCCCAAGCAGATGGGGGCATCTAATATCTTTAAATGTGGGGGTAGTTTCATTAACTAATGTCCTATGAGAGAGACGGTTTATGCCACCAATAAAATGATTGAAACATTATTTGTATGATCGTGATGATTATAGTTTGGTTTAGTAGAAAATTGAGTCAAGGGGTCTCATGGTTTTGAAAATAACAGATAGTAGATCCTCTGGAGATTGAGAAAATGGTAGATAAAGTGCTTGCAGAGAACCCAAAACAGCTGGAACAATATCGTGGTGGCAAGACAAAACTACAAGGTTATTTTGCTGGTCAGGTAAAAAAATAAAATAAAATTGTGGGATCTGGCTTGTATGCTGTAGTTTTAACTACAGCATACAAGCCGGATCCAAAATTGTGGGGCATAATAAGAAAACTGTTTTCTATTTTCTCCCTTGGTTATGTTGTTAATATTTTTCCTCTGTACTTTAGCAAGATGATCCTGCATATTTTGGCATATGCAGGTAATGAAAGTATCAAAAGGTAAAGCGAATCCTGGTCTTCTAAACAAGATCCTTTTGGAGAAATTAAATTCCAAAAGCTGATGATTTTGTCGGTGGGTATCTACATTGTTTTTTTCCAGAAAAAAGAAAAGAAAAGAATCATTAATCCTTCCATAACTCTTGCCAGGTTCCATAATAAAAACTGGTATATCTCTTGCAATGCCAGGTTCCATCATAAAAACTGGTATTTCCTTGGGTCTTGCTAGACGATGCATCCCAGTGATCCAACGGCAGCCCAATGAGTTTTGCTGATGAATTATATATCTTTGCCTACTGATGAACTCACAATACTTCATGGCAGCTTATAGTTTTACTTGTCCAGTGCCAACATGGAACGGAAATAGGAGAGACGGGGGCTGGTACTTGCCTTGTCACATATATATTCTACTCTCAACTGACTGACTTTCCATAGTGGGATAGATTAATAGTGACTGTAAGCACTTATAATTATGATATTTATGTATATATAGTAAGAATTCAAGCCATTCTTGACTTTGAACTTTCATTCCTTTCACCTTATCTTCATAATTTGAAAGAAAGGGTTGGTTAAGGCACGTTTGGTACACAAAATTGACACCTGAAATGTAATGGTTATTCCTTCATTTGTTTGGTTATACACCATTCTTGAAAATAGCAATTCCCATGGAAATGATTATAAATGATGACATGAGAAATGTTTGTTCTATGAAAGATTCTGAATTTGCTTACAAATTTTTGGTTAATTAAAAGCAATATTCATAACAATATTAATGGTAAGAAAATTATTTAAGAAATCTTTCGTTATGTTGTATTATATCGCATGTTGGATATTATTAGAGCCCTTTATAATGGTATCATCATGAAGCGTTTCGTTTTCGTTTAGGTAGTGCTAGCTGGGCACGACATACTCTTCACCCCCGCAAAGGGAGGCAGTGGTAGATGGACCTCCACCCTCTTACCCCACCGCCCCGCAAAAAAAAATGAAGAAGAAGAATTTTTTGGGCATAATGCATATATATGACATGGTGTCAAGGGGGTGGCATCCACGTGGCAAGTGTTTTTTCATTGGGTTTACCTGAAAAGAGGACATTTGACATTTTCTTCCTTCAGAAGTTGGACAAAAAGCTTGACTTAATAGCCTATTAAGAGAATGCTATTGTGTATTCCTTTAGTATTCTCCCAACATACTTAACTGATGTGGCATGCTCAATCCACCATTGATTCTTGTTTTTCTTTTTAATCAAGACTGATGTAAGAGTGGATTGACCATGTTTGAGAAAATGNCGATCTCGATTCGAGCTTAATCGAGCCGAGCTCGAGCCGAGCTGTCGAGTGTGTCGGCTCATTTACAGGCCTAGCTAAACTATGCCAATTGAAAAGCTTTTACATGCTGGTGGTGGTGGATTTTGAAACTAAAGAAGAAAGTGTTTTGATGAGACAAAACCCTTCCCCGTTTTTGAGCTTTGCTGGCAGGTGACCGAGTCTCGAGGATGGGATGCTTCCAAAAACAAACATCCAACCCCCAATTTTAGCATGGAACAACCAAAGCAGCCCTAAATTGTGTTAATCAAATAATGAAAGCTGACAATTTGTTAATAGTTGTCCTTTTGGATAAACACATAACAAAATGACAACCATCTTATATTTTACTTTTCTTCTACCCTTCATCGAAAGCCTTACTTGTGCTTGTGGTGGCAGGCAATTGGTTGGCGGTGACGGTTAGCGGTGGTGGACCATGCAAGGCGGGACCTCTCCGCGGAAGGTAATGGTGGTGGCTGAGCCAACCCGTGAGTCGGCGGCTGCCCTACAATACGCTCTTTCCCATGCGGTGCTTGAGCAAGATGAATTGATTCTCCTCCATGTTGAAAACCCAAACTCGTGGCGCAACACATTCTCTACATTCCTTAGAAGGCCGAGTGTGGGCTCCTCTTCCACCGTGGGATCCTCGGATGGAGGTGGAGGGGATGTGGATTTTCTTGAAGAAATGAAGCATGTATGTAAGGCTACTCAGCCCAAATTGCCTGTTAGTGTAGAGAGGGTGGAAATGGAAGGCAAAGACAAGGCAAGCGTTATTCTTTTCCGAAGCATCACACTAAGGATCGATCTCATAGTTATAGGGCAGCGGCGAAGTCTCTCAACGGCCATTTTAGGGTGAGTTTTTTTTTTTTTTAATTTAGCTACAATCTTCAAGTTTTTGCACGTTGCTCGTAAAATGTTGTTCGAGAGAAGAGTAATGGTAAATGTCAACCCATGTCCTCATTTGTCCTCCCAAAACTGATGTACCTTTTAAAATTACATTTGGATAAAAAATTTCAAACTGCACCAAATACTAAAAGATGTCAAAAATGTCCACTGACAAGTATTTTTTACACGGAAACAAACATAGCCTAACATGTTCTAGCATTACAGTGGCCACAATAATAAGAACAAAAGAAAATACTTTAATATATTTAACTATCAATAGGTTAGTGACTTATAGTTTTACCTTGAAACATGTCGAAGTTAATTAGATATGGAGAAAGAAAAAAATTTGATTGTGCAATTTCCTGAGGATAACACATAATATTAGAATCATTATGACAAGAGAAAGGTCTGGTTGCAATGCAATTAAATTCATTCTATTGTCTCCAAGAGATAGTTTAATTGGTTGTGGATCACGCCTCATGAAACGAAAATCATTAGTTCGAATATCTTATTCTCTTTTTTTTTTTTTCCCCTTGTATAGNTTTTTACACCGAAACAAACATAGCCTAACATGTTCTAGCATTACAGTGTCCACAGCAATAAGAACAAAAGAAAATACTTTAATATATTTAACTATCAATAGGTTAGTGACTTATAGTTTTGCCTTGAAACATGTCGAAGTTAATTAGATATGGAGAAAGAAAAAAATTTGATTGTGCAATTTCCTGAGGATAACACATAATATTATAATCATTATGACAAGAGAAAGGTCCGATTGCAATGTAATTAAATTCATTTATTGTCTCCAAGAGATAATTTAATTGGTTGTGGATCACGCCTCATGAAACGAAAATCATTAGTTCGAATCTCTTATTCTCTTTATTTTTTTTTCCCCTTGTATGGATATGTCAAAAAAAAAAAAAAAAGTAAATGTGAAAATATTAACAAGTAAATGCGAATTTTAGAACATCCACGTTTCTCACTTTAACACCAGAAAACTTGTTCCATGAAAGAAGGGAATTCCTCACCAGAAATAATTTGTGTTTCTTTTTCTTGCATATAAAATTGGAAAAAGAAAACCACTGAAAGTGTTTTTTTTTTTTTTTTTTTAATTATATTTTATTAAAGTGCTTTTGGATTTTCGTAATGGTATATGGCATGTCTTTGTGCATCAACAGATGTAGGCGGCAGGTAGGGTCTATGAGAGGGACCAAAGCGATAGACACAGCAGAGTATTTGATTGAGAACAGCAAGTGCACCTGTGTTGGAGTGCAGAAGAAGGGCCAAAATGCAGGCTTTCTTCTCAATACAAAAACCCACAAAAATTTCTGGCTCCTGGCATAACCACCTCATCATCTATCCGACTCGATCGGCTTGGGACACCGGAAACAGACCAATTAGACTGCTTTGTGTTTGCCAAATCAGCTATGTACTAGAATTAGTGCATTTCAAATTAAGACATCTTCTGTTGTCTTTTCTCAGCTATGTATGATTTTCTTTACACTCCACGAACAAAGATTGTACATAAGTAGTTTTGGTCGCATTTGTACAATGAAGCATTTTATTTTACGATTAAAAGAAGAAAACCAATGCATATACTTTGTTACCGTCTCCGATTATGTACAGTATTTTTCCGTTTGGGTTTGTTATTGGGGTGCCCACCCTGTTGTCGTTTGATCCCATCTAACCCATTTTCCCTTATTTGATTAAAAAAAAAAAAAAACAGACGACTATGAAAGAAGGAAGGAAAAAATGGATTATATGATATTGCACGACATATATAGCTTAAGAGCCATGGCAGACATGGGCACATGAAATAACAAGAAAAAAACTTTAGAGTTCATCGCGCATAGGTCTTTCAAAAGGAACATCCACCTTATGAACTGCATCTTCATGGACCTGGGCAAGATTTACGCCATCTGCAACAGGCCTGTGTCCGATCTCTGCTTGTCCCACCAAACCAGCCTTTATGGCGGCAGTAACCTTTCTCTGCAACTTTAGTATTCCAATGCGCTTAGAGACAACATAAAGAACAGCACATGAGAACAAGAATACTCCCACTGCAAGTATCAACCTGTTCAAATAATAGAGATGGCATAAATTTGTGCAAATAAAGATAACTAGTCATCAGGAAAGAATGAAAAAAACGAAAATCTTCTTTACCTGTCCAAGACATCTTGACGTTTCATCGTGGAGAGTAGGTTCCGGGTTCGCATCAACAATGAGCGGTGCCCTTTATATTCACTTTCAGACTTCTTTAATACTCCTGTTGATTCCTCTATAGATCCAAGCCATATTTGCCAAACAAAATACAAAAAGAATTAACGTCCAAAGTTATTGTATAATCATGTTATGGACTACGTCAGTACTTTGTTGAAGTTGCAAGTAATATTATTTCATAGAAATCTGACTAAAAAATTCCTATAAATATGCATCTTGTATAGCAGCGAACCAAAAGAAGCAGCATCACATGATAAATCAATGGGGATGCCCCGAGCAGACAAAATTGCAGAAAACTTGGTCACATGGATATAAAAGAAATTAGGTGCCACCCCTTTGGGTGAAGCCTATATAATGATGTCTCTGCCCAGTGGCTATAATAAAGGAGCCTTGTTCTATTATCTTGGCACATATGCTCCCAGTTACTCATGATTGATCACTAGATGAGGCTGTGAAAATGAAGGTAAGAAGATGGTGTTTCAATTGTAGATATAATCACACCGCTTCGAACATTAAATCACAGACAAATCAGTAGTTGATCATAGAAAGCTAGAGAAAGGATAACATTCTCATCAAACTGTGACCTCATCACTAGATCCAAACTACAAACCAAAATCAAAGTCATTATCATCTATAGAAACACAAATTTAGGGGGCTCATCACACTTTTTTCTTCCTTTTTGTTTTTTGAATAAGTTCACCGCTCTTGTTATCTATTCCATCAAAGCCAAATACCATGTCCTCCTTATGTCCTTTCTCATTTGATGGGAAACATGATTCAAGAATTGCTTTCATATAGTTTTTTTTTTTTTTTAAATAAATAAAAATTATAAGTAAATCAAATTCATTAAGGGCGCAGAAGAGCAGAATCCTAGTACACATTAAGTATATAGGAGAACCCCTAACATATAGAAAAAGAAGATCAAAACTCCAAAAACACTGAAATTAGAAATGGGCAAACTATTGCATGCTCCTATCTATGTGTAAAGGGATTGGAACATCCTTTCAACTCTAATACCTCAGTCTCACTATCTTCAAAAATCATTGTGTTCCACTTTGTCCAAATACGCTATATTAAACACAAAAGAGTCAACCTCCACATTTCTAAAGCAGTACGGTGTACCATTTGTCTTCTCCGACTCACCAACTCTCTCTAAAGCCACCATCAACACAAAGTGCCACTTTCAAGAGAGTCAACTTTCTAAATACTCTCCCAAGGAAAATGGTAACTTACCGGAGTAGATAACACGTGAAGTCTTCACTTCAAACAATTTCCTTTTAGAAGGAATCTAGAAGATTTTATCCTCAACTCCTTGCCTTACTCTTTGATAATACAATAACTGAAAGAAAGCAAAGATTACTTTCACATCCCAATGATGCACAGGTCTTGCAAAGAAAATATTTCAATGAATATTTCCATTCCGAAACCGCATATGATCCACTACCCAAGCATCCTTACAACGTGCAATATTGAGTAATTCTAGATAGGAAAGATTTAGAGGCAGCTCCGAACACCATAAATCATGCAAATAACGCACCGTAGATCCATCTCCCATCTCATATCTAACATATTTAGAAAAACCTTCCCACCCCCTCCTTATACATCTCCACGCTCACACACCATAGGACCTCACAACCTCCTTCAAACAACAACCACACTTCAAGCTATCATACTTAGTGGCCACCACCGATCTCCACATAACCTCCATCTCCATAGCACACTGCCACAACTACTTACCTAGAAGGGCTCAGTTAAACTAGATCAGATTTTTCACCCCCAGACCCTTGAAGTTATCAGAGTACATATTTTTGACCACTTCACTAAATGAAACTTAAACTCATTGAGGGTTTCTTTTATTTATTTATTTTTTATCAATGTCAACCTACCTCCCTTAGATAAAGCCTCTTCCACCCTGCCAACCTATCTTCCATTTTCTCAATAATGCCATTCTAAAAAGTAGAGCCTTGTAAGAAGCTCCCAAAGGAAGACCCAAATAGTTCATCGGCAACAAGGCCACTTTACACCCAAGCACGGTTGCCAAATCCTCTATCTAAATCACCCACATTGTTTACATGAACTATGTAAACATAAGAAGAGGCACTGCAGGTTACGAAATTTTTTACAATTAGCCTCGCAAGAAACCAATGTATCATTTGCTAACAATAAATGAGACACTATCATCTCCTCATGATTCCTTTATCCCATCAAAACTTTTGATAAGAGCCCACTGTCCACAGTAAAAGAAAGTATCCTACTTAATGCCTCCATAACAACCATAAAAAATAAAGGAGACAATGGATCTCCTTGTCCTAATCCACGCGAGCTACTAAAGAAACCAGATGGAGATCTATTATGAGAATGGAAAACTGCACCGTAGTCATGCAATTTCTTCAATGACACTCCTCTCCAACTCTCTAGAGATATCTTTCTTCCTCAACATGTCATCTTTCATTTAAAGGTCTTTCCTCTGAAATCATATCCAGCTCACAAAGACCATCCACCATCTCCTTCTTCCCCTTCACTACATGAACTCCAAAGAACAAAATCTAGGTGATTCATTTTGAAATATGATTTAACAATGGAAAGGAAGAGTTGACCAGATACCAAAGAGAGCCAGCACCATCTCCTTGTGACAAAAGGAATAGACATTTTACTGCAGATTCAAATGGATTGCATCCATTGGAAGATTTGCTTTCCTGACTGATCAAAGGGTTAAAGTAATTTTGACATTTTTTACTAAGTCGTGCAGTCATATAAAAATAATTCCATAATACTTTGGTTCCTTCAGTATTAGAAAGAGTATCCAAACTGAGTATGTAAAATACAAGAAATTATGACGGAAGAAAGATCATATCCAATCATCCATAAAAAATAAGAAGAAGAAGAAGAGGGATCATATCCAATGCAGTTCTGTTATGATTAAACAACAATAACTTTACATAAGATGTTGGAATAAGAGGACCTACCAACAACCATGAGTGTGCTAGCACTTCTTTCCACCTCCTATAAGGACATAGAGATTCAAAAAATAAATTAATTGTGCATCCCATTCAAAACAGAACAAGAAGCAATAATAGCCACTAACCTGAACCATCAATTGGCGAGTACGGCGAAGGCTGTCAGTGATGCTTTCAGCAGCAGATGTCATTCCAGCTTTCGTCCTGAAAGACGTGTATTAACAAACCCAAGTTAAGAATAGTAACTATTTTGTTCCATGTTCATAAAACTTGCCATAAATTACAATGACTGCACCGAATCTGGATATAAATCACCCATACTTACTGCAAGTTGCGCCTGCGAATTGTGGACTCTTCACCTCCGCCCAAAAGTAGTTCTCTCTGCAATTAACAGAGCCACATGAATTCACACCTCATTCCAAGCCTCTCTCATAAGCATTGCCATAACGTCAATAATTGCAAGATTTTCACAAAGTGAGAAACGCTAAAGATGGGGTGTCACTAACGTAATTTAATATGGAAATGATTACCTCTTCCTGAGCAGCTTTCCTCATGTTAGCCTTTGCTTGCAAATTGGCATTCCTCAGATTCAATCGCAAACTGCAAACAAAGCCCATGACCAAAAATGGCGAAACCATTCATATATGAAAAATCCATTATAACGAAATTAATAAACGAGATCGTTAGTTGCTTGCTCATAAATTACGGAAAATAAAATAAAACGTATTCTTCCACTCAATGCATCTATTTTCACTCAGTGGGCTTGAAAGCTCAATTCCTTTCGGGCAATTCAGGTTAAAGAATTCAATATAAAGACTCCAGATTTTCCTTCCCCATTTCCTCCATTTTTTTCTGAGCAACCAAACAGACGGTACAATTTGTTCACATAGCAAGAGAGAGAGAGAGAGAAAGAGAGGAATTGTACTTGTGGGATTGGTTCTTCCAAGAGTGGAGCAAAGCCGTTGCTGATTGGACTTCATGATCGGAGGGCAACTGTGGCGCAAGAAGATCGAGATTGAACTGGAGCGAAGAGAGCAAAGCCAAGCCGTCCTGCGCGAGCCCGTTCAATCTCGGCAGCGAATTCCTCTCCTCCCTGGATTTCCCGTACTCTTCGATCGCCTTTATATGCTCTTGGGTCCGACTATACGCTTCGTCCCACTCCTTCTTCACCTTCTCCACTGCCTCCACTACCTTGTCCATCCAGATCTCACCACCTTTCGCAATTACCTCTGTTTGTTTTCCGAGAAAAAAATGTAGGAAAATAAAACGAGATTTCTTTCAAAAGAAGAGCAACAAAACTGAACGAAACGCACCGTTTTGGTATGTCAGTCAGTCTTTTCACTTTGAATGTCTGTTTTGTGAGAGCGCGCCACGGAGATTTGCTTGGAGGCTTGTTTATATATGGAGATTGGAGTTCATAATAAATGGACAGAAATATATATATATATATATATATATCAAAAAACATATCTCATAATTGTCTTAAAATTACGATATGTGACGTAAACTCATTTTTTTTAAATAAACCTTTTCTTTTAAATAAAATTGAACTAATTTTTTAAGAGTAAATTGGTTTTTTAATAATGAACTCAGTCAATAAATAAGTTAATTAATAGCATTTAATTATATCCAAGAATTTTTCTTATATGTGATTTTAAGTTCAAAATTTTAATGTACAATATTAAGTATTATTATTATCCAAATCAAATAAGGAAACAAATAAATAATACAAATCAAATTATTATATATTAATACGTTTAGTCACTTTATTAACATTTAATTGTTTAGTTTCATATCTTTTCTCTATTTTTATATTAGAAGTTACTTTCTTCTTTCTTTTTTCTTTTTTTTTTTTAATAATTTTCATTTTAAACTACACCTACGCTCACAAAGATTTTTAATATATTCAAATTTATGTTTTAATTCATTTGAAACATTTTTTAAGTGTTTGTTTTTAAAGCAATATAAGAAAAATCGATAATAAATTCAGCACCCAATACACTTGATAATATGTCAACTTTTTTATTTTTTTTGGGCTTTTGGAAGCATTTTTTCATATAAAAACAATTTCGAAACACCAAAGCGATAATTAAGTATTGAATTTGATGTGAAATGACTTATTTGATTCAATTAAATGTTGAGTGAAAGATTTTCTTCTATTTTGTATTCCTAAAAAACAAAAAAAATTTGAAGATATTTACTCTGGAGCTTTGTATTTTTATTTGTATTTATTTATTTATTTATTTACGTTTGGAATTATATAGGTTTTATTTGTATTGAAATA
This sequence comes from Carpinus fangiana, assembly GCA_006937295.1. NCBI lineage: Eukaryota > Viridiplantae > Streptophyta > Magnoliopsida > Fagales > Betulaceae > Carpinus > Carpinus fangiana. The sequence continues at coordinate 10,297,908 of CM017326.1, read as the reverse complement.
TGATAAGATGATTTATTTTGATTGCATTAAATCTTAATTATTTTGTATTCATAAAAATATGTTGTTTATTTTCAAATGTTCAGAATTATATGACCTCAACCCTTGAGTAGGTCTTTTTATATAGAAAGTACAATGAAAAAGCTTTAAAGTTTTCAAATTAAATTATAACGAATAATCCCGCTATTTATGTGCTAGTATTAATTAAAAAAAACAGTCAACAAATTAGAAATTTATGTCCCATTCTGATTCTAAAGGGATCAAAATGGACAAAATCGTTCTTTTGCATAAACTGAAAGTACAATCCTTCAGCTCTTTGGATTATTGTTTCAGACATTCCTTCCTTTTCGGCTCTTTGGATTAAAGTTTAAACGGTAACTCTAGGAATACGTTGGAAAGATAAAATCCTCAAGAGTCTTTTTATCATTTCTCTCCCAATGTACTCCTTCACTCGCCTTGTTCTCTAGATACCCACGTTGAGTTGTTAGTGCTTATGGGCAAAAGAGAGCTCAAAGAGGGTCAAAGGGTTCGATTTTTTTTCAAATGGACCTGAATTTTCCTTACAATTGACTGACTGCTCGAATTATAACTAATTCGATTGAGATTCACTTACCTAAATAAGTTTTAGGCCTAGCAAAAGTTCAAAACCTGTTGAAAGTAGTGAAAGACAAAGTCCAAAAAGAAGTGAACAAGGAAAGAATGGGAGAAGTAAAACTCATGAAATAAGAAGAAATTTATATACATGTGGCATTACTGACAGTAAGATTGGATGTCAAATAACAACAAACTCTCACCCCCATTTACTGGAGGTGAGGACCTTAAACAGCAAGTGGAGCAACAGATCAAAAAGACAAAATTGCTGCAGCCACTGCCAGATCAATTTCACATCCTCTTGCTTTTGTCAAAGAATTGCATCCAGTAACATAGCAAGGCCAGCTACCTCTTTCTTCTGACTGACTAGCTATTGGTTGCACAACATGGGGGATCAAGGGCAGCGGCGTCATGAACACACAGGCACGCTTTCTATGGAGATGGATGTGCCAAAATTTCTGTGCTTACCATCAGCCACATTGGTCAGTTGAAAGCCTTGATTAGAAAGCTGGTTGATGAGAAGAGTTTCCAGTTGGCAAGCCAGACTCTTTCCTGGGACTAAGAAATACATGAACGATGCATTCTGCATTCCTTCCTTTGAACGATGTGCACGGACTCGGCCCTCAAGATCATCCGTCTACAGAAACAGTTTTTGAAAAAGTCAATTTAGATAGGTGGTAGTAATAATATACTAATATTTTAGAGCCAAAAAAAAAAAAAATTGTCGGATTTTGCATTACTAAAATGGCCTTGATGAAGAGTGAAGACAAATACATTGCACCCGATATTGAACAATTGCTCAGGTCATCTCAGTGAAATAGCAGAACAAGTTGTGGTTTGGTGTAATTAATCATCTTGAGGAAAGCTTAGGGACAACTTTCTGAGTATGAACCCATATTTGATGATAATATAAATGAATGTCAAAAGAAAAGTACCTCTCCAACATATAATTTCTTATCCGGTCTAAGCATCACATAGACACTTGAAGCACCTATTGTTGATGGAGGTGGCTGTTCCCTAGCATCAATTAGGACACAGTGTACCTCTGCAAGTTCTGATATATTTTTCTTCTTGTAGAGCTCAATCAATTTCTTCTGACATATTATTGTGACAGCATTCTCAACTTCCTTTCGTAAAACTTCCACTCGGTCTGTTGACTTTTTCCTATTAAAGGCAGCTTCTTGTCTAATCCTACTCAATTCAAGAAGGGATTCATCAGAATGATTAATCTGCGTGTTAGAACAAAGGTCTGCTTCTGTGTCATTTCTTCCAGAAAGAACTTCTTTTGCATAAACTGAAAGATACAGGTCTTCAGCTCTTTGGATTATTGTTTCAGGCATTCCTTCCTTTTTGGCTGTTTCAAATGCAAGACTTTCTCTACATATCCCATCTGTCAACTTCCAAGTTGGTTTTGTTTTGCTATCAACATATTCTGTTCCCATTGCTTTGTTAACCGTGTTCTTGGTATTGAGTGGCAAAGTAAATATTCCATGTAAGTGAGTGGATACAATACCCAGACAACCAATTTTATCAAGAGTTTCAATGATGCCCCCTGCAATACAAGTCCCTTTTGCGGTTTCTGTTCCTCGGCAAATTTCATCTATAAGCACAAGGCTTCTTTTAGTGGTTCCGGCAATAATGGACCGAATTTCTGACATTTCTACCTGAGATATTACAACCAAGGTGAATAAATTATTGACGGTGCTTATGATGTTATGAGTCAAAAATGACATAAGTTTAAAAAAAATTGAATTACAGTTCATATTTTATGTTAAAATGAATCCCACTATAAAGACTTCAACAAAATATAATCAAACATTAAATATTTTAATAATAAAGCAGAATTGATGAACTGTTAACAGCCTTTTGGAAGTGAAATGCACTACTACTAGAGCTCAAGCCATTTCGATTTAGCCTGGTTGGGCATCCAATGGCAGCAAGTATTAGTTTAGGACTTGAAAAAAATTAACAATTTATATAAGTTTCCCATAGATTTCTGATTACCAGCAAATGAAGCTAGAAATACTAACCCATTAAGCCTGGGGGAGTGCTCAAAATCTTTTGGGGAAGTGTACATGATTGCCGACAAAATCTGAGCTTGAAGATTACACAAGTTATCGACATGATTTGTAGTGTGAAGATCAATCCCTGAAGGCCCCTTTTCTGAAATTGTTTAATATTGCCCGTTTTAAAGAGGTTTGGGTAACAGTTCCTTAATGACAACCTTCAATGGAATATTTATTTTATCAAAAACCTGTGTGTGATTGAGAGGTAGGTTTGGTCACTTCGTTCTTTGATCTTGTGTACTCTCTTAAATTGAGACAAGGCGGGCGAGGATAGAATGTATTGGATCAGGAAGGTGGAAGTTTGAGGTTAGATCCTTCTATCATGCGCTTTGCATTCTCGTTGGCTCTCCATTTCTTTGGAAGAGCATTTGGAGAGTTAAGGCTCCTTCGAAAGTTATGTTATTTGCGTGAACAACGGCATTAGGGCAGATCTTAACTTTGGATAACTTGAGAAAGTGACACGTCATTGTGGCAGATTGTTGTTGTATGTGTAAGAGGCACCTTCTTCTCCATTGCGAAGTGGCTAGAGAACTGTGGGTTTCGATCTTCCATCTTTTTTTGTGTAGAATGGGCCATGCTTAGAAGGGTGGTGGAGTTGGCTAACTGGAGAGGCCATTTGGGAAGTAGGTGCATTTTAGAAGCTTGGAGGTTTACTCTTCTTTTCTTAATGTGGTGCATTTTGAGAGAGAGGAATGCTAAGAATTTCAAAAACTGTGAGAAATCAGTTGTAGAGTTAAGAGTTATCATGTTCAAATCTCTTTCTACTTGGATAGCAATGTACACCATCGCTTCTCTAGTTTGTTTGAAATTCTTGGACCGTGTTCTCTCTCTCTTTTTTTTTTTTTTTCCCTCTCTATTTAACTAATTAGGGGTTTCTCTTGTATTTTCCTATGTACTTGTGTTGCACCCCTCTGCGCTTTTAATGGAATTGAATTACTTATCAAAAAAGAAGAAATCAAAGAGGGGCTACACGAATTATGGTTCACCATGTTGCTCTACCAATCATCACAGAGCTAGATGAGAGTATATCTCCTCTTATAACAAGAGGAAATATATATGATGCAGCGAAAAGACACCATTGCTATCCAATTGACAAATTAATTAGAGCATAGAGAGGTGGATCCAACAACAAAGCTAAAAAAAATAAAAACAAAGCAAGGAGATTGATGTTGGAATCTACAAATATAATTTTCTAGCATTCAAGAAACCAAAGAAAGACTCCATTGCCAAAACGCCACATATGCCAAGATATTTAGAACTTATGAATAGCTAATAAATTAGAAATATATTTAATGCTTTACCTGAAATGAACTTTTCCCATCAGCAGGACTGTCATAAGATTTCATGTGAAGCATGATTGAATCAAATTGAGGAATCAAGGCTGACTCTGCAGGCACCAAAAATCCACATATTCCAAGTAAAGCAGCAGCACAGATTGATCGAAGCAAACTTGATTTACCACCCCCATTAGGTCCTGTCAAAAGAAACAATGATTGCATATCAACTGTATTATGTACAGCACTGCCTTCTGCTACATCAAACCAATATGGCGATAGGCCAGTTATCTTCATCCCATATGCTCCATCTAATGGCTTCACATCCTGCATTCAACACATCAATATGTGAGACACCGCCATGTAAGGATGTGATGATGATCGTTTCTATATACTTTTTTTTGATAAGTCGGTGTATTATATACAAAAAAAAGGGCCAAGCGCCTCCAAGTACACAAGGACAATGCAAAGCGCCTAGCATACAAAGGAAACCCAAAAACAAAACCCGATACAACCCAAAACAAGGAAAGCGCAAACACGCCTCTGAGTACACAAAAAGTATACAAAGGAGCCCAAAAACAAAACCTGATACAACCCAAAACAAGCAAAGGACCAAAACAACACCCAACTGAAACAGAGATGGTTTCTATATACTAAATGACGGATGTAGTACTTCTAGCACAAAAGACTCAGCAGTAACCCGGACAGTTACACATTATGTCCAAACATGTAAACCAATGAAGCACAGTTGCAGCATATTTTAAGTAACAAAGACATAAAAAGCTCTCCATCCCTCTTACTCACACATCCTCTCAACCTAAGCCAGCTCATGACTATCCTGAGAAAATAGTGCAAATATCCTGTTCAGAGACAGTGATACTCTCTCCTCCAGTTCTATCTCTGTAAATATTAACTTCTTTTTTTTTATAAGTTATCTCTGAATATTAACTGCCCTATCTTTGTAAATAAATATTAACTGCACTACAAATGAAAATTGGGAAGTATCAGAAGACAGTAAGATATCATTCAGCACAACATATAAATAGTTCCTCTACTGGAGTATTCCAACAATTTATCATATTATCAAAAGCCTACACTATTGTGCTTCCATGTCAGTTAATGGGACATGGCACCATCTCCTGTCAATAAGGGCACACCACAAACACATGGGATCTATAATTCACACCAACAATATCAACATGGACAAGTGGGAAGACACCAGTTCCATATATCTAGCATGGATCCGTCATAATTACAAACTAAAAAAATAAAGAAATACAATAATGATTTGTGTCCTGTTTAAAAATCATCGTTGTGATAAACAAGAACATAACCAATAGTAAATCCAATAAATTTTGAAGTACATATTGTGATATTTATCACAAAACATATGGTAAATAGGAATACTATCACTAGAAGGAATCATATAATATTCACTCAACCATATGTTGATTTGTACCTCGGATCTATGGGACTTTGCAAGAGTGGGAAAAACCCATTTCCTCCTTCTCCCTTCACTGCAAAATATCAATAAAACAAAATTAAAATACAGACAGCAAGTTTAATAAAAGACCAATGGTGATTAAAACAAGATATTACATCAAAAGCTAAAAATTTCACAACACAAACTTGTCAGGACGCAGAAGATGAAAAAGTTAACAAATTTAAGCATGATGAATTTTGACCAAAGGTCAAGTTGGACCTCAGTTGCATCTTTGTGTAAACCAACCAACCATAGGAACCTTCAGCTAAAGTGTAAACAATTTGCATATAAAAAGTGTTTTGTTAAGTTGAATCATTTTTATGATTAAATTGACAATTTATACAACTCAATTAAGACCTAAGAATATAAATATGCACTGATGGTACATACTACTTTTTATTGTTTTCTTAATTCCTGCAAAGTTCACAGGCGGATTGAATCTTTTAAGATGATTATCATATATGCAAAAACTAAATTGATTTCAAGTCAAGTCTTTCCCAACCAAGTTGTAGACCAAGGTACAAGACACCATATATACGTCAGCACCCTAATTCTTCTAACTCACAAGTAAACATAAAGTCTGTTAAAGAAAGCAGAAGCTTTAAAATTACAGGCATGAAAGTAATAGGTGAAATGAATAACTGTCACAGATATGTAAGTAATGTTGCAAATACTCGTTAAAGATATGTGAACCCAACCTCACATGAGCAAATAATGCCTTTGCAACAATAAGCAACATGGAAGCAAAGACAAGGATATTAATTTTAGATTGTAATTCAGAAGAAAGTCCCCTCAATAATTCCAAGACCTTCAGTTTTGCCTTGGCACCTGCCTCATGGTACCTAAAAGAAAAAAAAATTATCCATTATAAAAGATGCAATTAAATACATGAAGCAAGTATTTTACTCAGGAGAATCATTATAATAACTTCAATGGCTTATGTGGATAAGCAAACCTTGTTAAAGCATCCTCCACCTTCCATGTGGTAAACCATTCCTCTCCAACCTTTCTACCTCTCGAATCTGAAGCAAGTTTAAGCTGTTTGATTTGTTCCTCCCCAGGAGTCCCAGCCCATACAGATGGTGTAAACCGTTTACCCTTGAACCAAACAGCTTCATGCTCTCGAGCATATAAAATTTCTCCCTTTGGACCTCCAAATGGGGCTGTGGAAGCTTTTATTCTATAAATTATAGGGAGGAAATCTTCAGTAACCTGCAAATAATTTCCCGTAAATAAAACCATAGACATATAACAATACAATTAGAAAAGTATAAATGTTAATAAAAAAATATGAAAAAGGGACTTACAAGAAAATAACAAAGCTTGCATATTTCCAAATGTACTGATCTATGGTGAGAATATAACGATTTCATTTGATTTTCCAACACAAGAGTGGCAAATGCAATAACATGAATAGTGTAGCAAGTGCATAATTTGGATAAGGAGAAGTTATGCAGCTAACCAAACTTGCCATCGTTTTGTAAGTATAAGCAATCTGGATAACAAGATATGCAAAATTGGCAAGATTTGCAAGTAGATGAGCAATTTATGCAGTAGTACAAATCTAGAAGCTGTACCCATAGTTTGCTATGTGTCAGATATTCTATACTCCCCAATATATATTCGCCATTTCAGTATACAGAAACTCTTTTTTTGCTTTTTTTTTTTTTTTTAAAAAGAAAAACTTGATACGTATTGGATGAGGAATATACATTAATTATTTCCAAAATCATAATATAAATGTAAAAAGGGTTTATGGCATGGATTTGACCCTTTTAACGTTAATGTTATCTCATTTCTGGACACAGATGGTAAATGCATGCAAAAGTAATTTAGAATAGCTTACAACTACAATGTTTATGGTACACACATACAAGATTCATCATACTACTGTATCCATATAGTATTGTACTGAGAACATGTATCCATACCCATGCTTCAAAAATAAGGACAGAGTACAGAATTGAAGGTTAAATATTTGGACAAGGGAAACCTCAAAAAGAAATATTTTGTAATAAAATTAGGAAAGGAAATGGTTACACCCTGAAAACATGTAATGCCAAAAGCAAAAGCGGAACCATGAAGGAGACAAGATTGGAGAAAGCCCCCCACCCGTTTCTAATATTCCTCCAAAGACTCACCCCAAAAGGCCCTTGAACTTCCTCTAAACACCAACCTCCTCTTTGGACCCATGGTTTTTTATTTAAAAGAAGCGCCATGAGGATACCAAAGTATTTCAAGGGAAGGGAAGAGACACTACAATTGAGAATATCGGCCAGCTCTTTCTTATGCAGTACCTCCCTTACTGTGACTAACTCAGATTTCAGAGGTTGACCTTTAATATTTTTTTACTAGGAAATATTGCCTCTTCTTTATGCATTTTTCACTTCTATCATCGTAAGTTACGGTAAAAGATCTCATTACATTAACATTGCTATAACATCTTCAGGAAGCATCTATTGCAGATTGATCACTGAGGGGGAGTTCCCATTCTAATGGAATTTATTTTTATGCGCCTCTAAAGCACATCCAATTTGGTTTCATAAATCAAGTTTTTCGCCTATTTGGCTGTATTATTGAAATACACTTTTTTGAAGTATGATTCCATGCACAAGTTGAGAGAGTGTTGAAGTATGATTTACTTATCATATCAGAATGATTAAATCAAGGGAGTGGTGGTTAGAAGTTAATTAAGAGATTATATCAATCAATTACATTGATCCCATATCCTAATATTGTAAATTGAAAGTAAACTTTATATTTTAAATTGTATAAATCCCATTATAAGAAAGGGCTCATTGAATTGTTTTATTATCTAAGTCAACGATTAAAAAAAATGTAGTCCCTTGGGCTTATGTGTGGTGGGTGTAGGTCTCTAAGGTTGAACCACCTTAAGTCTTTGTATTCTTTCTCTCCATCTTTTCTTCATTTTTCTTCCTATTTCAAATTTCTATTCAATCATGACAAGCAAAGTTTTGAGTCTGGGGGACGTACTGCTAAAGATAAGGCCTCAGCTGCCCTTTGAACTTCTGCAAATTCTTCCTCTATATGGATCTTCTTCACACGACCTTTCCAAGAAGACTCCATATCCTCAAAAAAATCACTGGGAATGACAGAAGAGGAACTAATTTTTTGATTACTTTCACCATCTAGAGAGATCATTTCACCAATTCGACTCGAAGCCCACTCACATTCAGTAACCTGGAAGAAAACAAGGCCGATTAAAATAATGTGCTATAAAAGGATGAGCTAGGCAGAAGAAAAGACATTTATAACATCAACTTTGAATTATGCCTAATATTCAGACCTCCAACTGTAATCTAATAATCCAACAATCATCAACTTAAAGTTTACTGATCATGAAATTAGCACAAGTAAATAGGACCCCACAAATACTGAAGACTGGAAAAGTGGCATGTTTTATGTTGAAACGATCAATTCGGTCAACAAAAATGATTAATAATAAACACAACATTTGAGTACTTCCAGAATTATTATGAAAGATGGAATAAAAATGGAGGAAAGCGGGAGGTTTCCCATTTTTGAAGCAGGCGTGTCAGTTGGTCTGGGATGAGGCTTGTATAAGCTCATCCCAAAGGAAATTTTCTCTTCCAAGCTCAGCAAGGCCTGAGGTGAGTTATTATACAGCCTGAGCTAAGCCCATAACACGGGCATGCTCTGGGTTGAGACTTGGGCAACTGGTGAATATCACTACCGAAGGAATAAAGGGGTATTAATGCATAAAACAGCCTGATCATGAGTTGAACCAATTGTAATGTCCTAGTTTGAAGCCTTCAATGACATGCTCAGTTACTTGCAAGAAGAATAACAATACTCCTATACAGAAAAGCACAAGTTGGATCTTGAAAAGGTGCAACTTGAATAATGGAGTCCATGCTGATGGCAATAACACTTGTTTTAATCCAAGACTTTCTCAGTAGCACAAAGTGTTCTTAAAACATTTCACAAGGTAATAAAGCAACATTTCCATGGTACATTGATTAAAAATGATAAGTGCAATTTGTCAATTTTAGAAGTCCCCCCCCTTCATACATCTATAGTGTGCCCGTTTCATATCACATGAATTACTGTTTCTTTTTTCCCCAATAGATGCATATACGATGGAAGTGCAAAAACAATGTACAAAGCCAAATTCTCCAACTTACCAATGTCACGAAGTCAATTTTTAACCCAGTTGCTACCCATGTTGGATCCATCAACAATTTTAGGATTTCCTTGAGCTCAGAATTTTTATACATGTGCAATATTTCATCAAGTACATTTTTTATTCTACAAAACTCAATATGATTGGCCTCCCTCTGTTCAAGTAGCTTCACAAGCTGCACAACATACAAAAAGGCAAACAAAAAATCAAACACAGTTGGCACACAGCACATTCACATATAGACAAGCATTTACACCTTGTCAAAAAAAAAAAAAAAAACACTAAATGGGAAGGGAAAGAGAGAGAGTTCAATAATTACATTTTCAAACCAAATTGTTAAGAGTATATGACAATTACAGTGCATCAGATTGCAGTTCATGCTAAGGATTTCGGGAAAACTATCAAGATTTCAAGCAATCAATAGAATGGTTAATGTCAACCAATGAATTAGAACTGTTGAGGCAAGGAATGACTAGTAAAATAGAGATTATCAGGTCCATGCTGAAGGAGAAGAATTTTAGATAATCTAAAGATCCACCTTGTTTTGCCGAGCAACTGAAACTTGAAATGATGATGGCATGCCACAATGTATCCATAGTTATTCTTTTTCTTCTCGTTTCTAACCAAACGATTTTTTTTTTTTTTTTTTTAAATAAGTAAAAAGTTTATGCTTTCAAAAATTATAGAAAATTTATATACAACAGAATAGAACTTCTATACAAATTTAACAGTGTGAGTTATTGGTATTTTTACAAACTGCCTTGTCCTAGTTTTGACATTCCTTTCAGTATGGTTACCAACACTGTTGGTATCATCAAATCAGTTCCATTACAACCTTTACTCCTTCAATTCTTGCTTGAGATGTGAAACCTGAGAAGTTCCAATCATCAATTAAACTCACTCACAACTTGGTGGCCTTTTCAAGATAGAGCTTACAGTGATGAGCAGGACCAAAGCACTAATGAACTGACAAAAGTAGCTTTTAGAATAAACCATTAACTATATTCTAATACCCAAAGAAAATATCATAGATCAAGTGCATCCAACTTAAAAAGTGGAAATGAAAGCTATAATCATTTCAAAGATCAGTGCTCAAAGTTTCTTTTCAGTTACCGTAAAAAATCACAACCTGTAAAATGCAAGCAATGGTTACAGGAATTTACTCATCATCCACTAGATGACAAAACATATGGTTATGCTTTCTATTAAAATCCCCAAGCATAATTTGATTGAAATTTGGTTGCAACAATATTTCATAAAAACTAACAAAAAGAAGCTGAAGAGAAAGCATGTGTAGGCATTTTTGTATCAAACCCATTAATAAAGTAACTGGAATACAACCTTTGCAGATGAAACGCAAGTAAACTCGGGAATCGAGCATGTTACATTGCTCATAACTTTGCAAGTTGCTGCCCAAAAAAATATAACTTAGAGAATATTCAAATATGAGATAAAATACCAGAGCAGTACCACATGGAAAAGGAAAAGAAAAGACAAAAAAAATCTCAGTGATCACATAGTAAATTGCTATGAGAATTGACTCAAACCAAAGTTTTTTTTAAAAAATAAAAATAAAAAAGAAAGCAAGAAAATATAAGCTTGATATTTCAAAAATCTTTAATTGTGTGTGCAACCGAAGGTCCAGGTTAGTGGTTTCTCCTTCTGTGACTCTTCTAACTTTGAAATAATTTCTGTGACTTGCAATTCTTATCTGTTTGGTTAATAAATCATAGCAAATCTGTTCAATAGCGAACTAGATTCTGGAAAATTTGCCAAGCCAAGTATGCCAAGGAAAGAATTAAGTCAAGCCTCTTATTATATGACTTCCAGCAAGCATTTTCTGCAAGCAATCAGTTGCATTTCATAGAAGCCCCTAAAAAATAAATATTACCAAAAATTATAAGTTACAAGTTAAGCCACTAATATGAGAATGTGGTTGAGCCAGTTGATGCATTCAAATATTAAATGCTCAACTGAAACTAGATTTTTGCATAAACTTTTTCAACACTTTGTATCTCTTTGGATAGCTGCTTATGTTTCTCCTGTAGTGATTAGTTATCACGGTTTTTTTTGTTCTTTTTGCCCCTACTAGCTAGGTGGCTTCTCTTGTATGCTTCATGTGTACATAGGGGCGCTTACGCTTTTAATGATATCTCGATTACTTATAAACAAGAGATTTTTGCAGAAACTTTTAACTGTTTCAGTTTTAACTTATCATCACCTATTGTTTTAACATAAGGAAAATGCTCACAAAGTATGCATTAAAAGTAAGATTCAGTAGAACTTGCAAGGTTGCCCTAGGAGATTCAAAATTCCAGTAAAAGTATATTTCCATGAGTCAAACAATAGCTTGTTTTGTTATCTTTTAATTGAAACTATATCAACCCATCTCTCTCCCTCCAAACAATAGCTTGTTTTGTTATCTTTTAATTGAAACTAGATCAACCCATCTCTCTCCCTCCCTCCCTCCCTCCCATTCTTCCCTCCTGTTGTCAGAAAACAAACCTCTTTTGGCATGAGAAAGATGGATTACCTTACTCATACTCATTTCTTGGTAATTGATAACTTAATAACAGTCCCTCTACCACTTAGATTTGGTTCAAGAGTTAAAGGGTTAGGGTGGGGGTTGGATGGGTCATAGGTTCTGAACTTCAAATCTTACCAAACATGAAGAAGATCCTGTGATCATTGATCGATAAATGCTCAAGTTGGAATTTTAGCTTTGAAGTCTAAAACATTCTTGGAAGGAAAAAAAAATGGTAAATAAATAAAATCATCACCATGTAATTTTCTGCAAGTCATGGAGACACTAATAAATTAAGAGAGCTACTTAAGCTCAATTCATTTATAGATTTCTCATCATATAAAAGGTATAACACAACTCACCTTGAATTGCAGATGCAATCTCATAAGCAGGAGGGTTAAGAAGAAGATCTCTAATATACCTGCGAATAAACATATTTTTAGAACTAAGGGAGAAAAAGTTAACCCTACTATGTTGCAGAATGCAGAAAACAGAGCTAGAAGAGTGTAATTTTATTGCTGGATGAGCTTGTGAATATCAATTACGGAAAGTTGGACATGAGTGCAAGGTTTTTTTATGAAAGAGAAATTGTAACCATAAACCCATAATACAAAGAAAACGATAAAGAATTCATGAGCTGCATCTGAAATAAACATATTGATGTTGACAATTTAACCATAAAGGATATCGAACTCCAAGTCGGTTAGGAAACCAACACCAAAACCAAGTAGGAAGAAATTGCCAACTTCATAAACAAAACCGAATAAGAGAATTGTTGTAATGGGCCCCACAAGTGACTTTGACTTGAGGAATTTAAGTCACTACACGACAAACCCATTCCTCCATGCCCCAAAGTTCTATGCTGTATCATATCAATATAATTCTCCAAGAGTTTGCCACTGTTACCTCCACTTTCATTTTTACTTTAAGTAGCTATAAAGGGGAATAAGGTCTATAACTATCACTAATATAATACTACTAACACATAATAGGTAACGGTAATCACATGAAGATAAACCAAAGTTCAAAAAAATGTAAAGGATAAAAAATACAAATGATTACATCCAAAATATTTAATTTAATTGATTTATTGATTAAATATGAAGATTATATAACACATTAAAAACATAGCAAATTCTGACTCACAATACAGGTAGACCAGTGCAATTAGATGGAAGCAACACCTTCAACAAACAAGGTATTCCCTCTGTTGGTATGGCACCTGGGAGATGCAACACAAGAACATATATTGTTAACATGAATTTGTTTTGTATATAATAAAATTAAAATTGAGTATTGCCTGCAAGTAAACTAACCAATTTGTGTTGCTGTTCCGAGGGTTAAAGGCTGGGGCCTATTTTCTGAAGACACAGTGACATTCCTAAATGTGACTTCATCATCGAGACCATAAAGCTCCTTTACCTATAAAATATTCAAAAAACCATGATTCAAACAATGAATTAGTAAACAAAAAGAATGGCTCACAAGCTGAGCACCAATAAAATCAATTGCAAATGAACCTTAAGCAAAAGCTCATTGACAGGACTCCCTCCAAACCATTCAAATTGTCTGGCACTACATTCTCCCCACAACAGACCTCCCTCACCAAATTCACCCCAGCGGCAAGTGCCTGTTATCAATGGTAATGAGGAAAAGATAAAATGTACCACGTGCATTCCTCTTTCACTAATACAAATGATACTTTTATTAAACGACTTTAAGAAACCAGCATGGGTTAACTTTACTGAATAGACAAATACAATAAAGACTAAGAGCAAATGAACATAAGCAAAATTTACTGTTTGTGACTGAATCTAGACATGTCATTAAAAAAAAAAAAAAAACTAAATTTCATTTTTGTTAACAAACAAACAGGAAGTAATTACATTCCAAACTGGTCTAGGGCCTCTAGGCACCATTAACAGCAAATTAGCAACCGCCCTCCATGCACCACTTATAAATCTAATAAGTTATAAAGCAATACAATGAGAACTAAGCCATGGGCTAATTGAGTTGCATGACAAATAGCTTACCATAGGAGAAAGAATGAGGCTTAAACTCCACAAGCCGAGACTTACAACCCTCTACGCCTTCCAGTATGCCTTAGGTTGTGTTTTTGTTTTTGTTTTTTTTTTTTTTTGCAAAACCATTAACATAGTTATTGTTAAAATATAACAGTCTTAGCCTGCACCTCATAAGCATGTTTTCTGTTTTTGTTTTTAACTTCAATTAAACAAATCATTAACATAGTAATTGTGAAACAACCCACATTAATCGTAGAAGTGGTCATAGAGTATGCTTCTGTTGGTATTCCTAATTATTTCTTTAAAGATATTCAACCATTAATAAATTTACAAAAGACTAATGCCTCATTCCTTAGAGCTCATGCCTCATCTTATTTCAGGTCTCATCCACTGCCTGCTTTCACCGTTGCACCTTTGAAGAAGCAGGATATTTATAATCTACCAGACTGGAACTTCGGCAACCCAATTATGGCTCCAGATAAAGATTTATAAGATATAATATCTATTGGGCTATACTGTCGATGTTTCTATTTGGGGGGTGTTTGACAACCGGTTTGTGTTGTCACTGTTTGTGGTTGTACTGCTCATTTTTTTTGTCTTTTTCTTAATAAATCTTCTAACATCACCGAAATACCCTCTTGTTTCTTGTTCTCTTCATCCGTGGTTTCCGTTTCTCTGCAAGTCTCACCCAACAGGAGTGAGATCGGCAAACTGCTCGGTGATCTTCGGGTTTGAAGACCGTGGCGCACATTGAAATAAAAAGACGATCACAGAAAAGGAGACGCACATACCACCCAAGTCCTCCTCCTCATCAAGCGGAAAATCCAACCACGTCTCGGGATGCATCCCGATGTTCCCCGCGAAAGCCAACACCTCGTCGGTGATGCCCACGGCTCCTCCCAGACCACGCGCCTCCAATAGCTCCTCATTCAACGGCATCTTCAAGATCTCCGCGATGTCGCTCCCGATCCAGGAGACCGTGTGATCCGACGGCTCCTCTTCTGCGCCGGAGGACACGGACTGATCGGACACGTCAGTTTGCGGGAAATGCAAGGGTGTGGAGGGTTTCGAGGAAGCAGGGGGCGCGAGGAAGGAGGCCACGCCCCAGAGCTGGCGCGTCAAGGTTTGTTTGAGTTCGGAGAGGTCGTCTTTGACGCCCCGAGAATGGGCCTCTTCTGATTGCCAATCATTGTCCGATATCGGATCGGGTGGTGAAGCCCGTGGCGCCACGGCCGAGACCAACGACATAGTTGTATCGGATCGAAAACCTGAATATTGGGTTGAAAATCATTGTGGTAATTGGCCAAAATTTTTGGAATGATTGTTGTGATCTAGGGGAATGGGTGGGGTGTTTCACTGGAGATGTACAGGGAAAGCGATTGGACTTTTTTTGTATGCGAGAGGGATGGGTACGGAAGAGGCCCCGTCTGCGTCTGGATGCACTTGCAGTGCAGTGGCAAAGGCAGAAAATGAGGTTGGAGAAGGAGCAATTGTCTGTTTGTGGGCTGAGGGTAAAATTGTAATTTTACTGCACAGTGCAAACGCAAACAGTAGAAACTCAATCCCAAACCCGTTTTTCAAACAGGGCCTTCATGAAGAAAAAAGAGAACATCCTTTTTTCCTGTTTCAGGGGCAGGATGGTCATGAATGTGTACCAACCAGCAGAATGTCATGAACTAAGTTCCTTTCATCCAAACAAAACTATTATCACCTAAACAATGAAGCGAAAAGATAATGCAAACCTGAAGAATTGTTTCTCAAAGATGTATGCAGATATAAATGATGGTATCGACAAGTACGAAGCTTGGTAACTAAGGCCTCTTCAGTCAAACCATCCTCAGAGGAATATGTCTTCATGGTCTCCAGGACCAAATTTATGCAATACCCCCTTGCAGAACGAGATACTCCTACAAGCACCGCATATACTACATTAGTACAAAATATGAGCCAATCAAAATAGTCAAATTAGAGAGTAGCATTAATGGAGAAAAGTAAAGTTATTAGAATGCAACAATTAAATTCAAAATCAGAAAATACGATGATCAAATATAATATTTTAAGTGTTTATGTATATGTATATGGATGTGGATAATTCAAAAATCCATGAATGGACAACTTCAAGGAACCAAAAAGATGTTCATTAGATCTATACTGATAATTAAGATGGACATCATAAAAGAGAAATTACTCCACTTTTGAGTGGGAAACTAAGATTATAAAGGCCAAAAGGGG
>CM017326.1:10266196-10280345 GCA_006937295.1 Carpinus fangiana | reverse complement strand
GTTCGCTGCTAGCCAACGTTGACGATCTGCTGCGGAAAAAGGGAGCTGGGTCCTCTGCTGTCCTTGCTCAACGTTGCTCTAACAAGCATGGGTGCTTCTTTGTCACGAAGGATGACAGAGGAGACAGGCAGAGGGGTCAAATCCTTGTGCAACAATGAAGAAATAGCGGAGGATTATAATACTAAAGGCTCCAGCATCATCTACATTGTTGAATGCGCTCCTGGGAAGGAGTGTTTGGGTGCCCTAAAGGGATTGCAAACAACTGGGCATCTACTGTGTGCAGGTGTTGAAAATTCCACCTTAGACGCTAGTGGTAGTCTGCACGAGACTGAAGGGAAAATTTGGTGAAAGGTCTCTCTGAACCTTTAGAAAGATGATGGAGAGTATCCTTTCTGAGGTGGCTTGATGCTTAGAATGGTTGGACCAGGGTATTATGGGATGTATTCTTCATTCAATTTGGCTTATCATGGGTTATGCCTAGACAAATAGTCAACTTATATGCGTGTTGGTTGACTGCCCGGATCACTCAAGAGTGCTGCTGTGTGGAATATGGTTCCTTCATGCCTTCTGTGGTGTCTATGGAGGGAAATGAATGATAGAAGTTTTGAGGACCGTTAGAGGACTTTGGAGAAGTTTAAGTCATTATTTTTCTATACTTTGTATCTTTGGACCAGGGGCGGACCCACGTTGCAAGGTGGGGGGGACCTGGACAACCCCTAGAATTTTTGAACTTCTTCAACCTAGTGAAGTTTTATGTAAAGGTACGGCAAGTTTTTGTATTTGGCCACCCCAAGGTTTGGTCTTGGCCCACCCAAAAGTTTTTGACTTGTGGCCCCTACTCTTGGATAGGCCTTTGTCTTTTGGTTTCAGAAAGTGTCCTAAAAAAAAGATAAGGGTAAGAAACTTAAGGGTTAGAGACTAAGAGAAAGTAGTCTGTTGGGCACATGGCAAAATGAAGGAGAGTGGCAGGAAGCAACGTGCTCCTTCACCATGCGCAGCATCCAAGCTTAAGAGGAGGAGGTGTGCTGAGGGTTGTGTTTTTGCCCCTTATTTTCCAGCAGATGAACCCCAAAAGTAAGTTTGCTAAACGTGCACAGGGTGTTTGGTGCCAGCAATGTCAGCAAAATGTTAAAGGCTCCTATTATTTCATACCATGAACTCTTTTTCAAGATCCCATATTACTATAGCATGCAACTTCACTAGAAATAAATTATTGTCTTTAGTTCCAGCCACCCTAAACAATAATTTATAGTTCCGCCCCTGCTTTGAACAACAGCTTTTGTTTCTCCTTTGGTGATTAGTTATCATGACTTCTTTGTTCTCTTTTCTCCTTCTAATTAGATGTTTTCTCATGTATACTTCTTGTGTACCGGGAGGTGCCTCAGGCTTTTTATGATATCTCATTTACTTATAAATTAAAAACCTTACCTATGAGAAAAACATAGAAAATCAACTCCCCAAGCCATTTTGCTTTTGGAAACTATGAAGAACAAGTATAAATTAGAAAACCCTATTTGACTTTAATGTTGGTCTTACCAATTGATAACATTTTTTCTTCCAGAATGCATCAGCAACAGCAGCAATTCCCAATTAGAATCTTTTTATGCTTTGTCTAGAAATTCATGCTCCAAATTAGATGGTGAAGATAGTAAATGATTAATTTGCATTCATCAATTAAATCATATTCTTTATTTTCTAATCAATCATTCCTTTCTATGTTAGTATTATATTTTGTACCTTCCTGATAATTTTACTTTAATGTCCTCCATTTGAAAGAATAAAGATAACAGATAACAAGGTCCCTCGATCAACTAAAAACCCAAAAAGAGTTTTTATTTTTTGGTGGAGTGGGGGGGATTACATTTAAACGCCAGAAAGAAAAAAAAATGCAAATAAAACAAAGAATCCATACATTTACATTCTATTTGCAGATTAAATCAGAATATGCTTGAAGAAAGGATAATTACTATTCTGTTTCTCCAGTGCAAATTTATCAGTAGAGAAAGGATATACAATATGAAAATAACTGGTAACATTGAAGCACAAGTTGTTGCCAAACACTTACCCAGAAATAAAACGACCTTTACGAGCACGAGCTTGTGTTGGACCCTGAACTTCCTCCACAATGCACTACAAACACCAAAATATGGCCACTGAGTAAACCAATCTAATAATTAATAAGAGCTGCTTTGACTTATACTTCTTGGACAAAAACAGAATGAAGACCAATTAGGCAATGGAAGAGACTCGAAAATTTGGCTCAGGCCATGAAAGCTGGAAGATATATTCAACATGAACATACAAAAAAGCATGCTAGAAGTACTTGTCAAATCAACAAATAAAAGAAAATTTCTTGCAAGACTAATAGTCAAAAGTGTATTACAAATTATAGAATATTTACATTTTTTCCTTTTTCTCTTATGAGCATGGGAAGCATCCAGTCTCAAAGCTTTTGACCCTAAAGGAAAGCTTCTTTTGAAGACTAATATATTATTTTGATTGTTAAGTAAGCCACACACTTCGCAGGATCTGAATCCGAGTTCTCACCCATCACTCAATATGGAGGCAGAAGTACCATTTCACTCAATGGTCATTGGCTCTTTTGAGTCTCACATATGGAAGGAGAGAAGGTCAAAATTGGAAATTCTACTAAATGCAAGAGAAACGTAGAAAGAACAGAGACCATGGTTGTTGGTTGATAATCTAAAGGGCCTCCAATGGAAGATTGTACAATTAGATGCCCTGTGTAAAGAGACTCTGGCCATCAGACTTTGCTGAGGCTTTTAGCCCACTTCTTTTTTTATTTGATGATCGAGTAGTACAAAGAAAGATGACAGACAGAGAAGAAAGAAACCACACAAGTAATATGCATAAAGAATAAGTTATTAACAAATTCCAGATCCCTGCAAAGATGTAATGCATGTACTCGGGAATTAATTACATATTCATCCATAATCTAAAGACATATTGGAGATAATGGAACTTTAACCTTCATTTTCTTTTTTTGATAAGTCAAAATATATAAAAAAAAGGCGCAAAGGGGCGCAACCCTAAGTACACAGGAAGTATACAAAGGAGAGCCTAAGAGGGAGAGGAGAAACGAGAAAAGAAATCAGGAAAACTAATTACAAGCAGGGCAAGCCAGCCAACAGCCCTAGTGTAAAGAGTAAAAAGAAACTAATGAAGAATTTCCTCAAAAGACCACAACATGTCTTCAAAGCATCTAACATTACGTTCCCTCCAAATACACCACATCAAACACAAATGAACCATCTTCCAAACCACGACACTCCTCGAGCGACCCCCTGTCCACCAGCAAGCAAATAACTCCCTAACCGAGCCAGGCATAACCCAACATAACCCAACCAGCTAAAAATGACGTTCCACAAGGCATTCACCACTTCGCAATGAAGAAGGAGATGATCCACTGACTCCCCATCCGACTCACATAACCAACATCTATTAACCACTATCATACCTCTCCGTCGAAGATTATCAATGGTGGGAATCTTACTCCTAACAGCCATCAAAGCAAAAAACGTCACTCTAGGCAGGGCCTTGGTCCTCCAAATGCCTTTCCAAGGAAAGGGAATGGACCCAAGCGGAGAGAGAACCCGATAGAACGTGCTCACCTGAACCTTTGCTCGAGGGAACCCACCACAACCTTCATTTTCTTTCTTTAGATTATTATTAAAAGGTTACAGTATGGAAAGACAATTCAGCCACAGTATCATACCTCCTACCAGCCATGCACAAAATAATTTTCACTGCCGTTATCATACGAAGCATCAATTTATCAACACAAGTGAAGGGAAAATTAGTACTCACTAAAGGAAAAGGTGATAAATGACAAGTTTTTTTATTTTTCAAATATAATCAACCAAACAAAAAGGTTCAACTCCTTTCACAGTAAATGCTAACATAAATTGATCTATTGTTATAATGTCATTTATAGCTCTCATTTCTTACATTACAAACAGGTGGAAAAACAAGAAAGAATATTCAAATTCCTAGAGGATAGTGTGGATAAATACCACAAAATTAAGGAGAAAATTCCACATTGATCCAGATATTCAAGCAAAAGCAAGTTTCCGACCATTGAATCGAATTTAATTATTACCAAGTCTCAATCTTTCGCCTTAATTGATATACATAATACAAAAGAGAGATCCAATTATGACAAATAGCGAGCTAAAGCCATTAGGAAGTAATTTTTTTTTGTTTCCTTTTGATAAGTAATCGAGATATCATTAAAAGCTTAAGGTGCCTTTAGGTACACATGAAGTATACAAGAGAAGCCATCTAGCTAGTAAGATCAAAAAGAACAAGAAAACCATAATAAATAATCACTAAAGAAGAAACAAAAGCAACCATCCAAAGATACAGGGTGTTGAAAACATTGGGAAGTAAAGATTTAAAATGCAAAATTTATAAGGAATGGGACTTTGTTTTATGGCTGCATCTTTATTGATCGCAAAACATAACACAATTTTTTTCTTAAAAGAAATTTCCATTTTTTTCTCCTATGGATCCATTAAAGTTAAGGATCACAAATTACAAGAATACACAAACTTGTTCTATAACTGAAATTACATCATAATCCATAAGTCAAGCAACCCAATACAATGGCACAAGAGCAAAACACAACAGATCGAGCCCAAGAGACTAATAAGAACAACATTCTTTAAAATTTAATATTGAGCATACAATAATAAACAAATAGACCAATTTTGAAATGATTACAAAATATAACATCATCAAAATTCCTCCACTCACCACTGAATACCCATTACGTGTCAAATCATCTAAAGTTTGCCGAAGATTCTGCAAAAGAGTAATCAATAAAGCATTGACTATCAACAGAACGTACAGAATTGTCCGAATACATAATTACTTGCATGTTATTAGTAACAGAAAGAAAAGATACAAGAGATATGGCACAATTGACATTTGGAAGAACTAATCTAGCAGTTGCAAAGTATGATTTTGCTTGAACCAGGGATAATAAATGGATTCAGGAGTTTCATAAGAGAAAAAGCATAATCTGAACTACTTCTGGCAAAAAATTTAGGCAAAATTAGTTCTAATTTAACAGTATCTAAATTTCTTTACCTAATTTTTCTTGAGAAACTTAATGGGAAAAAAAAAAGCCGAACTATTATTCTTTCAAATATGGAGATTCTCGTCTCTCATGTTTATAGTGAAGGAAACCAAGTTGCTTATTACTTGCAAGTTTAGGACATTTCTAGAAGGAAATAAAATTAGAGAAAATAATTTTTGTAAAAGATTTAGTTAGGATTGTCCCAATGAATTTTATGGGTCGTGCTATACCAAGGTGGTGTTTTACATAGCTTCTATGTGATTACTGTTGTGAGGTTCCATGAAAAGCAGTAGAGAAACAGAGCATGCGTGTTCATATTTTAGATGCAACTTCAGCCAGTTTACTGTTAAACCCATATTCTAAATGCTGCACGGGTTAACTACCTTCCTTTCTATGGCAGCAATCTTATCCATACCACATTGTGGACTTCCCTGAACTAAATCAAAGAACTTTGTTCAACACTTGATTAAATCATTAAAACACAATGCAAATGGTGTACTAGATAGTTAATTCAACATCCCATTACATATAAGAAGAAGACTAACATTTCCATCTTCATTAATGCAACAAGAAAAACCCAAGTATAACATGAATGGAAAAGAAAATATATGATACCATTACGGGGCAACCAGCTCTTGGAACGCTATCTGAACGCAGACCTCCAAAAGGATTCAAGCCTGCATATTCAACAAGAACACAAGCATCTATTCCAATGGACTCATAAAACTCCCCAACCTGAAAACACAATCAACCAGAGATGAAATGTAGAAATGAGAAATCAAATTCTCACTGACACAAAACTGTATGCTATGGACCCCAAAATAGAAAAAATAAATAAATAAAATAACTGCTAAGATCCCATAGGAAAAACTTGAAAAGTAAGGGATGGGGTGCAGAAAAAAGGAAAATAGCATACTCTGCAGAGCAAAACTTCACGTGGAAACCTTGACTTAAACTGCAACATCTCCCAGTTGAGTGTTCCTTCTTTTAGACTACATTGAGCACAATGCTATGTGTTAGTTTTATGCAGAAGGAACCCTTCTCAAAGATGCTTTTGAGAGAATTCATAGTATTTGCAATCATGCGAATACCATTAAAGACAGATTAATAAGGCTCAGATATGTAAAGAATGCTCATAGAGTATAATTTCAACACTTCTGGAAAAGGAAAGTAAGAAATTATTATATTGGAGCTTACCAAAGGTAACAGACATTCTTCTATTAAGTCAGAAACAGAACATAACAAAACCAGTTTCCCAGAAGCACATAATGCCCAGGACACTACTATAACCACAAATTCCTGAAAATTTAAGGCAAGATAGTCAATCAATTCACTTGGCTTAGGAATAGAGAAGGGAATTAATAATCAAAACCGCTGATTGATCTCAAGTCAGACCCACGAAACACCACAAGTTTTAATCAGAAACCTTAAACCTGTCCCTTTTTCAAGATTCAATTTCACAACCAGAAGCATGTTGATAGCTTATCACAAACCCACTATTCAGCTCTAATGCAGCTGCTGACCATTCCAATAATCAAAATTGTATAAGAGCAATGTTCCCAATTAGGCTAATTCAATTTTGCCCCTCGTATAATCTAAAGATGTAAAATAAGAATGATTTCACCAAATATTTACTAAAATTCTAGATGGCAACAAATCATCACACCAATTAACAAAAGCAGGAAAAATAAAGGACCCATTTAGGCCTCTCTCTTTTTTCCTTTTGGTTTCACTAAATCATAAGCATGCGTGCGACATATCAATAAGCTGATTGCAACATTATAAGAGCTCACCTCCCATTTCTCAAGTTAACATCCAAGCCAAGCGAATTGGTATATGTAAGCCTTTTAACCAGCTGAACAGTTGAAGGCTTTCTGCACCTCTCCAACCTCTACAACAAAGAAACCATGACCATTCAAGATCTTAAAAGTATTCAAGAAATTTAATATTCCACACATATTAAAGAAGCAAGACTATCAAGCAACTTAACAAAAATGCATGAAGTAGCACACCTCCTTCCACCATAGTAAGTGAGAAAGATCCTTATCATTGAGGGCACCATTTAATGCTTTAGATTTCTTGGTGGTTTTTGAGCTTCCCTTCAAAACTTTCTGGCCTTTAAAACAACAAATCCCATCCAACTGTCTGCTGCTGTACCTTTTTTTCAAAAAAAAAAAAAAAAAACTCATGATTTAGATGTAAATCAAAACAGACAAAAGAAGGAAGAATTGAATATTAAGTACGATCAACAGCCACATCACTTAAAGATTTTCTTTACCAGAATACTCTTTAACATTATCGTTGGCTATGGCACATTTCCAGTGACATACTGAGCAATGACAATCTCATTGTCCATTTTCTAACCGCCAAAGCACCAGATCAAGCATTATAATCAATTCATTACACATAAATGATGATTCCCAACGGACTTATGTATTTCAAAAGCAGAAACCTCACAGATATACAGCTCATATTGTTATAAAAATGCCAAGCACAGAAACGCATTTGAGTGGCTTTATTACCCCACCCCTCCGAGGGGGACTTTTTTGCTTATGGGTCAAGCATACATGGGTTACCTCACTTGTCACACAGAAATCCTTATGATACATTTGGTACACGAAATGACTACTCCATTAGGAAAAAAAAAAATAGCGTTTATTAAGAATGGAAGAATGCCAAATAAATAGCCTTGGTGTTAAAGTATACATATAATCTAACACTTCGAATAGACATTCCCTCATGGGCCATTAAAATGGCTATTCTATTCCACATTCTTTTATTTCCAATAAAAGCTATTCCTTTTTTTTTTTAATGAAATAGTTATTCTGCATACCAGACGTAACCTTAGTATTACATATAACAGATACGTTAACGTGTAATTTGAAAGGGAAACAACATGCTTAAGAAAAATTCAAAAGGGAAAAGAAATTTTGAAACAAAATGTCATTTTAAAGCGCACTTGGCACACATCAAATACAAAAAGACCAAAAACCCATTTCTCACACTCATCTACAACATCAATCAAACTTCACAGATTATACTCCATTTCCATGAAAAGCATTTCCTAGGGATACAGAGAAGTAACACTTTTTACCCACATGAGAATAAAGATATCCTCCCCCTAATATTCAACACAAATTATTCCTCATGAGAAACAAAGGAAAGAATTTTCCCAGAAAAAGTTAGACGAACCATGGCATAAAAATGCACAAGATTAATAGTTACACAACAAAAAGACACGCAACAGACTCTAGCACGCATTAAAACATAGAGAGAGAGAGACCGAAGCGTCGGTAAAGGCCTGGATGAGCTGTGTCTAGGAGCAGCAGAACGAAGCAAGAGAGCGAGGGAACGCCACCGGGGAACCGAAACGACGACGTTTCTAGTAGCAAGCCAGTACATAGTGCAGAGTGGAGTGGTTAGTGGATGTTTCTTAATTCTTCTGGTAAGAGAATCCTATCCAAATTACTTCGCTTGTTGGCTGGGCATTGCATCGGAATGGGAGGATTCAGAATTTGGTGGCTTTTTAGGGTTTTTAAGAGAAGAGGCTTCCGGCTTCCCGCCACAAAGGTACAGAAAAAAGATTTTGCAGTATCCGGTATCGTCGGTATATGTTGGAGGACATTATTGGAAAGTGAAATGGCACGACGGTAACAGTACTGTCCTCCTTTCCTCACCTCGACCACATCGTACCGTTTCAGCACTCACACGTGGGATTATTATTATCATCAACGGTTGAGATAATCTTGTTTTAGCATAACCACATTAATTTTTTTTAATTAAAAAAAAAATGCAAAATCAGTTCATCTAGTTACTTATTTGCAACAGAGAAATTTGAAAAATTTTAAGTGCTTAGAGTCGTGGTTAACTTCCTCGGACAAGTGTGGTGACACGTCTAGTTCAGGAGTTGCGTTTTGTGGTCCTCGAGACTACTCTTGATGCGAAACTCTTGGAAATGTAAAAATACTTAACATGCGAAAGGAAAATTTGATCAATGTGAAAGAGGCTCACAAGTAATGGAAATATTATTGTGAGTGTTCAGTGGCATGAGTTCCACATTGATAAAATATTTAATAAATAAATAAAATTAGTACTTAATATACATAATACATAAGTAGAATTGGATAGATTATTGTGATCATTTTGCATATATAATGTTGTTCTTCCTCCTATTGTAATGTTGTCTTTGCTCAAATATGATAGCATATATAGTTGGCTCTTTGCTTGTCATGGCCAATTGTCCATGTAATAATCCACTTATAAAAAATAAAATGAAAAAAACACAAAATTAGTGAATGTTGTTACACCGATTTGCAATAAGTTTCATAGGGTATACAAATTTGTTAAGAG
Organism: Carpinus fangiana; assembly: GCA_006937295.1. Classification (NCBI taxonomy): domain Eukaryota; kingdom Viridiplantae; phylum Streptophyta; class Magnoliopsida; order Fagales; family Betulaceae; genus Carpinus; species Carpinus fangiana. The sequence goes on along the minus strand of CM017326.1, from coordinate 10,270,894 downwards.
CTCACTGTGGTATACAAAAATAACAAATAAATTCATGCATCCACCTTTTGTCCAATTTTTTAACAAAAACCATCAAATGCCGTGTCATCACTAATCAAATAATGACATAAGTCATCTAATTCCCATAATAAAAAATATATATAAATACATCAAATAAAAAAAAAACTAAAACTACAAATTAAAATTACAAAATACAAAAAGAAAACTCGTAGCGGGTGGCTCGGCCCACCTCATTTGGCTAAATAGGAAGTGGTCGAAACAGCCATTTGGAGGTGGCCATGCCCGCCTCCCCTGCCCTTGCCTTCACTATTGGTTATAAGCACATCTTAATGGAACCCTTCCATTACTAATAAATTAACATCCTTTGGTTTATGTCGAGGGGATTTAATTTTCCATTTGATGTAGCAAATTTTATCTCTCACGTACTCGTATTAGCATCTTGTCGATCCATGTAAATTAATGATTATCTTTTTAATTTCTATTTGCTATTTGTTTGTAAAGTTTGTTTGCAGAATAGGCTTGAAGAGAATCGACTGGAAGACAAATAAAAAAAAAAATGGAACATGGTGCTGCTAAGCAAAAAAACTCTGAAAATATTTCAAAAAAAGATTGTCCAAAATATAACAAATAAAAATTTTCCTCAAACATATGATTTGTAGACACCAAATTTGTTATCCCATAATTAATTAACCTTAACATACATGTTACTAGTACAAAACATAGTAATTAATACGCCCAAATCATACGTCTCCAAGTAGTAGCTCAATCGGCTGAGACTATACTTCATGAAGCAGAAGTTACTAGTTTGAATCTCTCTCCCCTTTTTGTATGGACATGTGAACAAAAAAAAAAAAAAGGCCCAAATCATACATCTCCTATTGTAAGAATTCAACACAAGTAAAAATAGCATACACATGGATTCCTCCTCAAAAAGGTTCCTTCAAAATCAATTTTGACACGGCTATTAGAGATTACTTTTCAACTCAAGCAACTATTTGCAGAGACCACACTGGCTCTATCCTAAAAGCTGTTACTTAGATATCTCCCCCCTGCTCTCCAAATTATGGTGAAGCTCAAGGAGCTCTTCTAGCTGCCTCCTTAGCCTCTTCAATGAATTTGAAACATTTTGTTCTTGAAGGGGACTCCCTTACTGTGATTTCGGCTCTTACTTCTCCTGCACTCATCCAGGATTGGCAGATTGAGAAGCTCATTGTTGACACCTTAGCTCTTCTTCCTCCCTCTTCTATGTGGGAGGCAAGGAAAATTAACAGAAGTGCGAACTTCTACGCCCATCATGTGGCATTCTGGGCCGTGGCAAGAGTCCTCCAAGGCTCGGGCTGCATAACCATTTTTGCCCCATTTTCTTCTCCTCCACCTTTATAAAATCCAATGGATTGAATTTGCCTTGCTGCCTTACCTTTAACATAGGCTAAGGCTTTGTATATATAATTGAATTTGTTACAAAGAGATAGAATCAAATACTAAAGCAAATACAATTTGAAATCTATTCTATCAACTATAATTTGAAAGCTATACATGATAACAAGAGTTATCTTATTATTTGAATTTACTCTCATTTGAATTGTTGTAATCTTTATTTGCATTATCTTGAAGAGAGTTTGAGTTGGATAAGGAGATGTCTCTAACACGCCCCCTCAAGCTCAGCGGTAACGGAGTGACGTTGAGCTTGTCACGAAGAAAGCCGAATCGAATTGATGACAATGGTTTTGTGAAAATGTCTGCTAGTTGGTCTTTGCTGGACAAAAAATTGATGGTGAGTTTCTTGTGTGCAACCATGTCACGTACAAAATGAAAATCGATCTCAATGTGTTTTGTGCGTGCATGAAAAACTGGATTCAAAGATAAATATATGGCTCCTATGTTATCACACCACAAGGTAGGGACTTGTGTGAATTTCAGACCAAGTTCAGAACACAAAGAAAGTATCCATTGGAGTTCAGCTGCTGTGTTTGATAGTGCTTTGTATTCAGTCTCTGTGCTAGACCGTGTAACTGTCTGTTGTTTTCTACAACTCCATGAGACCAAATTTTTTCCAAGAAATATACAGTAACCACCGGTGGAACAACGATCATCTCGGTTGCCAGCCCAATCAGCATCTGTGTAGGCTTGAATTGAATTTGAAGGTGAGCAGTAGAACTGGAGACCAAACTGAATTGTGTGTTTAAGATACCTAAGCAGCCGCTTCACTGATTGCCAATGAATGTCCGTAGGTTTATGCATAAACTGAGATAGTTTGTTCACACTGAAGGAGATCTCTGGTCTTGTAATACATAAATATTGAAGTGCTCCAACTGTGCTACGATATAAAGTCGGGTCTGAAAACAAACTGCCTTCAAAAGCTGAGAGAGTCGTGGATGTGGCCATGGGAGAAGTTGCTGGTTTTGCCTCAAACATTTTTGTCCTCTTCAAAATGTCCAGAATGTAACGATGTTGGGATAACAAAACACCACGACAGGAGGGAATAACTTCAATTCCTAGGAAGAAATTTAATTTTCCCAAATCTTTGACAGCAAATTCAGTGTGAAGATTTTGAAGTAGCTCAGATATAGCAGCAGGTTTAGAAGATGTAATCAATATATCATCTACATAAATGAGCACAAACATGGTATANTCATGTGGCATTCTGGGCCGCAGCAAGAGTCCTCCAAGGCTCGGGCTGCATTCCCATTTTTGCCTCCTTTTCTTCTCCTCCACCTTATTGTAGTGGTCTTGAATCACCTTCTGTGTTTTTCCCTCCTTGAAGGGTTGTTCTATGCTCTTGTGTTTTAATGCAATCTTGTTACAAAAAAAAAAAAAAAAAAATAGCATACACATTTGCCAAGCACGGCCTGCTCAAAATTCTTACATACCCTATTACAATCATCTGACCTAAAGCATGTCCCACAGTACGTTCGACTATCTCGCCCACAGATTACCTCAAAGCCTTCTATTGATGCTGCAGCAATATGAACAAATCATCATAAAAATAAAAATTAAAAATTAAAATTATTGAATTACTTACCCAATACTGTGAAGAGAATGAAGATAATGAAAATATTTGAAAGGTTTGGAGACTTGAGAGTCCACGCCATGTTTTATTTTTCTTAATTCTCACTTATGCCAAACTGAAATGGCAATATTTAAGGTTATTTATAGGAGATCGATGTGCTTTTCTTTCTAGAAACAAGTCTTCAAGCATTTGCTGCTATATTTAAGTATTTTTTTGATAATAGTAAGTGTGACATTAAATCCAAAAACAATAATTTTATATTTCATTTAAGCAAAAGAATAATAATGGTAGATTTTTGATATAATGAAAACATTATGTCCCTCCTCATAATTGACTTGTCTTTAATATATTGCCGCCCGCCTTCGTTACACTTTACGAAAAGTTGTGTAGTATTAACACTTTACGAAAAATTGAGATTATTTTTAATATAAGTTCACTCAATTCCTTCGAAAAATAAAAATAAAAATTGGTGGGCGGAGTGCCCTTTGGCGTCTCCGTAAGATTAGTAAAACCAGTCCCTTTGCAAGTCCAATATTTTGTACTTCATTTTAACAAGATTTCAATATTGCTAAATTGGTTCACATTATCATCATTTTCGGAACGTGTTTTTTTTTTTTTTTTTTTCCTTTTCTTCACAAGTTTACTATGTAATGAATTCGAAGTATGATGATAGGTCTTATTTGGAAACTAGGTTAATTAATTAATGTCTACCTTCCATAGAGTCTCTAATTTCAACTATGTTCAGCATTAATTTGAAAGGGCCGGGGTTGCTTTATGAGAAATGTAATACGAACTTTTAAATTTATACATACAAAATGCTTATTACTTAATGTGACAGTAAAACTTACTATTAAATTTTAGATCCAATAGCAATTCACATTGTCAATCACAACAAAAAAAATAGTATAAATTTGAAGTTTATATAGCATTTCTCACTATCAAATTGCCAATAAAAAAAATTTGGAGTTTAATCAACTTTTCATCAAATCAGGAGGCATGCACTATAGTTTTGTTTTTTGATTTTTTTTTCCCCGTATTATTTGGTCTTGGAGTGGTAGTTGATTTGTTGTCCTTATCTTACACGACTATGAAATCTTCCCCTGGAATTTGGCTTGTTGTCTCTTACCTATTATAAAGAGCCGCAAGATTACTCTTGTAATTTTTAGATTTTTGAGTTTCAAATGATTTTCTCTTTATGATTTTTCATAGTAAAATTTCTTATGATTGTTTTCATTTGTAGATGTGAACTTGTTAAGCCAAACTATGTAAATCAAAACTACTTAAATCGTAATGTGTTATGTGTGATTGGTTTAGTTTATTATATATGTTATTTTCTACTTCTATGCAATCTAAAAAATTAATTTATCACAACAAATGGTAACATGGCTTGGATTTTTTTTTTTAGGGAAACTTAAAAAACCCCCCATCTTCCAGCCTTTTACAGAAACCACCCACGAAACGAAAAAACTCTCACTTACCCCCCCAATCTTTCATTTTCTCTCACTTAGGACCCTTTAAGGGTATAATGGGTATATAAATAAATAAATATATGCCCATTATACCCTTCACTCCAAAACTACGCCGCTTTGGGCTCACCCAAAACGACGTTGTTTTGCCCAAAACGACGTTGTTTTGCCCAAAACGACGTAGTTTTGGCCATTTTACGAATTTAGTTTTTTTTTTTTTTT
>CM017326.1:10240046-10265554 GCA_006937295.1 Carpinus fangiana | reverse complement strand
CCCCCCCCCCCCCCCCCCCACTTTTTTTTTTCTTTTTTCTTTTTTCTTTTTTAAAAAAAATTTCCTTCTTTTTTTTTAAAAAAAAATAATAAAATCCTAAAATGGCCAAAACTACGCCATTTTGGGCAAAACGACGTAGTTTTGAAGTGCAAGGTATAATGGGCAGATTTCTCCAAAAGGATCCTAAGTGAGAGAAAATGGAAGATTGGGGGGGGGGTAAGTGAGAGTTTTTTCGTTTCGGGGGGATTTGTGTAAATTGGTGGAAGATGAGGGGGGGTTTCTGAAGTTTCTCCTTTTTTTTTTTTTATGACTAATACAAATTTGGGAAAAATCCACTTTACCCTCCTGAAATTATAAAAAAAAAAAAACTGAGGGTAATTATGTAATTTCATAGATTTTCGTTCAATTTGACGGAAATTAGTAATGAAATGTTTAAATTGAAAGTTTTTAAAACATTAGGAGGTGTATTGTCAATTTTTAAATTTTGGGGTTCAAATTAAAAAATCTCTAAAACTTTAAGGGGTAAAGTGGATATTCCCCTACATAATTCATAGTAAAAAAGTTTAATGGTCATAATAGTTTCAATTTTTTACGCATCAAGATACGTGTTTTATTGCCGCAACAAGCCTTAGCAAAAATTTTGGATGCAAGCCACTATCAACATCATCAAACGAAATAGCAGAACTTGATAAAAAATCAACATGCATCGTTAATTTAAAAAATATAAAAATAAGATACAGAGTAGAGGGAGGAGCAATGTCCCTAAAGGATGAAAGAGAGGAGTGAATGACGAAAACTTGAAATGGGAAGAAGAAAATAAAATAATAAAAGAGAAATATAAATATGGTAAAATAAAGCATACGTGTGGCGTGAGATGTAACACCCCGATCATATATTGAGAAGATCAAGAGGTATATATATAGTTTATAAATGTAATAACGAGTGCCAAGTCTCATTTTGCTTTCTAATATTAGACTTTATAAGGAATTTTAAGAAAGTTTCAAATTAATTAGTCATTTTTGAGTAATAGCTAGTGCTTTTTTTTTTTGTTATTATATATATCTTTTCAATATGGGGTCGAAGTGTTACAAATCGTAAAAAACCGTGAGGCTTGGGTCATCTAGAGTGACCGCATTGCATGAATAAAATGGAAATCATTAACTATTTACATGATATATATGTACGTGGAAGAAATGCTATACATCCAACTATCTTTACAGTGTTTATCTTATTATAAACACTTGTTAAGTTTACTTTGTACGTATCTCACAATTATTTGAGTTAGTTATACTTGAAAGGAGTATTAAAGTATTAATTAAATGATTAAGGAAAAACTTCACTTTAACCCCTTAATTTTCACGCGATTTTACAAACCTCTTAAACTTTAAAATCTTTCACTTTGGACCCCTAAACTTTGAATTTCTCTCGATTAGAATCTTTCCGTTAATTTTAGCCATTAAAAATAAAAAGAAAAAAGAAAAAAGAAAAAAAATCCCTAATTTCGTTTTTTTAAAAAATTAAAAAAAAAAAAGAGAAACTTAAAAAAGTCCCCCTAACTTCCACCCTTTTTGAAATATTACATAAACTTAAAAAACTCTCAATTTAATCCCCTAAAGTTTCAATTGCTCTCAATTTAGACTCTCTCATCAAGTTGCCTCGTTAACTTCAGACAGAATCCTAAACATGTGACCTGCACGTGATTTTTTACCCCTGAATTACCCGTTATACCCTCCAAGAGCTTCAGTTCCTTGTTCTTCAACTCCATGGCCGGTGGCTTTTCGACGTTGGATATGAGAAACCCAATCCCCTGAAGTCAAAAAACATTATAAGAATTTTCTTTCCCTTGAACTCCCATTCTCATCCCAAAAGCCATTTTGAATTTCACGCCAAAACCCAATCCCATTGGAAATGGATTCCCATACCAAAGATCGGCGACGCGGTGGTTGTCTGGAGGTGTTGCAGGTTGGAGATCCGGTGAACGGTAATGGTGCGAATCTGCAGCGAAGGGCAGTGCTGCGACCAGCAAACGACAAAGCTACATGCTTGGAGGTTCAACGAGCAGCGGTTGGCTCGACAGACCTCAAACCGTGGCTTCACGTCTAGCAACTCCAGCAGTCTGGTCGTGAAAGAGTGAAGCCGGCAGTCTGGTTTGGCGAACGGAGATTTGTGTGATGGACGGCTCGCGATTTGGAGATTCCGTGGATTGACGATCACTATTGGCTTGGTTGCTTGGTCTCTGTGAACGTGGATTTGAGATTCCACTTGCAGGGTATAATAGGTAATTCGGGGGTAAAAAATCACATGCAAGTCAGTGTTTAATGTTCCATCTGAAGTTAACGAGTCAAATTGATGAAGGGATCTAAATTAAAAACAATTGAAATTTTAAGGGATTAAATTGAGAGATTTTAAAGCTTAGGGGGATATTTCAAAAAGGGTGGAAGTTCGGGGGGCTTTCTGAAGTTTCCAAAAAAAAAAAAAAAAAANGTCTTGTAATACATAAATATTGAAGTGCTCCAACAGTGCTACGATATAAAGTCGGGTCTGAAAACAAACTGCCTTCAAAAGCTGAGAGAGTCGTGGATGTGGCCATGGGAGAAGTTGCTGGTTTTGCCTCAAACATTTTTGTCCTCTTCAAAATGTCCAGAATAGGAGCAATTGAAAGTTCAGGGATCCAAAGTGAGAGATTTTAAAGTTTGAGGAAGGTTTGTAAAATTGCGTAAAAGTTTAGGAGATCAAAGTAAAGTTTCCCCAATGATTAAATTCATTATTTCCTATGAGTTAAAAACTTTTTCTTGTACATTTAAAACACTCTCATAAAATCAAAGCACAAAGAAATTATAACAGTCTTAACAGATGGTGGAGTTGTTAATGAAGAACATATATAGCAAAGCAAACAGAAATAAAGAAAGATGAAACGTAAGACACCATATGCCATTATTTAATTTGGTCATGCCCACTCCTCCTAGCTTGTCCATCTTTGATTTCCTCTTAATTGATCACCTCGATCGATCACATGATGCTACAACTAGCCAAATTATTAGCCAGATTAAGCACCCTATCCATTGCCTCCAATGCTTGAAATGCGGTCCGCCATATATTCTAATTAAAACCCAAATGGAACAAGAAATGATCAGTACGTACACTTTAATCGGAAAATCATTTGCAAATTTTTCTTTTTCATGTTTCTTTTCTCTCCAAGTAAATGGGATAGAGAGTAATTGCACTACTGTTGGTAGCCATTAATCTTCCTTGAAAATGATTTTGCAGGTATATATATATATAACTATAGAAATATATGATGGGGTGAATAATATGAAATGTAGAAGCGGAGAAAGACATGTGGGCAGCATCTTATATATTATTCAACCCGGCCGGCCGTTATATATTTTTCTCTAAAGTCGGAATCGGATGTGGGTAGGCTGGTAGCATATTCCTCAATATTGAAGAAAATGAGCAATTTGTATATCGAACAAATTAAATATCGTCATTTTCTGGTTAGTTGCAATGTTATTAATTAATTTCTCCGAGTGGATTCATATCCGGACGAAAAACTAGGGTCTTAATCTGAGTTTATATGCATGAAGATGTCAAATTATTACTAAAAGGGAATTTTCATTTTAATTTTTTTTTTTTTTTTAAAAAATTATTTTGAAGAATACTAAAAGAGAAAAATTGAAGAAGAATAGAAGACACAAAAGCTTACCATTCGAGGTGCATTTGCATCATAAGGTTGTGGAACTAATGCCTGCATTTAATAATTAAATAAGGTCAATACAGCACGATTTAATTGGCAGGGTATATATAAATATAAAGGTCACCATGCTTAATTCCCATGAATAGGGATGACCNATGATCAGTACGTACACTTTAATTGGAAAATCATTTGCAAATTTTTCTTTTTCATGTTTCTTTTCTCTCCAAGTAAATGGGATCGATAGAGAGTAATTGCACTACTGTTGGTAGCCATTAATCTTCCTTGAAAATGATTTTGCAGGTATATATATATAACTATAGAAATATATGATGGGATGAATAATATGAAATGTAGAAGCGGAGAAAGACATGTGGGCAGCATCTTATATATTATTCAACCCGTCATATATTTTTCTCTAAAGTTGGAATCGGATATGGGTAGGCTGGTAGCATGCATATTCCTCAATATTGAAGAAAATGAGCAATTTGTATATCGAACAAATTAAATATCGTCATTTTCTGGTTAGTTACAATGTTATTAATTAATTTCTCCGGGTGGATTCATATCCGGACGAAAAACTAGGGTTCTTAATCTGAGTTTATATGCATGAAGATGTCAAATTATTACTAAAAGGGAATTTTCATTTTCATTTTTTTTTTAAATAAAAAAAATTCTTTTGAAGAATACTAAAAGAGAAAAATTGATGAAGAATAAAAGACACAAAAGCTTACCATTCGAGGTGCATTTGCATCATAAGCTTGTGGAACTAATGCCTGCATTTAATAATTAAATAAGGTCAATACAGCACGATTTAATTGGCAGGGTATATATAAATATAAAGGTCACCATGCTTAATTCCCATGAATAGGGATGACCTAGTGAGCTTCAGTGATTTCGATCTTTTACTTTATTTTTTATGTATTTTTTTTTTTTAAATTTTTTTTTTTTACTTTCTACTTTTTTTTTAAAGTTTAAAATAAAATAAAAATAATAATATGGATGTTTTTAGAAAATGTATTCAACCCCATAAGGAATAGCTATTATGTATATGAAATTAATCATTTCCATTGAAATAATTATTCCCAAGAATAGACTCTTACCAAACAAGAGAATAACAAATCTATATGAATAGCCATTAATCCATTATATATATGGGTTTATTTCGCATTTCGCAAACCAAACAAGCCCTAAATATGTTAATGGCTAATATCGTAAACTTATAATTATTTATTTTAAGAGTAATTTAAATATTCAACTCCCATCTTATTGGATTAATGCGGCAATACTTATCATTCCTTAGATTTTTTCCATTCTTTGATTAAAACTTATACAAGGGTTGATGGCGGGCACATTACATCATTCCAATTAAATGATACGGGACAAGGGTTGAGTACTTTAAAATAAATAAATGGTTGAAGTTAGAGTTCACATACGGTTTCTTTTGGTGTTCTCCTACTGTACATTTTCTTGGTATTACGTGAATATTATTTTATATAAAAACAGAAAAAAAGCTGAAAACAATATCCACGTATGATTAAAAGAACATTAAGGCTCATTTGGTTTATGGAATAGGCCATTGGAATAGAATAGTTATCTTTATGGAATAGTTATTATTTTGTTTGGTAATGGTCTATTCTTATGAATAGTTATTTCCGTGAGAATCAATAATCCTTTGCACACACGAATAACTATTCCTCTAAAAAAATTAGACAAATAGTTATTCCAAAGTTTTTTTTTTTTTTTAAAAGAAAAAAGAAAGAAGTAGGATTTTTGGTAATTTGGTTCAACTATAATTAAAATAGATATGTTATTACCAAATTAAAAAAATAAGAATAACTATTCCATTTCACTTTCTTTTATTTCTAGTAATAACTATTCTTTTTTCTAATAGAATACTTAATTCGCAAACCAAACGAGCGATAAGGAAAACTGTATCATTTCTCATTTTCAAATTAGTATTGGCTTACCAGACGAGGATCTACTTCACCAGGAGGAAGCCCTCTCTTGGAGCGTAGCAAGACGTAGTTATCCAAGAAGGTGGCGTGATGGTGGCGGAAACTCCGTGCGCTATAGCAAGTAGCGCAGAGATCGTAGGTGTTGTTGGCACTGTCAAAGCAGGCGACGCAAGTGAAATAGAGTCCCATAAGGCACGTTCTGCATTGATTGCACCACACGCCCCGGGTTTTCATGATGTAGTACAACGTCAGGACTTCATTGAAATCCAAGCTACCGTCCCGGTTGCGGTCCAAGGTACGGAAAAAGTTGGGGTCGATCCAGTGGTAGCCGCATTGCCTGAAGAAATCCACGAACTCATTGAGGCTAACAAGGCCATCCCTATTCGTATCCATTGAGCGGAAGAAATCGTTTGCTAGCTGCTGAAGTTGCCAGGAGGAATTGTTATAGTAGGCTGCAGCAGCTATGTGTAGCTCTTCCATGTTCATGTCGATCGAGCTCTCCTGGGGTTGGAATATATCAGAATCAAACCCCCTTAATGTTGATAGAAGTAAAATGAATTTGCTTGCTCAGTTTTATATATATATATATATATATATATCTCCTGGGGTTGGAATATATCAGAATCAAACCCCCTTAATGTTGTAGAAGTCAAATGAATTTGCTTGCTCAGTTATATATATATATATATTGCTCAGTTTTATATATATATAAAATAGCAAATTTGTTAAGGTTTAAAAAAATTTTGGGGTGTCCATGGTCCCATGGGATTAACTATTTTATGAATCTGCTTCTTCACAATTTCACAAACATCCTATCAGAAAAAGGTTATCCTCAACCACATAAATGGTCATCGACAATAACTAATGACCCTTTACGACTACAAATCCTCGATATTGCCATTTTATGGTCATCGTCGAAAACCACCTTCATCGTGACTCGTGAGCTACGTGAGCTACACGTTGTTGCTATTAGTATTAGCGGATAAGGATCCTGTCCAGTTCATAATAGACTGGACAGGATCCAGTTAAAAGCTGAGATTTTTCTATGATTTTCCTTGACTTTCTACCTCTACCATTCGAAGTCCATCAGCATTCAATGTCCATCAACTGCATTCAACTGCATTCAATGTCCATCAACTGCATCGATCAACTGCATTCAACTGCATTCAATGTCCATCAACTGCCTATATATTGTGTCCCTTGCAATCGTTTAGAATATAGAATCAATATTCCTCAAAAAAAAAAAGAAAAAAGAATATAGAATCAATATAGACAAAATGTAGTCTTACATTTATTTTGTGTTATTCTCCTTCTTCCCTCACTTCTTCCTCCTTTACCAAACTTTCTTCCCCTTATTCAATATTTTAACATTAGAGAAAGTAAAGAAATATAATATTTGAAAAATAATATTTAAATAAAATCATAAAAGTGTCTAAGGCTAGCGTGGGTGAATAGTACCCACGCTAGCCTTTAAATAATATTAAAATATTATTAAAAATATAATATTAAATTTTGGGGTAATTATCTTTGTCCCTATGAACTACAACACCTTGACACTTTTTTTCTCATAAACTATCAACTATGACACTTGACCCCATCAAACTATCATATTGGGACAATTTTCCCTATTTTGTCAGTCAAAAGAGTTAAAACTAACGGTTAATAGTCATGTGACTTACATGTGTCATTTTAAATTTTTTTTCCTTCCATTTTTGCCCTCATTTCAGATTTTTGGATTAAGGTTCATGAGGGTATAAGCGTCATTTTATTGTTTTAAAGTGAGGGCAAAAATGAAAAGAAAAAAATTTAAAATGGTTGTATTAATCCATTTTAAAGTGAGGGCAAAAATTTGAAAAGAAAAATTTAATCCATTTTAAATTTAAAAATTTAAAATGGATTAAAATTTAAAATGACTGATAAAGGAGGAAAGTATCATAAGATGATAGTTTGATAGGGTCAAGTATCTTAATTGGTAGTTCATGAGGGGAAAATATTAAGGCGTTGTAGTTCATGGAGACAACAGATAATTATTCCTTAATTTTTTTTAATATTATTTAAAAGATAGTGTGAATACTGTTCACCCACGTCAACACGTAGAATATCACTACTCAAGGTTGATGGGTGCTTTGAAAAAAATGAATAGGTAAAAGAAAATTTAAAGAGCTGATCAAAAATGAAACAGCCAGCTGCTTCCGTGACTAATATGGAAACTATATATTAAATTATTGCTAATATGGGAGCTATATGTATATATATATATAGTCATGAAGTCAGAGTCGTCATCGCTAATACTGGATAAGGATCTTGTCCGGTTCATAATGGACTGGACAGGATCCAATTAAAGGCTGAGATTTTCCTATACAAATCTAAGGGTGTAGAAAAAGACACATCATTTTTTTAAATATGGTGTTAACACCCATATTGTGTTGGTTAACACCCCCCACAGCTTGCTTCGGCTTCACATGAACCATTAAATACCTCTTGAAAAAACATACCTCTACCCTATCTTGATATAATTCAATCTAGCAAAAAAGATTTCATTTTTTTCAATAGATATTTTTTTAAAAAAATTAATTATATGACATGTGACGATATTTGATTGGTGCTAACATGACGTTTCATTAAGTTTTGGATGAAATTTTAACAAAGGTACAATCTTTATTTTTATGAAGACCACAAGTACTTCATGTGGCAAAAATGAAACCCTAGAAAGAAAAAATAAAATGTTGAAACCCATGGGGGCAAAATAGTATTTAACCCCAATTTTTTTTTTTTTTGGTTAAGTTTTCTGTGTTTTCTACTTGGACTAGAGTGCATGTGCAGTTTCATTTTCAAGTGATTTTCACAGATTTTTTGCAAGTTTGATAAACATAAAATAGCCAATTAAGTTGGTGATTCAGAGTCTAAGTGACAAGCTCCCAAACCCCCTAAAAGTCATTACATTGATTAACGAAAACGTCTAAACTCCAAGTCTTCGTGATCAAACATCAATCGTATAAAAAAAAGAACAACCTCGTTTGGTAAAACTTTAGAAATCTTTTTTTTTCTTNTTTGAGGGACCATGGACACCCCAAAATTTTTTTAAACCTTAACAAATTTGCTATTTTATATATTATAGCCTTAGGAGGGTCCTGCAAAAATTATTATACAAACCCCCCCAACAAAATTTTCCTCTTAAAATTATCTCCTAAAGTGCTAAAAGATGGTTTTCCACCCAAGAAAAATTAAAATATTGTCTAGTTCTCTCTCCTATATCCGATTCTTTTACTCAAAAATTTTTTGTCCTTTAATGCATATAATACTAATTTTCAGAAAAATATAATAATATTTAAATAATTAATATTTAAATATTAAAAAATATAAATTCTCACTTTGCCCCAAAATACATTTGATCGGGACCCCCAGGAACCAATTCCTGGTTCGCCACTGCTTTTGCATTAGAGCTAGCTACTTCTGCCAGTATATTTTGGTTGATTTGATAATCTTCTTTAATTTTTGTAAAATAGTTTTTATTTTTAAAAATTATAAATTATTTTTTGAGCTTGAGCTTCTTTTTCTTAAATTGTTGATTTTCACTGAACCACCGAAGTAAGCTGCCGCATGCATCATATATAGCAAAACTAGTGGCGACTTTTGATGTGTGCCAATAGAGTTTTGCTATAGAGTTTCTGTTGCCATCTCCCTTAGATGTTGGTGTTTCATCAAACCACAAACCTTTCGCCGTACGTGCAAATCAATTTTATGAGTTTATAATGAGTTCTAACCACACATCCGTACGTAGTTTATTCCCCAATTTCATGATTTCTAGCCATGTTTTCTGTATTATATCTCCCAATTTTAGCTGGTTTTCAGACAACCGATAATTGAACAATCTTATTTTAAAATAAAGTCCTAATAGTGACGTGTCAAAAATCCACATGTTACTAAAGTCCTAATAGTGACACCCAGTTTTTTGACCCACCACACATGTTGCTAATTACACATCTCTAAACATTAGTGATGTGTTAACAGGCTTAACATGTCACTAACGAGTGGTAAATAAAAAATCAGTTTTTTGTAGTGAAGGGAAGAAGAAACGTAAATTATGCCATTATTTTGGGCATGCCCAATATTCATGTATCCCAAAAACGGCATGATTTCCCTCTTAATTGATCACCTCATCACAATCACATGAGCTACAACTAGCCAACATACCCCTTGTTGGGTCATGAATCCGCCTATTTAGGCCCAACAGGCCCAGTCCATGAGAGCCCCATTGGACAGACCAAGGCCAAACTCATGGTAGGTCTCGGAAGTCAAGCCGAGACCAGGCCCATGAGAGGTCTTGAATGTTCAATCTAAGACCACACCATAAAGAGCAATTGAATCCGAATGGAGGATATTCCACATCAACCTATCTACCGCATACAAACAATTATCTTATCTCAAATCTATTCAAATAAGAATAAGATATTAACGTTCAAATATGCACATACATATCCAACATTACATAAATTATTCAAAATCAATATGTTCGATAACAACCATATCTCACGTTGATAACTGCCTAGCAAAAAATCAGGGATTGTTGGAGTTATTGGTTATGGGACTACTACTATTGCATGCCTATAAAAGACAAGTCACGTCTTCACATTTTGGTAATTGCAACTCTTGCACTTTAGCTCTCTTGTTGCTTATACTTCATCTCTCAAATATTGACTTAGGTATCAGAGTCCCAATACTAATCGCCTTCTCCAATGCTTGTAATGCGACATACCATTTACTCTGAAAGCAAAATGAAACAAGAAAAAACTGGAGTTAATTAATCTGAGTGTATCAAAAGTGGGTCTGGGTGTCAATCTCAATCAGAAAGACTCATGACTTTTGGGTCGTCGTCTTCGCTGATAAGTTCAACTTTTTTTTTTTTGGTTTTAATTTGCTTATATAAACTTGGAAAAAAAATTTATCATTGCCAATTTCGAAGGCCCACTAGAGCTGCACTTATCCCTCTCATTCAAAACTTAAGTTACACTGCCCAACAATTAATTGAACTTAAATGAAAACTACCTACAAAAGACACATCATTTGGGAATAACCAATTTTTTAAAAATTTGATAAGCGTAGCATTTTTTGTTGTTAAAAATTAACTAAAGTACTTATACCCAACAAATTAACGACTCATTTGTTTTCTATTTATATATATGTTGTGATTTTTCGTACACGTCAATCGTCGAACAATATATATTTGCGTAGATTTTGTTGAAGTCCATGTCTTCATCTAGCTGGACGTGCAGTAATTTGTATGCTTGAGATCGATTGCCGTGCACCAGGGTGTTGAAATAGTCATGATGGAGATATTCGATCCGTGTGCAGCCATATATATATGTCTTCATCTAACTAGACATTTCTACGCTTAATTAAGATTTAAGAATGCCGTGCACCATGGTGTTGAGAAATAGCCATGATGGGGATATTCCATGTCACTACAAAGAAGAGGTGGACTAATTTCAATGCATGCATCAATGTCGGCCGACTCGGCCCCATGTGTAAACAAAAGAAAAGGGGTGGGATATAAGGAGGAGTAGAGTTATTTTAGAGTCCTCCTAAATATAAAGAGACCGAGACAAACAAGAGAGAAAAATCCAAAACACGTAAGGGGGAGCACGTGGTGTTCAACTAGAGGACGGAAAGAAGAAAATAAAGGATATTGTTCTCTTATAAAAGAAACGTTGCAAGGACTAATTAAAGTCGGTCTCATTCTGAATTTTTCTCTCGGGGTTGTTTTTCATTTCACAGAGGCAGCCGACTACACTGTTCTAGTTTATTTTCATGAGTGGCTAAGTCTCTAGCTAGTTAGCGCAAGGAGTGAAGCCTAGTATTTTTTTTAGGTGTTATTGACTCTTGAGACTATTTTACTTATTGTTGTTCATAGCTAGATTAATAATTGAATGTTAAGAATAATTTTAATTTGAAAGTAGTTTCATGAGGACAAATTTATTTTGATTTGTTATGATTTTTGATTGTGTCAAATGCTTATACTGTGTTTGATTTGTTATGATTCGAAAATATAATAAATGCTTAATTTATTTGGTGACATGTATTTGAAATTAAATTATTCTTTAAACCATATTCAATTTATTTTAATTTTTTAAGAGTACTTTATTGTTCTATCTTCTGATTAAGAGAATTAATTTCTCACCTAGTTGAGTAAAAAATATATGTTTCCAGAGTACGTAATAGAATGCAAGGTGAATCCTAAAAACTTTAGTGCTTCCCATTAATTTTCTCAAACACCAATTTATTTAGTTTGGTTTAGTAATTTAATTTTAGTATACTTTTCATTCAATTGCTCTAATTTTTAGCGGAAAAACAACAAACCAATCAATTTACATTTTTGCACTATAATAAGAATTTTACTTTAGTGTTTACCATTCCCTATTGATCGGCCTCATATTTACCAATAATTTATAACTTGCAATAACATGCACTTGGGTTTGCAATATTTTTGGTGCGGCAGGTTTCATTGTTAATGTCGTTTAAAACACGACGAGTAATCCTTTATTTATTATTATTATTTTTGTTGTTGTATGTAAAAATCAATTATTGAATCATTACTTATAAAAAAAAAAATTAATAGCTAAATTTCATGGTCATTTTATTTCAATTGTATGCTAATAATATAACAGTGTATTAAAAAACATTACTCTAAATTTATTTATTTATTGTTCGGGCTTGAAAAAGGATAATCCAAAGCTTCAAATTGCCTATACTTATTTTGCCTCAGTATAGTAAAGTGATATAATTGCGTCATGAAGTAGTAGAGATCCTGATGGTTGAAATCCTAGTATCTACAAAAACATTTGCTTTTAATAAACCTTAATTTCATCACACTGTCATGGAAACCATAGCTTATTCAGATGTTCCATTCCGGGACCGAAGCAAGCAAGAACAAAAAGGAGATGTATTGCAGTAATATAATTAAATGGCCATGCCCATTTATTGAAACACAACCTAGCTGCAGTCGCATGGCCGTAATTGTGTGGCTACTCACATCACATAATGCTACAACTTCGTGATTTATCCGCAGCAAGCCCCATCTCCAATGCTTGAAATGCTTCCATCAGTCCATCGTCACCCTAATTAAGCCACAAAACAATTGTATACAAAATTAATTGTATATTTAGAAATGAATGCTAAACTTCAATTACAAATGATCAATATGATATAATATGCATGTATTATAGAGACTGTTTAGGTACATGGCATTTTATTAGGGTGGTGGTTTAGTGGCCTCAAAACCCATGTAGTTAGGTAAATATTAGGGCATGGATTCAGCTTTTGTAATAGGAATCGTTATGTTTGATTAGTGTAAACCACTTAGTGTCATACTGATGTTCAAATAGAGAAGGCTATGGCTCAACTAGACTTAAGAGAGCATATGTGATTCTTACTATCTAAGCCCTTCCTTGGTTTACAAGAAACGAAGAATAGATACTTTGATCGCCTTATTCTACCTTTTTTGCTTTAGAAGAAAGAGAGAGGAAGGGAGAGAAGACACTAGCTACGTACCATGGCAGCTGAAGGATAGACCGCAGGTCGTGGAGCGAGTGCCTGCATAAAAAGATATGTACAAGCTTCCTCTATGAGAAGCCTTCCCAAGTAAAAGGCATATATATTAAAAGGAATATATATATATATATATAGAGAGAGAGAGAGAGAGAGAGAGAGAGAGAGAGTAGTTTCTCTTGGATATATAATTAAGTATTTGATAATTAATGGGGTTTATTAATTAATTACCAGATTGACGTTTGTAAAGCCAGGTGGAAGACCCCTCTTGGCCCGAAGCAAGACATGGTTATCCAAGAAATAGTTGTGCTGGTGAGTGAACCTCTTTCGTTTATAGCAGGCAGGGCAGAGATCATAGCTCCTAGAGCTGCTGTCAAAGCAAGCAACGCACGAAAAATAGAGCCCCACAAGGCATGCTTGACAGCCTTGGCACCAAACGCCGCCCCGGGTTTTTACCACGTAGTACAGGGTGAGGACCTCCCAGAAATCCAGGCTGCCGTCGCGGTTACGGTCCAGGTCCATGAAGAAGTTGGGTCGGATCCAGCCGTAGCTTTGCTGGAGGAACTTGACGTACTCCGCGTAGCTGACTCGGCCATCTCCGTCGGTGTCCAATGCGAGGTAGAAGTTCCATGCTAGTCGCTGAAGGTCTCTAGGGGCGTTGTTGTAGTAAGCTATAGCCGCCTCATGTAATTCTTCCATTGCACTATTGTGAGTTTCCTGCTCGATCTCGGGCTCTTCACAAGAGTCTATTAATAGAAAGAGATCGAATATATGCTGTTTTGGTAAAGCCACTGGCACTGATCATAATCAAACTAACGGCGTAAAAGCAAAATGACTTTTGTTCTGATTCCTTTTTTGTTTTGTTTTATAGAGCTTGAAGATATAGAACAGGAGTACTAATGGTACGATCTGTAGATTCTAAACTCCGAAAGTGTTTCCCCACTAAGAATCATAAAATCAAAAGCTGGTTCACTTCGTATTTTATTATTCCCCACTTGCTCTAATGTCCAAAAACAAATTGAACTTTAAAAATAACATGGGTAGAAAGTATAATGATTCGACGGAAAAGTTTGAAGTTGCAACTTTCGGTCTATACTCAGAATCTTCTTCTGTGCTAGCTTGGGCATGCACGTCCAAATTTGAATAATCTGTCCTGTCTTTGTTTAATCGTATATGCCAGCTACGTACTAGGTTTCTCGTTAAGAAATTGAAGATCGAGATCAATGACTATTAGGGTGAATCCCTCTTTCAAATTAAGTGATCGAGATGCTAATTTTGTACGCTCGGGTCTAGTTTGGTTTGTGGAATAAATATTTCATTAGGAAGAATATTATAAGTTTTTGGGAAAACTTCACTCATTTTTGAACCTTTCGCGGTTTTTACAGATACTCCCCAATGTTTAAAAGGTCTCATTTAGGTGTATCAAATTTTGATTTTCTCTCACTTTACCCATTCCGTATAGAAAATTCTTCGCAATTTCAATTTTATCCTTGACTCCATAACTATATCGTTCCCAAAACGACACGTATTTTTGAGGTAAAATTGACATTCTCTTAGGATTTTCTGTACTAAAGGGGCAAAGTAAAAGAAAATCAAACTTTAATATACTTAAGTGAGAGCTTTTGAATATTGGGGGTATCTACAAAAGTGGCCAAAGTTCATGGGGGTAAGTGAAGTTTCCCCTAAGTTTTTCTTATGTCCAATTCAAAATTGATGTAACTTGAAAATTATTATCGGATTTGTAATAAATTACTATTAAATTTTGATCTAATGATTATTTTAAAAGATAGTTTTAGATGGATACTATAGGAACATAAAAACATTTTGCATCAATCTTTCATTAAAAAATGAATAACTATTACTAGAAATGAACAGTGAAATGAAATAATTATTTTAATTTTCTAGCTTGGTGGCAACGTATAGGCGCTATTTCCGGCGGCTATGAGCCTATGATGCGTCTCAAGGAGTGGACATCAGGGGGCATATGACGAGTTTGCATAGACCCTCGGCAAGGAATAAGGATGCATGCTCTGCAGTTTGTTGTAGATTTGCATAGGGATTTGAAAATAATGTGATTTTTTTTTTTTTTTTTTTTTTATAAAAAAACGTGGTTATTC
This sequence comes from Carpinus fangiana, assembly GCA_006937295.1. Lineage (NCBI taxonomy): Eukaryota > Viridiplantae > Streptophyta > Magnoliopsida > Fagales > Betulaceae > Carpinus > Carpinus fangiana. Next base: position 10,250,243 of record CM017326.1, on the reverse strand, counting down.
CTTTAGGAATTGGAGACGAATAAGAGCATATTCACAGTGGCATCAAACAAACACCAAGAAACCTCTTCCATCCAGCTCAACAAAACCCCCTATAATTGTTGAGGAGCTACAGTAAGTGTAGCACCTCAACAAAATAAAATATTGGGAAAATTTCATTTATTTTCTTGAATTTTTACGATTTTTATAAGAGGTGTGATATAGGCACAACTTAAGTCTAACTTTGGTCCAACTTCTAAGCCAAATTTCACTTTCTCTCTCTAATTTAAGGTTTTCTCTCTCCTCCACATCAGTTGTTTTAAAAAAATTTAATAGAGAAGTTGGACTTAAGTTGTGCCTGTATCATTATTCTTTTTATAAATATCTTCTTAATGTCAATTTTATCCTAAAACTATGTTTTGGGAATTGTGTAGTTATGGAGTTAGGGATAAAATTGAAATTGCGAAGAATTTTCTGTACGAAAAGGGTAAAGTGAGAGAAAATCAAACTTTGATACACCTAAGTGAAAGATTTTGAACATTAGGAATATGTGCAAAAGTGGTTAAAGTTCAAGGATAAGTGAAGTTTTCCCTTAAATATTCTTTTATTTCTCTCTCCTCCAATAAAAAACTACTTTATCTCTCTCCTTCTTCTCCCTCTTTTTCTTCCCGTCTCCCTCTTTCACCGTCGCAATCCAGGGGGATGGTCCAGCGACGCACTCGCTCGCGTTCAGGGTGATGCGGTTATGCAGGCCGTCGTTCCACGTGGACCCTCCGCTCCGCCTGGACCCGGTCAATCTCATTGATGTGCAGGCCGGTGCTCCATCTCTCTTCCTCCTTCTCATACTCTTTGTACAGGAGTGAGCTTCGTATTTATAGGGGGAGAGAGAGAGTGTTCTCTGTACAAGAATAGTGCTGGAGAGGGAAAAGCTGAGGCAGATGGTGGAGTTGGAGAAGCAGAGGATGCAGTTTGCCAAGGATTTGGAGGTGCAAAGGTGATTAATTTTTTGGATGATTTTGGTTGAATTGCTCGATTGGGAGGAGAAAGAAGTTTTGTCTGTGTGGGATTGGCTGATTTGTTGGGGTTTTGGTTGAATTGCTAAATTGGGAGGTAGAAGTTTTGTAGGCATCAAGTTTTTAGAGAGAGAGAATAAAAAAATATGGAGAAAGAATATGGAAATAATATTTAAATGATAGAAAAAGAATATTTAAATGGGTGTAAAGTTAAAATATTGAGTTGGATGTAGGTGCTTTAAAAAAAAAGTAATTAAAATAAATAAATGTAATTTTTGTTTGGCTAAATTAGCTAAATATTAACTCAGCAGGATGTGAATAGCTAATAGTGTATAGCAAAGTAAAAAAAAAAATTAGCTATTTCATACGAATAATCATATTATTCTATGGACCTATTCCACAAATTAAGCAGCCCTTAAGATGAATGCACAAATAGGTCCTGTTTGAAACACAAGTTGCCCGAAGGAATTGGAATGTATAGTATATGTAAAAGCATATTTTCGCACGATTGAACTAGATTATGAGCCACCTACAAGACAAGAACACAGCGAATGGAATGGCATCGGCCGGGGGCTGGCGGGGGAGTATTCGATTGTTAAGTCAATAGAGCATTCATTGAAATTAAGAAAATAGGATCGATCAAGAGATCAGTTTAGGGAGAAAAATGATTCTTATCTTCTTTGGGGATGGTAGTATCCCCTCATTTATCTTAAACTCTTTGCTTGATTGCCATATGGTGAAGAGCTTGTGATTGTTGAGGGTTCACGCTTTTTAAGCCTTTCTGAGTAGGCCCATGGGAATTAGGCATTGGGAATTTTGTTGTTTTTTTATTTGTGTCACCATTTTAAAGTGATTTTCTCAGCTAGGGGTCCCTCGTCGCTTCATCCGTAGGGTTGGCATCAACCACGGCCCAAAACATACGCAGAAGTAAGATATATACTGCCAATTGATTGTAGCATCACATGCATGGGCTACCCATGAGTAAGAGCTTTCTCTTATAGACGAATATGTTGGTATGGAGGAATCATAAGGTGTTTTGGTTTGAGAAATGCTACTCATCTCAAATTTATTCTCTCAAATATGGTTTTTAAATAATGTGTCGCAATCCTAAGAGATGGTGACACATTTTTCAAAATAATAGATTGTATAGAATTGTAACACATTATTTGAATACCATATTTGGAAGAAGAAATTTGAAATGTATAGCATTTCTCTTTTGGTCTTTGTTTCAAATGTAAGGACTCATTTTATTATACTAGTGCGACATCCAAGCCTCCAAGGATTTGTGTAGTCACGTGGAACTTTTTTTTTTTTTGGTTTTTTGTATGGATGATGTGATTAATGCTTATGTGGCATTGATATTAGGCTGCTAATGTGGATACAGACATGCGAAATAAGATGGTAACTCACCGTTAATTTTTACCGTAAAGTGACAAAAAAACTTATTTAAAATATTGACAAAATTTAAGGAGCTTATTCTGAAAATTAAAAATTTAATGACTAAATCTAAATCAAATAAAAAATTAAAGGATAAATATAAAATTTTCCTATTTTATTTTTCGTAATATTAGTCCTCCCAACTTAATCGTGAGAGCTAGTAACATGCTAAAAAAGAAAACGGCATCTCAAGGTACTACTAGTCTTAGAGCAAATTTGAGAAATAGAGATTTTAAGTTAAAAAGCGTTTTTTTGACAAAAGTTTCATTTTAAAGCTATTTTTAAAAGTGCGTTTTGACAATTTTAAGTTTTTTGAACGCTTAAAATCACTTCCAGTTATTTTACTAAATTAGTATTTTTTTATTCAAATAAACTTTTTTAATATTAAATATACTTTTAAACCTCTTAAATTCACATCCAAACATGCTCTTACTACCAAACTTGTTCATGACTTGACTTCCACAACCATCCACGTGGGCCTTTGCATTAAAAAAGAAAATCTGTCCACTTGCTTCGTCTTTGATTTTTGGGTCAGCAGTCGCTTTTTATTGGGTTTCATGCAACTCTTGGGCTATTGTTTTTCTATCTCCGCGTAATAAGGAAAGATATATACTGAATATATTGGTTTCTCTATTTATTTAGGCAGTAGAAAAAATTAAAGCTGCCAAGAACAAGTCATAAAAGGGAGGTAATTGAGTCTAAAAAAAATATTAATCTTCTCTCCGTTTTGTTACCAATAAACCACAAAAAATAAATTAAAACCTTTAGCCACCAGATTCCAATACAAATTCTAGAGATTGTCGTTCAATTTTTATATTTTTTTTTTCAAACCCGTTACCAAAGGAGGGTGGTTTGAATTTTCCATGCATCTACCCCCAACATTGCTTGCAAGCTGTGTCGCTTTAAGCCTTTATAAGGTATCTTTGAAACCCTAAACATTTGAGCTAGGGCTAGATCGAATTTGCACTCCCTATGCACGGAACCTTAATTATTTTCCTTCTTGCCTTTAATTATCAAGTTTTATTCAAGTCACTAAGAAAATGTTTTCTTGCTAGCTGTATATATACGACACAACATTGATCATTAAAGCTCATGTGTTTCTTCTCGAAAACGAATCATGTATGAAATTACAAGTGCGTGCATAGCTCTTTGTTTGATATGATTCAAGTGGGCCTGCAAATAATCCTTTGTGATTAGTTAAATTCAAACGCATTAATTGGTTAGTTCTTATTTTTAATCTCCAATATCTATAACTAATCCATATAAAAGTAGTAAGTTTGGTACATTATTGATAAAAAGTAATTAGGTCCCATATATATATATATAGGAAAGGGTTCTAGTCTTCTAGAACAGTGGTGCTTTATGTGTTAATGTATATCTTGAATTGGACACCATGGATAAATGACATGCAACTACAAGATTGTGAGCCAATCATATGCACAATATATCTCATATATGAGATAGAGATATACTTGGGATACGTCTTGGCCATTTCTTTGTGGGTTCATGGTTGCATTAGAATCGTGAGAAAGTTTAAAACATGTAAGCATAAGTAATTAAGACCCGAATTTGATGGAGGAACATGCTCTATTTTTGACCGATTAATATAAGCTACAACTTGTTTTTTTTTTTTTTTTAATTTCAAAAAAAAAAAAAAAGAAGAAAGAAAAAAAATTAAGTCCCGAATTTAAAAATTGTTTGATGAGTAAGTGATTAATATAATATAAAATTGATATAAATTTATAAGTTACAGAATGAAATCTGCATACACTCGTTCAAAGATGCAGGGGAATTAGAAGTTGTAGGGTGTAAAATTGGTCTCATTTGATGGCTTGAATTCAAATTCAACAAGATTCCCATTGACATTAAAGCAGTAAAAAAGGATGAAATATATATCACCATATAATATACTACTTAATTTATTTGGTTGGAGTTTGAATTCAATGGCTGGCTCTCATCAATTTTTACATTTAAAGCTTTGAATCTTCAAGACAGAACCCCTCCTTCCTTGCGGAGGACGTTTGGTCTGAGACATTTCTAATAGCTTTTCAGAAGATCCATCAACTATATATATACACCAACCGTACCCCATTTTTTTGGGGATGCTTTATGTGAGAATTATGTCCGTGTCTTTTGCACTATGACTGGTGGCTGGTACATGCTAGATCTGTGTCATGATCATGGCTTGGAAGGCATGGTTTTGAGAAGTCATTAAAATAAATAATTAAACAAAATGAAAATAAATAACCATTCACCATTGAATTATCTTCTTAAAAAATATAATCAGTCATGCGTACACGTGAAGTAGTACTCTTTCTAGCTTTAGCTTAAATTAGTGAAGTGTGTGTGATCCTTAATTAATTATATTAATCAATCAAGGACCATTGATTGTTTTAGTTGTATATAAAGCAAAGCTCCTTACGTAGGTGATGCATATAGGAGTAAGAATGAGTTCCTGAATTACTTTTTTCTTTGGCCAATGATGCTTACTATTATTACTATTTTTTTTTTCTTTTACAGATTAGAGTCTTTCTTTAAGCCAGTTGCCAATCTATCTGGGCCCATTATTTTCTTGAAGGTATGCTGCTTAAACTATGTCTTAATAAGATTCACAGTCAATGTTTATTCAGTTCGTTTTTTAATTCATGTGATTGTTCAGTTCGTTTAATTTTATCTTTGTTTGATTTAAAATGTTGATTACATTCCATTTTCCTTATTGCGTTGGATTTTAATTTTTCCTCAGTCATATTAATTAATTTTGAATGTGATTAATGTTGCAGTGAAACTTGAGTGTTCGGGGTGGAAAGACGAGGGGCCTAAGGCGCCCACATCCCGCGTTGATCAGGCAGACGAGTGGTGATGACAGCCAGTCTCAGGACCTGCGTACCCCATTTGACCCACAGTCAGGGTATCAACCAGTACTCCCGCATGAGCCGGGTTATTCGGAGTTCGACACCCCTGTGTCTTCTGCTATCGTTAGGGGGGAAACTTTCCTAAGGGACACAACACGACCAGAGAGCCCAGTGGGCAATCCATATGGTCCGCCTGTGGAGTACTTATAGCGTACTATTGCGGATGATGATGCCCATGTGGAGCGGCAGGTATCCCCAGCCGGGGGATACAATGTGGACCATGGTGATGATCCACATGATATACCACAACCCGAGTCAAAGGATATTACACAGGCTAACTCAGAGGATGTAGCACAGCCTGAGGCCCCTGCTTTGCCAGTGTTGAAGGAGCACGAGGTATGGACGATAGGTATGTTTAGACCTATAACTATGTATATATATGTATATATATATGTATGTATGTATGTTATTAAATATGTAATGAATATTTATTTTTATTAAATATTGATTGTAAATTTATGTTCTACTTACCAAATGCAGATACAAATGATAATATTGAAGTGCTTAATGTCAGTGACTCTTACAAGTTATATTCAATACCAGATGGGAAACAGGTCATAGTGGAGTTCAATGGTATGTGGCAATCCGTAGGGAAAAGCGGGGGCAAATTGCGACAGATGACGGGCAAGATGGTCAAGCACGGTACATGCATCCGTAAATCAGACGATTGGAAGAAGGTACCGTTAGAGAAGAATGAGCTATTTTTGATGAGTTGATGGTAAGTGTAATTCAATTGTTATGAATTTAATGTATTTGATGTGTATATAACTTAGTATGTCAAACTTATTTATGAATGTATAATATATCATGATTTGGTTTATAAATTTTTCAATTGTTCACTAATGCAGAAGCAGTTTCACATATTGTCCGGCTCGAAAATTGCTGAAATTAAAAAGGACCTGTGGCGGGACATGAGCGAGAAGCTAAAGTATTGGCGTCACAAACTGAAAAAGCCACTCGCCATTCGAGCCGATGACACACCTGACTCAGTGAAGGCAAGAGCGGCGACAATCATCCAAAAGTATGAGCAGGTGGATGTGGATATATTGTTGGAGAAGTGGTGTGAGAAGAAGAATCAAGTAAGTCAATCTTTTGCTTGTAGTTGTGTAGTATTACTAATTATAATTATTTATCTTTTGACATATAAATTAATGAAATAATTTGTGTGCGCAGGAATATGTCGCGCATATGACACAAATCCAAGCATTGTATAGGACACCACATTGCGCCGGCTCAAAGAGCTTCGCACAACACTCGCATGAGACGGTATGTTTGTCAAACCCAATACATACAAATTATTGAATTAAATATTTCAATATTATAACGTGAAAATATGTTTATATTCGTTGAATTTTGCAAGTCATGAAAATGGGCGAATCCCCAACGCGAGCAGAGACTTACATCAAGACCCACACGAAGAAAGGCGGTGGCTATCCAAATCCACTAGTTGAGGAGAGAGTGGTATGCTTGAAACACATATGTGTAAATTTTTATATTTATGATTAATAATTGGACTAAAAGACGACTGTGTGTATGTAACGTGCAGGTTGAGATGACGAGGCTTGCGGATTCTGACCCTGTCGCACTGGTAGAGGGGGCCGATGGGACGATTCGGTGGGCACCAAACGATGCATATGCACAGGCTCACAGCAATAGGCTGGAGTATGCGGGTCGTGTCCGCGGCGTGAGCAAGAATATTCTACCGGTGCGGGGACACATCCACTCCTATTACACACCGTCCCCGAATACTACCCCCTTGGCCGTAGTTTCAAAAATGATCCAGTCTGCAATTCAATTGAAAGAGCAGCAGCATAAGCAAGAGATTGAGGAGCTGAGGGAGGAGATAAACTAGCATCACAAGCAGTAGATGGATGCATTGACTGCTACTCTTACCGAGCAGTTTACTCAACGGATGGATGCGCAGCTGGCTCATCAGGCGGCACAGTATGAGGAGTGGTTTCGCTCGCTTGAGGGGTATCGAGTAGGGATCTCTGAGCCTTCGGTGACCACTAAGTGGGCTTTGCAGGACGTAGGGTCACCTGCACATATCATCCCCCGATCATCAACAGATAGAACACAAGGTAACAATATATTGACTTTTAGTATCAATTAATAAGATCATATAGCATGCATAAAAAATGTGATATATAATTTTAAATTCTGTACAAGAATAATATGTTGTGCATCTATTTCATAGCTCAGTACAATTATAATATGCGTAGATAAAGATCAGAATGAGACACGAAATGTGACTGCTATGACAAAAAACTCGCGTCTTTCGAAGGTGATAAAATGACAACCACGTTACGTCTAGTGCGGTACGTATATGTGCTATTTTGGAAAATTGTATTTACTTGAAAATTTGTGTTGATTGTCAGTGCGAATTGCATGTTTATATATGTTTGGGTTGGTTCTGACTGCTGGTTCTGACTGTTGGTTGTGTCTTCATTATTTAACCTATCATTGTTACAGATTTAACAATCTACATCAATCTGTGAGCCTAATTATCGGAATGACTTCATGAGGAGCTTAGTTGGCAAATTATCTGGACTTAGATAGAGTGATAGTGGAGTTGTTATTCCTTATGTTAGAGTTTGATTTCAATATATAGTCTATTTCACGCAATCCTTTGCCTGTAATATTATTTCCCCTTTCAAGGACTTTTTTTTCATTCCTTTTTTTTTTTTTTTTTAAGTTGTACAATATAGAAAATTTCCAATGTACTTATCCAAAAAAAAAAAAAAAGACTTCCAATGTACCTTTCTTTTCTCTTCTTTCTTTTCTTTTTTCTTTTTTCTTTTTATAGTTTAATTCTTTTACAATGCTTCAAGCTATGCAAGAGTATAATTAAGGAAATAATTTTATGGAGGCTTCTAGTTTTCTAAGCATGAGATTTTGGACCAAGTTGTGATACATAATGAGGGGTTTTGGAAGAGGAAAAAACTCTATTTGTCCTTTTTATGTGCATGTGAGAGTGTGTCTGTGTGTGTGGTTCCAAGCTAACTTAGCATGATGTTTCTTGTATGGACCTAGGGTAACCCTGTCAAGTAAACCAAGGCCTTCCCTGGGAGGGATCCTATGTACTTACTTTGTGATTTGCATATTTTCATTCTGCAACTTTGAATTTTAGGCCTAAGTATCTTTTCTTTGTACAACATATTATTGTTTAGTGTATGCTTTGCCTCGGGTTCCTTAAACCCAACATAACTAAACCATTTGATCACATGAAACCTACACTAATGGTTTGGCATTCAACCATGATTGGTGTTGGAAGAAGTAACCTAGAGAGCTAGGAATGAATTAAATAGATTGAACAATTATTGAGTGCTTAGTAGGAGGGGAAGATAGAATTGAATAAGATGAAGGGGTCATGTCCTAACGCCACTTTGTTAGAGAAAGGGAGCAAAAGAGATAAGATTATTTTAAATCCGACGGTGGTGATCTCTTTATTCTCCACCAGTGCAATGTCCTTGTAGTGGCATTTGGTGTGTGGTCCTTGTCCTTAACGATAATTGAAGGCACTAGTCATCCAAAAAAGCTATTTTATGCCAACCTAACATCCCTAAATAATCCCCTAATCACCAAGCATGCTTTTCACCCCATATAACTAAAACCTAAAAATACAATTCTAGGCTCCACCCGCATACACAAATTCGCATATTTTATACACATATTTATACATATAAACACACTCATAGAAAGACTCGCAATAACAATAAGGGAACGTATTACTATTCACATGTCCCCTTTGAAAAGGGGATGTGTACGTCGGTGAAAATGTCGACTCGTAGGGACATTTTTACTATTCAAACGTCCATAATTTTTATTCTATCCACTATACTTAAGGACATTTGCAAAATTTCACTACTCAAACATTCCTAATTAAATATAGACGTTTTGGGCTTAAAATGTCACTATTTTAGCTTAATTTTTGTAGTGGCTATATCTATTATATGGTGGGTTTTTTTTTTCCTAAGCAAATTTGGGAAAGGGTTATAGGATTCAAAACACCGAAAAATGGGTAGGCTCTCCAACAGTATACCCAAAATGAAAATGTATATGGTGGATTAATTTGATCAATATTATTGGCTCATGCCAACTTGGGCACCCCAAGTTTGATGATTAAAGTGAAACGACTTCTATAGCCAATTAACTCATTGCATCCGGCCGCTCGTTTCACTTACATTCCACTCGCTCTGCTATGCTTCGTCCATGCGGCCTTTAAACTAGAGACTAGTGTTACTCTCTTGTTCATAATATCATGAGCCACTCTTTCTGTGAAAAACAAAGAAGTTGAAAATATTAGCTGAGTTTTGTTTTTATAACTAAGGGGTAATCTGATAATTTCCACTAAGGTGCATCCTCATAGTCATGGACTATATCATGTTAAATATTCAACATATATATATATATATATATCAATCTAGTGAATCCACTAACTTGGTAGACTTGGTGCATGCCCCAACAACAGGGAAGTGGTCTCCATCCCCTTTTCTGTTTGAATTTTTAAAGTAAAAGAGGATGAAACTTTGATTTTTATAATTGACTGTCAATTTTCAGTTTCTCTCTAGCTAAGACTTAGTTTCCCACTGTTAGTCAATTTTATGCTCCTTATAATGAGAAAGAAAGCATCACTTGGTCTATTCTCCATGCATGAGAAAAAGAGGTTACAATTAGAAAACTGCATATACAAAGTTGCCAGACATGGGTCGTCTCATTCTTCTCAGCAAATTGAGCCTTCTCTTCCTCATTTCAGCATCTCTCATCTTATCAACTTGTCTGGCAGGTGGGTCTTTTTAACTCACTTTGCTGCAGCCTTAATTTCGTGCATGCAACTGCTACTCACTGTCAGAGCTTTT
>CM017326.1:10224824-10238482 GCA_006937295.1 Carpinus fangiana | reverse complement strand
AAAAAAAAAAAAAAAAAAAAAAAAAAAAAAAACACCCTGGTGCACGGCAATCGATCTTAAGCATACATGTCCAGCTAGCTAGCTAGATGAAGCTAGACATGGTCTTCAACATAATCTACACAAATATATATTTTCCAGCGTTTGATGCGTACAAAAAATCACAATATATATATAAATAGTAAACAAATAGGTCATTAATTTGTTGGGTATAATATAAGTACTTTAGTTTTTAACTACAAAAAATAAGCGTATACGCTTATCAAATTTTCTCCTAAAAATTTGGTTATTTCCAAATGATGTGTCTTTTGTGGGTAGCTTTCATTTAAGTTCAATTAATTGTTGGGACGTGTAACCTAAGTTTTGAATGAGAGGGATAAGTGCAGCTCTCGTGAGCCTTCGAAATTGACAATGATAAATTTTTGTCCAAGTTTATATAAGCAAAAACAAAAAAACAATTCGAACTTATCAGCGAAGACGACGACCCAAAAGTCACGGGTCTTTCTAATTGAGATTGACACCCACACCCACTTTTGATACACTCAGATTAATTAGCTCTAGTTTTTCTTGTTTCATTTTGCTTTCAGAGTAAACGGTACGTCGCATTACAAGCATTGGAGATGGCGATTAGTATTGGGACTCTCGGGGGTATGTTGGCTCGTTGTACCTCCCATTCCACTCCCTGCTCCTACATTCCCCCTCCCCCTTTTTCTTTTTTTTGGTAGTGTTTGTATGTGTTATCCAACTAAATCAGCAATTTCAACATCTCCATTACGCGTCTGTCTACCATCCACCATATTGTGCCATTCATTTCCTTCCCGATCGTTGCTACTGCTTGCTGGTTGTTTATTTGTATTTTTTGTTAAGAGATTTCTTCTATCTAGATCTGCTCTCATGAGCGATGATGAATAATTAGGTGTGAGGAGTTATTTCTCACAGCTTGGATATTTCGGTGTGAGGAGTTATCTCTCACGGTCGGTTTTAATAAATTTTGTTAGAAAATTTGACTATTCATGTCTTACATTTAGTTAGAAAATTTGACTACTCATGTCTTATATCTAGTCTACTCAGAGCACATCTGCTGTTTAACTGTATTTGTACATGGGTTAGCGGAAAATTGAAGTCTTAAATTACATTTGATTGTAAGAATTTTTGTTTGTACCTATAACTTTGTAACAACTTTTTGATCCGCTCTGTAAGACTTTTATGTTCGTGATTTCTAATTAATGAAATTCTCAGATTTCCATTTAAAAAAATATAAAAGAATTATATATATATATATATATTTTTCTAAGCAATTATATATATTTATTTATCGGAAAAATATAAAAAAGCCCCCCAAACTATCAGCGATTTATGATTTAGCTCCCTGAAGTTTCAAAAGTGATAAAATGGCCCTCCAAACTACCAAACAATTTCATTTTAGCCTCCTCCGTTAGTTGTTGCCGTCAAAGTGGATGAAAATATCAAAACTACGTCGTTTTAGAGATTGTAAGTTACGAAAATACCCTCTAGGAGGAAAAAAAAAAAAAACACACACACACACACACACACACACACACACACACACACACACATATGAAAGCATTAGCTAAAATGGCATCGTTTTGGCTAAGATTAGGGTTTCCCTTCTTACCAAAATGGTACCGTTTTGGGTAGCCAGTAAACAAAAACACTTGGCTCCCCAAACTCGATCAGATCGCGAAATTTTCCAAAACCTAGCCGTTCGTCCGCCTCTCTCCCTGAAAAAATTTCCCGCAGTCCATTGAACCTCCATGCTAAAGCACAAAAGCTTATCCTCTCCGGCTCACAGCTCATCAATGATGGAGGAGATTGTAAGTGAGTTCGCTGACGATGATGTAAGGGCTTGTGGACTTTCAGTTGGAAGCTTGTCGATGAAGTCTACTCCTGCGCGTACGAGATGCCTTTGTGGAATTGAATCACCAGTGATGACTTCTCGCACGCAGAAATATATTGGTAGAAGGTTTATTGGATGCGGTAAATACAAGGTGCGAATTTAGGGTTTTAATAATTAGGGGTTTTCCGATTTCTTAGGAATTATTTGAGGAGGTCCATACAATCGTATTGTATTGACAGTACCCTGAAATTATGCAACATTTTAAAATATTAACTTCCATACAACAGTAAAAAAGCACTTTAATTTAAATGCACTACAATGAAATAATGTTATAAATAACTTGCTTACACTAGTATTGCCCTGGGACGGTGTAGACTAAGAAGGCCCATATAATCTCACTGTGTGGACTGTATCCAGAACGTGACCTTTACCTCCATTCCTAGTAATAGGTCTACCCCCTTGCAATCCAGTAGGTCCTCCCCTACTCCTTGGTCCACCCCTCTGCAGTCCAATAGGCCCTCCCTTACTCCTTGGTCCACCCCTCCGCAGTCCAATATGCCCTCCCTTAGTCCTTGGTCCACCCCTCTGCATTCCAGTTGACCATTCTAAGATAGGTTGACCCCTACCTCTACCCCTATTACTCCATCTACCTCTAAAAGATGCATTAGTAGCTTTCGCAATCTACGAAGATGATGTTAACAATGAAATAAATCAAATGTAATGAACTAATTGCAATGAGTAATGATATCTAAATTGCTAAAGAGTTTGGATATTACTGCTTCATCATCAATGATTGGCTCGGGAGCTGGGGTCTGACCATGTTCACTTGGACCACTACCATCTTGTACCAATGATAACAACCTTGTCAAATCTTACCATATTTTAAAAACAACAAATAAGGGGGAAAAAAAATGACAAAGCTCTAGTACTCCCTTTACCTCATGCCTTCTTGCACTACTGCTTTCTCCCCTGTAATTCATTGCCTCTGTTCTGTTTCGTGGACATGTCCTGCTATTGTATCCAACCCCTCTGCATTTGCTGCATCTCATTCTAACTCCACCATTCCTCATATGGTATTGATTAAGTGGCTCTTCTAGACCACTTGTCCTTACTTTTCTGAGCCTCCCTGGTTGTATTCTATTTAGGGGGGTCGACATGGTTGTAGCTTGTCTTCACCCATTGGTCCTCTTCAGGCATTGGATATATAATTTCATCATAGGCTTTTTTGTACATCTCAACTGTATACCACTCATCTACATAATCTTCATGGTTTACATTAAAATACCAAATTGCAGACACTGCAAGTGTACTTGGAATTCCTGTCATGTCCCACTGTCTACAACCACAAGTTCTCCTCAACAAGTTCACAACATATTGCTTGTTGTTGTGTGTCACTTCATATAAATTTTTCCCAGCGTAAGTATTGTAGCAATGCCCAGCAACCACTCCAATTTCATCCAATTTGGTAACAATTCTAGGATAAGGCCTACTAGTCATGGTGTAGATACCATCCCTCTTTGCCTGATATCTCTTCATTAACTTCTTCCTTATCATTTCTAGCATCGATATGATCGACAAGTCACGCGCATTCAGGATGTAAGCATTGAAGCACTCGCACAGGTTGTTCACTAAAAGATCACACTTGAGGGATGTATTGAACCAAGCCCCAGACCATGAGCTTCGGTCAATCTTCATCAAATAATTGTATGTATACACACTTATATTCTTCAATTCAACCATTTCCTTGTGAAAATCAGCTTCAGTGTATGTTGCAGCTGCAGCCCATAACTTGTCCTTCAATGTGAGACCACGATGACCACTGTCTCAGTAGTTCGCATACAAATGCCTCACACAAAATTTGGTGGTCACCGCCAAGAAGCACCACATCAAATGCTAGTTGCAGCCCCTACACTCGGTCATAAATAGTAAACAACACTTAGTTACCTTGTTGATGAAAACAACGAAAAACTAAAACAAAGAAACATAATGAACTTAAAGTATAGTTACCTTTTGACGATCAGAAATAAATATCCATCCTTGTTCAGGGGGGTGCCAAGATCCGATAGCAAAGACTCAAGAAACCATATCCAACTATCTTTGATTTTTGCCTCAACAACTGCTAAAGTCACTGGGTACATGTTATTATTGCCATCTCTCGAAATGGCCGACAAAAGCTGACCCTTATAAGGTCCATTCAAAAAGCATCCATCTAACCTAATGATAGGCCTACATCCAGCTCGAAATCCTTTCTTCATGGCAGCCAAAGAGAAATACAACCTGTGGAAACATGCTGAATGGTCAGGTAAAGGCCTCTCAACTTTCATCATCAAACAACTACCCTGGTTCGTCTGCCTAACTGTTTCATAGTAATCCCAAAGCCTATTCTATTGAAGCTTTCCTTTGCCTTGAAGCATTTCCTTTGCTATTCGTCTAGCCCTGTACGATTGCCGATTATTCACATCAACACCCCATTTATATTTCACTTCCCAAGAATTGCCTTCAACAGCATGTTAGGCTGTGCTCTAAATTTGTCAATCAGTTTACCTGCAATCCATGCAGATTTCATAGCTGAATTCCTATGTTGCCTTGTACAAGTGTGTTTGTCTTGTATTGATCTGATTTCAAAAGACTTTTGATACTCGCATTTACGGCCATAAACCCAATACCTACAACCGGGATCCCTACATACCACAATGCACCTCGCCAAGTAATTTTTTTTAAACCTTATATCATTCCCATTTTTTAGATTACTCTCTCTAATAACTTCTCTAAATACTTTGATCGAGGAAAGTCTTTGCCCATTATTCAATTGTGGATTCAACATATCAGTTTCTTGAAATTTTGTTCGCCTTGTAACACATCTAGCAAAAGAATAAACCTCATTCTCCTCGTCACTTATGGGAGGTGATATAAGAATGTCACTACGTGCCATGTCGGAGTCTACATCATCATCATCCGCCTCATCACCATAACATCTACCTCTTCTACTCTTTCAGCCCCATCTGCATTAATATTTTGATTATCACCCTCCACTGGCTCATCACTCTCCTCATCCCCACCCTTACTCTCATTACCCTCCCCATCACCCTCATTACCATCCCCATCACCCTCATTACCCTCAACATTGCCCCTACCATGGATGGCCTAGGGGGGTTGTTATTTTCATCAAACAAGTCCGGTTCAAAAACCTCTTCCCAATAAGGATCATCCCGATCAATCCTACTATTTTCACCATCATTATCCTTATCATCATCTTCATATTCATCATCGTTAACTAAATACTCAGCAAATGACACAAGGTACAATTCAATAACTAGTACCCCTTTATGTGCAGCAACCATTCCCAACACATTGTAGTCCGATGAAATTAACTTCAAACTACTTTGCATACTACAACCTGGTACTAAGTAATATATCAGATCCCCTGACTTGTATCTATATTTTTTTACTATCCCCTCAATCTCAAACCACGACAATTTGTCCTCGTCATACATCTCAGCATGCACATCTACATCACCCCCCCCCCCCCCCCCCCCCCCCATATGTGCACGTAAGCCCCCTATTAATCCTACCACCATAATGCACCTCAAAGGCAAGCTCTCGTATAGTCATCCTAAACAAACAAAAAATAAAAATAAAAAATAAAAAATAGCAACTCAATAAAATATTAATTACAATTTAACTTTAACTAATTAATAAAGGTAAATTCAAGTAATATAAAAAATAAAAAATAAAAAAAAAATAATTAAAGTTAAGTTGTACAAGGCATGCAATTTAAAGTTAAAATGTAAATAATAAATGGTTATTATGTACACGTCATATGATCATAGGACTATTAAATATGGCATTTATATGATCATATGACTATTTTATCTGATTTTTTACAGTCTTTTTGAAAACAAAGCAGAAAGTTCACAACAAAACAAGAAGACAACCTGCAGAAAAGCAGAAAGTGCACAACATGCTTAGGCAAAAGCCCTGACTTGTCTTTATTTCTCTATCTCTATGTTTCTTAAATAAAATCAAAGTCTACTCAAACACATGGCATGCATTACACCAATGGGGACCACGAAAAAAAGCCTATATTCTAAACAACCAACCCATCCGAGAAGAATATGGCATGCATTACAACAATGGGGACCACGGAAAATAGACTATATTCTAAACAACCAACACATCCGACAAGAATATGGCATGCATTACAACAATGGGGACCACGGCAAAATAAAAAACCGTATGCAACCAAACAAGCAACCCATTTGACAATAATACAATAAACCCATCAACAAATAACTGAAACCAAAACCCCCAATAAGCAGACAAGCAAAAAAATATACCAAAAAAAAAAAAAGGTTTTGCAGCCGACGAATAATATATACACAAAAAGACAAAAACATAGGGACCCATATCATTTTCATTCACTATAAAGTCAATTTACCTTCACACTACATCAAAACACCAACAAAAAGAGCTACAAAACGACCTAAACCCATCGAGATTGAGCTCTCTCCACAAATCCTAAAAAATACGAAAAATCAATTAAATATAGTGGTTACCTTCAATGGCGGAAATCTTCAAAGTTAGACTTCTTAGCCGATCAAAAGTTTGGTGGTTAGGTTCAATGGACTGCAGGAAATTTTTTCAGGGAGAGAGGCGGATGGATGGCTAGGTTTTGGAAAATTTCGCGATCTGATTGAGTTTGGGGAGCCAAGTGTTTTTGTTTACTGGCTACCCAAAAGGGCGCCGTTTTGGTAAGAGGGAATCTTAGCTAAAATGGTGCCATTTTAGCTAATGCTTTCATACGTTTTTTTTTTTTTTTTCTTGGAGGAACGTAGTTTTGATATTTGCATCCACTTTGATAGCAACAACTAACAGAAGGGGCCAAAATGTAACTGTTTGGTAATTTGGGGGGTCATTTTATCACTTTTGAAACTCCAGGAGGTTAAATCGTAAATCGCTGATAGTTTATGAGACTTTTTTTATATTTTTTCCTTTATTTATTTATGTAACTTCGACACAAAAAGTACTATTTTCACACCTGCGTAGACACCAAAATGAAAGGACTTATTAGACGATAATTGTAATTTGACTCAAGAGCACCAATTTTTCAACTAATAAATCATATACATATAAGGCCAGCTGGAAAGACTCAACAAGTTTATTCCGCAGACGAATTCCAACAAGGTCGGCTCCGGGCATGGACCTCTTCCGCAACGCCAAGGTGGTGAAGCTGCGTAGCCACCACGATAAGTACCTGGTGGCCGAGGAGGACAAGGAGTCGGTGATCCAAAGCCGAAACGGATCCTCCAGGAACGCGCTGTGGACAGTGGAGTTGGTGCCGAACTCCCAGTCCGTCATCTGCCTCAAGAGCTGCTACAATAAGTACCTCACCGCCTCCAACGAGCGCTTCCTGCTCGGCGCCACCGGTCGCAAGGTGGTCCAGACGTCGCTCGAATCCTCGCTCGGGTCGTGGGAGCCCATTAGAGTAGAAGGAACCCGAGTCAAGCTCAAGACCCAGTACGGCAAATTCTTGAAAGCCAATGGTGGAGTGCCGCCTTGGCGGAACTCGGTTACCCATGACAGTCCTGTCGTCACCTCCACTCACGATACTATCTGGGATGTTGATGTCGTTGATCAGAATCAGAATGAAAGTGGAGGAAGGGTAAGTTTGTTTGTTGTCTTCCTTCCCTCCTCTGATCTCCTCTGTTCTTCAGTTTTTCCTCCTCTCCTTTATTAATAAGTAATAACAATGCATGGTGGAATATTAATAGATGACAATGGAAGAGTTACACATGGCTGCTTCAGCTTACTATAACAACGCCTCCCCGAAAGTGAAGAAGCTAGCACAGGACTTTTTCAACTCCATGGATACGGATCAGGACGGCCAAGTCAGCATTGATGAGTTCACCGACTTCTTCAAGCAACTCGACGACAGTATGGACCGCAGCTTTTTCGCTGCTTTGGACAGGAACGGGAACGGCAGCTTGCAATTCGGAGAAGTCGTCACGTTGAACTACATCATCATCACCGGCCAAACCGGCAGAAACATGGTAAGCTTCTTTTCACACGTACAACTTGGTAACCATCCATTTGTAAATGAAATATTAACGGTAAGGACCGTGATACACGTCTCACGCCTTCATATAATAATAATATTATAATATATAATAATATTATTATATATTATAATAATATATTATACGAAGGCGTGAGATAATTTTTCCCTCACGCTTTCGGGACATTCATCACCACCCTAATCAAAGGTGGATTTAGGGGGGTCGAGTGGGGGTATATGCCCTCAACTCCCCAAAATCGCCCCTACTTACCCTTCTAATTTTTATTTTTTATTTTTTTATGTTTTTTTTTTATTTTTTAAATATTATGATTGTGTTTCCATCAGACATGACTATGCCTCATTCTTCATGTTTTAGCCATATATTATGCCCCTTAGTAAAATGAAATTTGAAAAAAATTTAAAAACTTAGTATTTCAGACGAATGGAAGGAAGAAGACGATGAGTAGTACCCTAAAGTCTAAATGGTGCATTTTCTTTTGTGGCCATGTGAGAATATTGATTGGGATTTGGGGGACAGGCTGGAGCGCAAGAGCTGGACAATCAAGACAAAAATAAATAAATAACAAAAACTAAAAGAAACTTTGAAAATATGCCTAAATGGGAGCCAGCGTGTTGCAAGCCTGTAAGGCTGCCACAAATGTAAAAAATAAATAAATAAATAAAGAATGTAAACAAATGGGGGTACACCTGTTGTGTAAGTTAAAAAAAAGGAAAATCAATTAATATTGTTAAATATTATTATTGTTAAAAAATGAATATTGAGAGAGCAATTTTAGCAATAAATATTGTTAAAAATTGTTTAAGTAACCGAATAGGAGATTAATGGATAAATGATTGTTTAATTACATACATTGAAAAAGATATATTCAAGACTTAATTAATAAATCATGTAGCGATTCTAAGGTATGAAAATTTGTCGAGGACAATTGAATTAGCGCTAGCTGTTGGTCGCGGTAAAACAAATTATAAGTTTTATTTATATGTTTTAAAACATAATTAAAAATTTTGTTAAATTATTCACTTGTTCAGTTTATTATATTTTTGTTCAACTTTATTTTTTTATTTATTCAAAAAATACAAAAAAGCAAAAAAAGAGCCCAAAAATTCATTTTTTATATTTTTATTAATTTAAAAAAATACCCCCACGTAAGAAAAATCTTAAGTCCGCCATTGACCCTAATGGTAAATCGTTAAGATGATAACTCTCCAACCAGCGTGAGTAAACAATCACTCATGCTGAGTTATTTTAATAATATTTTATTATAAAATTATTATTATAATAATTTTATAATAAAATATTATTAAAATAACTCAACATAAGCGACTGTTTGACTCACGCTAAATTGGACAATTATCATCACTCAACCGTTAACCGTCCTCGTACTCAAATTTCTTATCAAAAAGCTATGAAAAATGGGCCATAACATATCTTACTATCCAAATACTAAAATGCCCTTCACCCTTTACTAAATTTTCAAAAATGTCAATTTTGACTTTTTCATTCGTAGTCAACTGCCCAGTGCCCCTCTTAAATATCTCAGACTGCCCGCCCTCTCATATAAGTCTAAAATAAGCTCAATTTGAACCGGAGAGGCTAATTCCTTTTAAAACCCTCCGACACTATTTATGCTTGAGAGTATTCTTTAGCGCCCCAAACAATATATTCATTCAAAAATTTGGCATGCCTGATTTCTGAGGACACCATTATAACTTTGATACCAAATCTCACATGATCAATTTTTAATTTTAAGCGTTGAACAAATTTGTGTAGGTTTTTAGAGAGAACCGAGTTTAATAAAATAATCCTCTACATGCTTTTACTAATGTTAGAGCAATATTTAAAGAGACTAGCAATGAGAAATTTATGGGGAAAATATACTTTACCCCCTGAATTATTTATTTATTTACACTTTTAACCATAATATTTAAAAATTGACATTTTATTCCCTCAAAGTATATGATATTGACACTTGACCCTATGAAATACACTTTACTCCCCTAAAGTATTTTAAGTTGACATTTTACCTCTTCGAAATAATTAAGTTTTTAGGGGGGTAAAGTGTCAACTCAATGAGGTAAAATGCCAATTAATATACTTTAGGGAGTATAGTGTATTTCATGGGGTCAAGTGTCAATATCAAATACTTTTGGGGGGGGGGGTAAAATGTCATTTTTTAAAT
Organism: Carpinus fangiana; assembly: GCA_006937295.1. Classification (NCBI taxonomy): domain Eukaryota; kingdom Viridiplantae; phylum Streptophyta; class Magnoliopsida; order Fagales; family Betulaceae; genus Carpinus; species Carpinus fangiana. Next base: position 10,228,371 of record CM017326.1, on the reverse strand, counting down.
ATTACGGTTAAAGTGTAAATAGCTAGAGGTGAATAATTCAGAGGATAAAGTGTATTTTTTCCTAAAGTGTATGTACTTCATGGAGTCAAGTATCAATGTTAGATACTTTGGGGGAGATAAAATGTCACTTTTTAAACATTGAGGTTAAAAGTTGAAATGAGTGGATAGTTAAGGGGGTAAAGTGTATTTTCTCCGAAAATTAATCATAATCTTAATCTTAAAATGCCTTAATTCTTATTAAATAAAATCATATTCTACCACAACTTCTAATCCAACTTGTAACATGATTTAGTTTTAGGTAAATCCCCAAACTTAAGTCATGATGAACATTGATAAATATATAACAAATGAGAAATGTTAAAGTCACAACATAGATCCAACAAATGCCTAAGTTCTCTCCTACGTGTCATTTAAAAAAATAATAATAATAAAGTTTGGTGTTTTGAATTCAATTTTGTTCTTTTTTTTTTAATTTTTTAAATGACACGTAGGAGAGAAGTTGGGTCTATGTTGTAGCTGTATCACATCTCATAACAAATATCAACAAAATTATGATAAAATGGAGGTATAAAATATAGATAAATGTTAAAGTCATAACATAGATCAAACAAAGACCCAATTTCTCTCATACATGTCATTTAAAAAATAAAAATAAAAATTAAAGTTTAGTGTTTTGAATTTAATTTTGATGTTTTTAATTTTTTAAATAACACGTAGGAAAGAAGTTGGGTCTTTATTGGATCTATGATGTGGCTGTATCACATCTCTAGAATATAACCTTACTCTTATCTCTTATGTAAAATTAATGTAGCTAATTTATTGTCAAACCAATTAAATAATTTTGTATGTACCTAAACTTGATTTTATTATTTAATTAATGCAGCCACGAGTTCAACAACTTAAGGAACGTCTAACTGTAAGTTTATTTGTCTTCCCTTCTTCTATGTCCTTTAGTTCTCCTCCTTAATTAATAATTTGACATCTTCTTGCACTAATAATATACAGATTAAGAATTGCAAACCATGATGTATAAATATGAACCCTAAACTTGATTTTATTATTTAATGCAGGCACAAGCTCAACAGTTTGATGAGGAAAGTGCAAGGGTAAGTTTCTGTGTCTTTCCTTCTTCTTTGCTCTCTAGCTTTTCCTCTATCTTCATGCCCTATTGATACACAGATTAAGAATTGTGAATCATGATAGATGGACCCTAAACTTGATTTTATTGTTTAATGCAGGAAACAGCTTCAGAACCTGATGCTAAAAATGGACATAGAGAGGCAAGTTTCTTTGTCTTTCCTTCTTCTTAATTGTCCTTTTGTTAATAATTGTACTCCTTCGTCTTTATACGCACCCACTACAATCAAGTGAATTTTTGAGAACTAACACGATTGTTGTTTATGTATTTGTAAGGTTTGCGTTCCACATTGAGAAAATACTAAGCCCATTAACTTAAGCTTTTTGGTTGGAAGTGGTGTTCTAAAATGTATGTTAATTAACTTAATTACTATTGTTCGACTCTTTTGATGTTTCAGAAACGGACTTTAGCATTACAAGCATTGGTGATGGTGGCTCATGTTGCGACTGCAGCAGCTGATGTTGTGACTGCAGCAGTTGGTTTGGAGCCCTTGACGTGATGTGGCATCAAAATTACATGTATTCTCAGTTTCTTTTCTTTGCTTTATTATTATGTTCTATTTTAACAACTCATGAGGATAATATTTGTTCATGGTTTGGTTTTCATGCAATTATATTTTGTGCGATATTAATATTTAGAGGTATTAGGACTTTGAATTCTCAATAGTTTTTCTTTAACTATTATATATTTACTTCAACTTTTAATGGTGAAATTTCTTTATAGTCTTCTTTGTCTGTGGATGTAGACTTATGAAGCCGAAACACGCAAATTTTAGTGTTGTGTTATTGGCATATTTTTATTTTCTCTCTTTTATATATATAAATTTAACTTAATAGCTATACTAAAAGAGCCCATTCCATGGGAATAGTAGCATTTTGTTTGAAGTTAAAATGACTGTTTAAGCCTTTCTCAATGCGTAGGAGCTAAAAATTTATATGGACATTTGTGTCTTTTACATATTTTAATTACGGTTTTGGCCTTCTTTACTTGTTTAGAGCACTAGCAGCAGCTTCCCAACCATTTTCCCTAAGTTTAAAGATCTAACTATTTTTTGCTTCTCTATACAAATACATACCACAATAGATTCCATTAACTATTCCCTATATCATTAAAATAATATTTTTTACATATTTTTTTTTTTTCTTGAAACTCTTTTCTTTTCTCTCCGTCTCTGTATTCTTCTATCATGTCTCCATTTATTCTTTAGCTAGCAAAGGAACAAAGGAGCAAAACTATTTATTCTTCTCTCATGTCTCCGTCTTCTTCTTTCTTGAAACTCCTTTATTTATTTATTTATTTTTTTTTTTGAAACTCTTCTTCTATTAGCCAGCAAAGGAACAAAACCACAAAACTAGGCAAACACGGAATTGCCAAACAGATCGAAAACGAGAAACAAAGGCTCCAAATTCAGTGATGAAATTCTTCTTCTTTGGGTCTCTGATATCAACAAATTCTTCCATTTTTCTTCTTTGGGTCTCCGATTTTCAACATTTTTTAGGTCTCCGATTTTCAATAAATTCTTCTGTTTTTCTTTTTTGGGTCTCCAACGATGGTGGCACAAAAGTGCCCACATTTCAAGTGTCGCTAAACCTTGTTTTTTTTTTTTTTTTTTTTTTTTTTGTAGTAGTCATTTTATTGAGTCGGATGTGAATCAATATATATATATATATTTTTTAACATTGCTAGTTAAAAAAGACAAAAAGCCAATTTGTTGAAGCCAATGTGATGCTCTTAGCCTCACCAAAATGGTTCTTTTCACTCTCCCTTTTTTATTTAACCCAAACGTTCATTTTCCCTACAGTGTTGGATGATAGTTAGGAAAATTTTAAATTTTAAAAAATATGACCATTAGGAAAATAAAATATTCAACAATTTAATTATTAAGAATATATAGACAATTTGAAAGAGGATATGAAAAACTAAAAAAAAAAAAAAAAAAGAGAATTAACTACATTAATTGAATCTCAAAAAGGAGCTTTAATAGATTTGTTAAAATAATATTAATATTAAGGGAAAATATATAATAACTCATTGGGTCAAGCTTCCAAAATTTTAAAATGCAGAGGTTTTTTTTTTTTTTCGAAAATTTACTCCCTGGATGTAAGGAAACTACAATAAAATCCATGCCGTCACACTTTTTGTAAGAGCCGTTAATAGATCCCAAAACGCACCGTTTTGGGACATTAAAATATTAATTTTTTTTTTAATTTTAAATTTTTAAATCTTATTTTTATTTATTTTTTTTTTTAAAAAAAAAAGTGAAAGAAGAAGGGTGGCCGATCCACCCATAGGGGGTGACTGGCCACCTCTTAGGCCACTGGGGTGGCTGGGCCACCACCAGACCGGCCGGTTTGGTGGTGGCCAAGCCACCCCAGTGGCCTAAGGGGGTGGCTGGACCACCCCCTGTTA